>VZSV01000025.1:5691665-5767859 GCA_013398735.1 Nothocercus julius
TGGTTCTCAGGTGGACAAGCAGGGAGATTCATTTACCGATAATTGTTTATTGTCATCAACCATCTAAATAAATTTTAGAGACTCAGCTAGCTCATGCCCCTGCTTTTTCCTTACTCAGTAACCACAGGCACCCGAGCACTCTGCTCACACAACACCCGTCCACATATGTCAAAATCTATTTCCCAAGGTCAGCTCGCTGCTAAGGAATCACCACCAGTCTGGAGTTAGCAAGGGCTGAGGTTTTAAGCCTGCCTCTGCTTCTGAGGGACACGTAGCCTTAAACAAGTCCTTCAGGCTGGCCAAGTCTCTCTTTCTCCATCTTTAAAGTAAGGAAAACTTTTGCCAGGTTGCACATATTGCGAGATCACTGAGAAGTGCTTTCTTTTTGTAAAGCATTAGATATTTTTACAATACTGCCATAGAGATAGTCATATCTTTGTCCTACATGTGCATCTTATATTTTATTAACATTTTGTAATTCTCAGTTTAAAAATATCATTTTAGTCTTTCAACTTGTCCTTCATTTGTAGTGGTATTTGACTGCCGTTTGATCAAAATGTTTAAAAATAATCCAACGTAATTTAAGCAATGAGTAAACAGTCCAGTGAAAGAATAGTCATTGTCACATCTAAGGTCAGCAATGCAGTTGCTGAGGGGAAAATACGGTTCATTTGCTTGGTAGTCAGTGACAGCTCTGGAGAGATCAGACTAGGACAAAAATGAGAATCTTGCAGGAGACTACAGTAGAACAGCTTAGGGAAGGAGGAGCATTTTGGAGCAAGTTCAGAAAATACTTCAATGTATAAGTGGGCTACAGTCTTAAGAAAAGGAAGAATAGTCTGTAAAAGATATTCTCTCAGGCATTTCAAATTACATCATGCAGAACACTGTTTGGGTTGTCTTTTTGAAAGCATTTCTTGTGGTTGTGCAAAATATAGTTGAAGCTCATTAAACTTGCTACTTTTGAATAAAAAAATTCCACTTACATTTTGCCACACTTCATTACAGATTGTATCTAATAGCAAAAAAAAAAATGAGAAGTATTTAAAACTATCATATTCATGGTTCAAAAAATAGCATACTATGATTATTTTAACTACCATTCCTTGTGGCAGTTTAGTAGTTGCTTTTGGATAGTAGGAAGTGTCAATACTGTAGATATTTTGAGCTTCCTATCCCTTTTTTTTATACTTTTACAATCAAAATTTGAATGTATTGTACATTTTTAAAAGGTATATCAGCAAACTAAACCAGAAATGAATTTGTTCTGGAAAAGTTGATTTGGTTTGTTTTTAACCAAATGCAGATGTTTTCACCCCTGGAATGTGTCAGTTTTCTATTCTGAAGATTGAAATTAACAAAAATACTTCTTTCAGTCAACCTGAATTTACACATTTTAGTTTTGGAATGGCGTAATATTGATGTTGTCTTGGCTACATTGTCACGGTATTGTAGGGAAGTTCCAGTATGGAACATCATATGGTGTGTATTGCACTCCACATCTTGACTGTGTTTGTAAAAATCTGAATAAATATAAGATTTTAATGAAGCAGAATGTTTTGCCATTTCAACAAATGCCCTGGATGAAGGGATAGCATCCTCTGCAAGTCTGCTGTGGATACTAAACTGGGTGGAGTGGCCGACACTTCAGAGGACTCTGCTGCCTTTCAGAGGGACGTGGACAGGTTGGAGAGTTGGGCAGAGAGGAACCTCATGAGGTTCAACAAGGACAAGTGCAGGGTCCTGCACCTGGGGAGGAATAACCCCAGACATCAGGACAGATGAGGGGTTGACCTGCTGGAAAGCAGCTCCATGTGGAGGGTTTTGGGAGTCCTGGTTGACAACAAGTTAACCGTGAGGCAGCCATGTGCCCTCGAGGCCAAGAAGGCCAATGGGATCCTGGCTGCATCAAGAGGCAGTCAGGTTACATCTCAACATTCAACTGCAAAAATGTCTGGCTAATGTCCTAATTTCCTAATTTGTCTCTGAAGGTAAACAATGGCGAATTTCAACTCAGCTCTGATTCCACCTGAATGTGCTTCTGAATAAAGGAGTCACTGCTTCACTCTACATTACACCTTCACTCTAAATCTTCCACAGAAGAAAACACTTTCAACTTTCCTTTCTTAAAAGAAATCTCTTCTTTTGTTAAAAAAAAAAAAAAAAAAATCCTGTGGGATTAGGAGTCCAAACAATACTTGCTATCCAGAACAGCAAATTGGTAAGAAATAAACAGTCACATTACTGGAAGACTAGGAGTAGTCAGCAGCTTGAAACAGTATTTCCTAAAACATGGTTGGTAATACAGGGAAGTTGACTCCATTTAAAATGGAAACTTTTTATTTTTAAGCCATGACAAATGAAAAATAAAGCTCAATGTGCAGAAAGTCCAGAAAGCATTTCTAGATTAGAGCCAGAATGCACCAAATAGAAATCATGTTTTCCCTAGAATCTCTCATCTCCTGTAATACATAACTCCAAACCCGCTTCTTCAGTAGTAGTAGAAGCAGAACTGGAGAGCATCTGCTCCCACTGCTAAATGCCCATGAGCAGTATCTGCCACAACTCATGCTCTTTTGCTGTAAAATGTAATATGTTAAATTAATATTAAAACTGCTGCCACTTAACACAATTTACTTGTTCTTTGTAAAAACACATTACATTCATGGAAAATCAATCACTGAGTGATATTAGTTAATCTTCTTTCTTCTTCCATTTTTTCTCTTAGTACTATAGAATTTCTTTTACAGATACTTATTTTACATGCAAAGTTAACTTACTTTATACTAGGGATGACGGAGGCAGCTGGAAGAGGGGGGGAAAGCCGTGGTGGGACATCATATTCTTCATTTACCAGATGACCATTTGAAAATACCTAAAAATTACAGAAATGTTACTGGGGTGCCACTTCTTTCTCATCACAGATGTTCATCAGAGAGACACTAGAAAGCAGACTTTGAGGAGGCTATAAGCAAAGGCTTTCCTAAGAGTTCACACAATAGAGCTACAAAATGGCTCTTCTCACACGAGTTTCAGCTAAGTGCAACTGGGATTTGTACAACACGTGAGCATAAACCTTCTCCAAAAGAGGTAGCTTTGTATCACAATTAGGGGGACTGCTCAGTTACAGCTGGATGGCTTAGATCCCTCCCTACGTGCACAACTGTCTTCATGATGGGCCTTCAGCAATAACAAAAGATTATATTATAACTGAACCATGAGCCAGGGATGAAAATTCATGTAATGTTACTCCTTTGCATGTGCATACAGCTAGAAACAATAACTCCGAGCTGGAAACTGCCCCGTTTAATCAAGTGGCTTAGATCTATAAACTGAAGAAAACACTTCTAAGAGCAACTGATGAAAGAAACAGCTAAGAAACTTCTCCAGAGTAGAGTGGCACTTTACTCCAGAGTGGTTATTATTCCAATTTGAGAAGTGCTCATTCCAACAACCTTGATTTTGGGCCAGACATCCACATCTGGAATGATATGTAAAGGTACAGTTGAAGATATAAACCTAGTATCCCTTTTAAAATCAGATTTAAAAAAATATAGTATGCTAAACAAGAGCCCAGCTGAAAGGAAAATTTTGTTGCTTT
This sequence comes from Nothocercus julius, assembly GCA_013398735.1. Taxonomy (NCBI): domain Eukaryota; kingdom Metazoa; phylum Chordata; class Aves; order Tinamiformes; family Tinamidae; genus Nothocercus; species Nothocercus julius. Next base: position 5,695,267 of record VZSV01000025.1, read on the forward strand.
GCCTCAATTCTGATAAATAGACACTATAATTAGGTACAACATCATGAACTTCTAAAACATCTTTCTTCAGATATGTCAGTGCTTAAGAGCAAGAACACAGATTGTAAGGCATTACACAAAGTCCTTGGGCACTGTAAGTTTTAGATGGGACCTGTAAACAATAAAATCTCAAAGCTGAATATTTCACAAATTTCTAATATTTCTCAGGTGTCACAGGACTTTGCCAGATGCGTCAGGCAATGGAACACAAAATCAGTTATACCACATGCAATCTCCTTCAGGGAAGTAGCTGCATTGAAAAGACAGTTTCATCACATTCTAAGAACAGGCATATTCATCACTTTGATGCCAAACTTCTGATGGCACAGCTTAGAGTACATAGAAGCAATGAAAAAAGCTGTAGAGCAACACCTTTTCCCAATTCTTTCTTTCTTTTTTTTTTTTTTTTTTAATCCATTTGAAAGCCAAAGGGTTATTAAAATGGCAGCTGGAAAGTTTCAGTTCAGTCATTTAAAGTACTTGATTTTATGTGCTCATAGAATTTTGTTTTATGCTATTAAAGTCATATCTGGTAGAAAGTATCCACATTTCCTTTATTCTTTGAAAACCATCTGCCTTTTCAAAGTTTTTCTTTAATCATTCTGATTGAATGTGCAAATACTACAAAACATACTGCAGGGTTTTTGCCTTTGTTTCCTTTTAAAATTACCAAAAGAATCACTTTTTTCCTTTTAAAATTACAAAAAGAAACAGCAGACATACTCTTTTTAATGAAAATATCCTCTTCATAAGTTTTAGAAAAAAAAGATATAAAATAAAGAAAAAGTAACTGAGAAGAAAACTAAGAAGAAAAAAAAGGCTGTTTAAATTAAACTGATTGCTTGACTCACAATTTTCCAGTCATACATATATAATAACAAAGGCCAAAGACCAAGTGGCTATAACCTACAAAGTTTTACATATAAAGAAAAATGGGATATACGTTTTGTTCAATTCTGAAAATACGTTTAGATTAATAATAAGAGGAAGTGGCGTATCTGTGCATTACTAATGCAAATATCAGATTGGCTGCTCATGAAAACATTTTCTGTTTAAACTTCCGGTGTCGTTTCACAAGTAAACTGAGGTAGTTTTACAGAACTACAGCAGTAAGAAATCCCTTGCTATGCAGATTCTTTTGGTATTCACTCTTGACAACGAGACTCCCCATGAATCCTAACCTTGGACACTGATATTGGAAAGCTCTTGGCCAGTGCAGGAATACAGGCGCATCACAGCACACCGAGATGCGACTGCAACAGGCTCTGCTCACCCCGTTTTTCACCTTTGCTCGTCTGGCAGAAGGCACAAAATGGGAAGCACGCAGTGCTTGATGTGAAAGCCACCCCATGCACAACCGCACCGAAAGGCGGCACATGCTTCCAGAGCACACAGGCACGTGAGCGCAGCTCCCTGCACGAGCACCGAAGCCTGCACAGCTCCACAGCGCAGTGAGTGAGGGCAGACAGAACCAGCATCATCTGCAGCCCCCAAAGCTTCTCCTCCCGGTGCCTGGATGGCAGAGGCTGTGCTCCTCTTCGCCTGCCCCACCATGAATTCTCCTTAGTGTCGCACTGTGTCCCGGCAGCAGCACTACAGGCACCCCGAGGCAGCCACAAGCAGAGCACTGTGCTTCTGCTCGGTGTGACACTACCTCTGACTTCAGCAGGAGTCAGTGAATTCCCTGCTCTCCATCTTCTCTGACCCGCTGAGTTGCTCTCTCAAGCCAGAAGGCATTAGCTGCTTTCCTGCCTCAGGCTCTTCTCCAGAATTTGAGCACCGACTGTTAGCATAAATTCAGAAGAACAGTCTTCTGCTCTCTCCTAGCTTCAACTCAGACTTTTTGGCTCAAAACCTCTCTCTATTGCTCCTCCATCTTTCAGCACTACTTTTCCCCTCAGAGCTACCGTATTTTTATCCAGAGGTTGCTCACCATGTCCCAGACAGCAGCCTCTTCTCAATTTAGAGATTAAAAAAAAAAAAAAAAAAGCACACACACACAAGGAGCAGCAAAACACATAAGCAAAGACTGTGCTTCAAGTGCTTCAAACACAAACTGGCAAATGGAAGCCCAGAAGTTGCAAATCTGACAGAGACAAATCAGTAAAAAACTCCTCTACCTGACCACTCCTTTTTGTGAAAGCTATCACCAAAACATGAATAATAAGATAAACACATTCCTCCAATATAACAATTTGGGCTTCCTGGAAATCTTGTCATTATCTCCATTGATTCTTGCAACAGAGATACCTACGCTAGCGAGCATAAAGTATCAGCAAGCAGGAGGTTAAATTTTAGGTTTTACTTGAAAATCTATCTTCAGCAAAAGCATGTATTGCAGAAATGAATTTTTGTTGCCAAAAGGCCAAATTCTGCCATCAGAAATGCAAATCAACAGGGTTCATAGGTGCATTTGAAGACTCTTAGGGTAGAGAAACTCTGGTATTTTGAAATGTCTGTAAGTAACCACACATCGAACTGCAAAGAACAGGATTTACAATTTTATCAGAGTAAGAAAATTAAAACCCTAGTGAAAACAAAAAAGCATAGCAAGAATGTTTGTACCTATATCTAATGTCTACTTTCGTGGTCTACAGGTAGTCCTGTGATTACTGTTCCCTAAAATGATGGCTGTAATACAATAAGCACGTGTGATTTCTTTTACAAACGTTTTGGAAAGTGACAGGTTGCTAAAGCTGGAGCAAAATCTGTAACTTAAACAGGATGCTGGGTTTTATTTCCTTCTAAAATTTCAGGAGGAGTCAGTAAGGATGGCTAATATATTTTCATTAATTTGTGTTTCTCCTGTCTGGTGATCCTGGGATGTGGAACATCTGCCCTGTGAGGAAAGGCTGAGAGAGCTGGGCCTGTTCAGCCTGGAGAAGAGAAGGCTGAGAGGAGACCTCATCAGTGTCTGTCAGTACCTCAAGGGAGGCAGTGAGGAGGATGGGGCGGCCTCTTCTCAGTGGTGGCCACCGACAGAACTAGGGGTAATGGCCACAAACTGAAGCACCAAAAGTTCCACAGGAACTTAAGGAAAAAATTCTCTCTTGCCCAGAGAGGCTGTGGAGTCTCCTTCTCTGGAGATCTTCCAAACCTGCTTGGACGCAGTCCTGAGCCACGTGCAGGTGGCAGGGGGTTGGCAGTTGCGTGTGCAGGGGGGTTGGACTGGATGATCTCTAGAGGTCCCTTCCAACCTTGACGATTCTGTGATTCTAAGATCTTTTGAAAGCAAAACGGCAAATCAGAGCACAGCTCTCAGTGGTCAGAAAACAAAAGCAATAGATGTTTTAATCTCCAGTATCGAGTATTCAAATATATGTCAGCAGTTGCCAGTGTTTCATGTACATCTCATGGCTGAGCTTTTTTCCTTCCATTTCTGCTTCCTTTTCATCCCCCACGTCTTCTGCACTGTGGCCTCCTTATTCCTCATTTTCTACTCCCTTCTCTCTTCCATACACTGAAAGCCTACAGGTGCCCTGCACTGGCATGGAAAAAAGATGATCCATTTTGCACTTCTATTTCTCCCTGTCCCTACTTGGTGGTCCTGTAATGCTTCTTTTCATTGAAGGTGCAGCACACCTCAGCCTCTCGATACGTCAGCAGTGTAGCATGACTTACGGGACGTATTTTGACAAGTGCAAGGAAGATGTTTAATATGCGTATAAAATTTTCTTTCAAGAAGGTTAGGGTCAGCAAACTCATAATCAAGCTTTTGCTTACTTGCAAATTTGGAGGCAGAACCGAGACATTAATCACAGATGATACTGTGCTTATTAAACCACCTGACTCTTGTTCATCCTTCACAGCTGTAATTTAATGGAGAGTTTCTACATCTCTTTTAAAGCTAAAGGAAAACCTCAAAGGTATTTTCCTAGCATAATTTGGACTGTTTGTAATGGCTTCCAGCAATCTTTGTGCAGCTGTCTAAAGCCAAAACTATCCCCTCTACACATTCCTCCTCCAGATATCTTTAATTTATAAATGAAAACAACAAAATGGACAGAAGAAATACCACAGTTATAAACATTCACACTATCCACTGCAGACAGGCAGACACACTTCTCCTTTGAGTGACAAACAAATGCACCCTGGCCAAACCAAGCTATGTGATCCAGTGGAAAGGTTGTAAGTGACAACTTCAAACTCCTTCAACATGGAAAACAGGGTAGATAATTGTCCAAGCGAAATCAGGAGCTGCTGTGGACAAGTTACAGCCTTTGCTCCATTAGCAGCTCTTTTCATTATTACAGTTCCAGCAGTTCGAGCTCTGAGATTTGAGTCCACCTAAGGAGGTAAAAAGCCGATCTACACTGACCAATATAAAAGAGCATTTTCAGCTCAGGCTTCGGCAAATCTCTTACCTTGGCACTTTCTGCGGGCAATTCGTGACGCCTGTGCTTTCTCATAAATCCTGACTCAGAACTTAGGCGACTGTGCCTTCCATTTATGTTTGAAACTGCTGTCAGTCCCGCTTTGGGGGAGGCATCGCTCCCTATTCGACATCCTACCAGCTGACCGGTCCCAAACACCTCCCTGGGGCACCAGCCCTCGAGGGGCACGGGCTGGTCTCTGGAAGGCACGCTTTCTGCATGGTGCAGGTGCCTGCTGAGCCTCGTGTCCGGCGGAATCGGGGGCGGTCTTTCCGGGGGAGGCGGTGGAGGGTCTCTCAAGGGAGGCGGAGGTGCTGGCAACGGTTTGTCCTGTTTCCTCACCATACAAGGAGAAGACTAAACAAAACAACAAATATTAATTACACACAGGCATACCTAGGCATGCGTGTCTCTCTCATGCCCAAGCATGGCTTTACACTTTCTAACTGAGATCCTTCCAAGGCATGAGGCTCGTCTTGGCACGGGGGCGAGCTTGTGAACACGCTCTGTTCAGAAGGTATGCTCCAGTCCTGAGGGACCTCGGGGAACCTGAGCAAGGAAGCAGTGGGAGCAAGGAGAGACTGTTTCCCTCAGGCTTCCATGGATTCACTTGTTCAGCTGCTAAAATGAATTGTGAGACACGCTTGGGAAAGTGGAATGCCCAATGCAGAGGAAATAAATAAATACATAAAAACAAACAAATCCAACTTCCAAAGGAGGAGGACGTGGCGACAGGGAACAAGCACAAAAAGAACAATGATTAGGGAGCAAGCAGAGGGAGAAGATAAGTAGAGGGAGGAGACAACACACTTTGTACATTTTTTCATGTAACATGCTAGGTATTCATTTATGTTTACGCTAAGCTCATGTGTAAATAACCTCCACCAGTGTACTTCCTTTTTCACAATTGAACTGTGTCATAAATGGGGAAATATTCTTGAAGATTATGTGTACTATTACTGAAAAGCTGAAAAACAAGTTATCAGAAAAAAAAAAAAACACAGCAGAACATAAAGCTTCTAAGTGCACACATCTGAAAGAAAAACAAAGTATTCTCATTGGGAAGTAATTACTAACAGCAGTTTAAAAAACTATGCTTACGTCAATTGAGGTTTTCAGGAAGTGTTTTTCTCCTCCATCGGATATCATAATAAATATTGGGAAGATTCTCTTCCTTAGAAAACATTACTTTCATGGCTCTAGCTTCAAGATATTATCATTTCAAGACAATAAGCCTACAGAATTCTTGAAGCAAAAGTGGTATTTGGTCTCATTTTAGAGGTTAACCTATTCATTTTTGGTGTAGTATCTTTACACATTAATTACATTGATAAGTGAGTTATTCTATTTACAGGGCTATTAACACAAATAGGACTTTTTTTTTTTTTTTAATTTAATTCACCTTTTAGTTAAGAAAAATAGTTATTCTCACTGTCAAAACTGCAATAAAAACATCTGGGTCCAAGAAGTTTTTAGTGACTATTCTCCAATGCAGAAACAAAAAGTCTTGACTAAATAGAAAGTCTTAGCAGGTTTGTTTGCTTGTTTGCTTGTTTTAAATAGGAAATTACAGATACTTGTCACTTCTCATCGTATTTCCCTAACAACCCAGAAATATTCTGCTTTTTCTTTCAGGAACAATTTCATGGAAAAGGAAGAACACTGTCCAAACAACTTCAGTTAAAAAATGTAAGCAGTATCAGTGGTATTTCTCATCTTTAATTTTTTTTAAAGTCATGAAGCCTTTATAGGACTGTAAATTATACCTATTTTACATTATACATACTTGTAAAACATACAAAATTAATGGGTGTGTCAAATGTTTAGCATACATTCTCAATCTTATAATTTGCCTTGTATACTATTACAAAGTGATAGACAACTGATAAAAAATATAAACATCCACTAAACATCCAAGTGTACAGAATGACAACTTTAAAAAGAAGCAGGTTTTCAAACTTAATGTTAAAAAAATGAAAAAAATAAATATGGTACTTAATATTCAATTATTATCAAAACATAGGTTTCAATTGATATTATATTTGAATTCACAATTGAAAATAAAACTTCAAATCTAATTCAAGCTCCCAACAAAATGATCAACTTATACCAGGGAATAGTACAGCATTTGCTTTCCCTCATCCTTATCCACTCAAAAAAATAGTTAACTCTTTAGTATCACTTGCTTCCCAAAACATAGCATACAATTTACTAGCTATAGTCATTACTTTCCCTGAAGCCTGAGCCCTAATCTACACCACTCAAAGTTTTGAAAGCAGGGTGTCTGCACAAATTTTTCTTGTCAGGATACTGTGGAAATGAGCATAAATTGCCGTCAGTGCCCAGCATGTAATTTTAATGAGATAACGACATTTAAGTCTACTTTCAGGAAACTGTCATTTCTGTTTATTTTTGTGAATCAGGTTTTATTAGAGAAGTGATCCATTACAGCAATGTCAAGCTGATATCTTTAAAATTCTGAGCATAAGCAAAGCAAGTGCACTATAACCATCAGACTAACAGAGGTCACATTTGACCAATACATTTACCCGCAGTCATCTGACTGAGTAAGGTTTTATGCAAGGGGACAGGCCTGGCCAAAGTCAACTGAAGGCGCAAAGACTCTTCAGATGACTAAATCAATACTGATCTAATCTAAAGTTCTTCTAAGCTATAAGACATTTTGATCTTTTGGCCAGAACTCCTGAAGGAGAAAAGAAACACTCAAAATTTCTTGCTTGTCAATTTTCCAAAATAAACATGCAAGTACAATTTCTCAGATACAAAGAAATATGGCTCAGCAAAAATTACCTTTGGTGATCCAGTTGGGCTGGCACATGGTGACCGTGCTACTCCCTTCTGAATAAGGTCCAGACGAGGAGGTACAGGTGGAAGACCAAGATGTGGGATTTGCAGGGGGTCTGGAAGCGGTTTTCTTCTTTGTGCAAGTGGGGAAGATCCAGGAGATGTCACTGGTGAATTCTGTCTCTCATTGCACTTCAAGATAGAAAAAAAATGTTGTTAGAATTTACCTGATCATGAAGTAAACAACTTTCATTCTACAATAACTAAAACATTTGGTTCTTGTCAGGTTTTTGCTCAGAGTCACTTACCATAACGGACACTCTGCTAGTCTTAATTGGTACTGTAAGTGTTCAGCCTCTAGGTACCGCACAAAAGAAGTCTACAAGTCATAGTTCTACCTCATAATTAACTAAGATCCCCCTCATTTATTTCCCCCCTCATTCATTAGGTGATTTACAAAAATTATTTCACAACAGCATTCAGTTTACCATTTTAGCAAATATTGAACTAATAACACACAAACATACTAAACATCCTCAAATAATAAACGATGACTTATTTTCTTGGCTTGTCCTTTCAAATGCACAGGTATGATGAAAATTAACTAGTTCGCATCTAAAAGATCATGTTGACTCTTTAAAAATAAGAACTTACGCTGTATGATGATCAGAACCAAAGATTTCAGTCATCAGACTAAGCTGCACTCATTTTTGCAACCAGGTCCTGAGCCTTGTGTGGCTCAGTTTCAATGAACACCGTTGACTTATTTAAATACCCAGTGAACCCACTGCGTTTATATCGCTGCACTGCAGGTCAGCCTAGGCGTTTATGTTCTCCTGGCCCAGAGACTGAACAGCTGGAAGTTGTTCACAGCAAGCACCCCAGCCTCAGGCCACCTGGGCATGGAGGCTTCCCAAAATCTCCCACTTAACCTGGTTAGGGAGGCAAACTATTTGCCATCAGTCTAAATCAAGCATATTAAAACGCTGACAAAAATTAATGCTCCCATCTCTAGGATAAATCAATTTTTTTGGTGTCATTTTTTGTGTCACTTCAAGTTTTACCGTCTGGTAAACCTGTAAACTCAGTGTCACAGCTACACATTCAATTCAATTTTCTTTGCAATGGAGAAGTGATTACAACATTCATAATAAGTGGTTTGAATACGGCTGTTAATTTTTGTTCCCTGTAACTGGTGAAATGGACACGCACATGCCGAAGTGCCTGGAGCTGCCTGGAGGATGGGGAGGATAAATACGGGAATGATTGTGCTCATATTTTCTGGACATCACAGAAAAGGAACCGATTGAATAAGTTAAATTATAATAAAATATATTAAAACAATATCATGATACATATAATAATACATATAACACATGGATACCTATATATCACTATATATTATCATATAATATATAATAATATAAATAGATATATACTAAATATCTTAGAAGCATGCCTGAGCAACCAAATATAATGAATGTTTATTCCTTTTACTTAACAGAAAGCATCCACTATTGAATGGCATAATAAATATTGTATCACTTAGTAACATTAGTTTTCAGAGTTCAGTTATACGCCCGTCAAGCATTTCTGACATGAGAGATGTAATATAATATAGTCAAAACCTTGGCTTCAGCATTGGAGAGAAAATAAATTTATTTCCCAAACCTTTTGAAAGAGAACCAAATAAGCAGGTCTGCATCTCCAGTAAAATACATTTAAAAATAAAAGGCAGTGCTTTAAGTCTTTAAATTATATGGTGTTACATAATGTGTGGTGTCTCAGGCAGCAGTGAATTGTTCCAAAACATCTAAGAAATAATCCTATATACAGTGGAGGTTGGAAACTAATAATAATAGAAGTGGTAAATGCTGAAAGCAGAGTACTAGGCAGGAAGGAGCATCGGAGCTCTTACACATGCTAATTGTTGTCCCACCATGTTAAGTGACTTCCTGGAGGAGCAACCTGAGACCGTCTGAGCCCATGTAGCTACGTGAGCTCCCAGTTACTCGCAGCAGCCCTTTACCGACAGCTTTTTCAGAACATCCGTTCTTATCTATTTATCTGTTACCACCTTCTCTTAGACAGTTCTGCCCTAAAGAATCACTATGCAAAATGATCCACTCTTTCTTCAATGAGGCCCTGTTGAAACAGGAAATTAATTTAAGCTCCACAATAAACTCTCAGTTCCATATGTATTCGGTATTTAGTTATTTCGAGCAACTATATTCCCTAGATACTAAGTCACAACTGCCAAAATAAAATGGAAAGCCTTCCAAAGCATTAAGTGTGAAAGGATCTCAATCTAAACTTACAGCAATTTCTTGTTTCAGCACAGCAAAATCTTTCAGTCTCCCTAAAACTACCCTTGCCTACTGCCACAAAGCTCTCACTGCATGCTGGAGTCCCCAAAGATGTCAGGAAGGGTAATGGGGGTGGTGAATGGGCTAAAGAGTAACTTCTGAGTAAGCAAAACCGAACACAAATGCACACACACACAAAATACACAAAGACCAACAGCTGATGAGAAAAGCAGTTCTCTCGTTCTCTCCTAGAAGGAAACTGAATCCATGTCACTGCTTGGTCCTGGAGAGGGAATGCTTTGCTGGAAGAATCTTAAATTGGGAACCCTCATTTATTCCTACAGATACTAAATCAAAACAAAAAGAGAAAAAACCTCTGCAGTAGCAAAAGGGCTTTCTTCAGCACTCAGGATCACATTTCTATCAATACAAAAATAATTAATTAAAAATAATTGCTTAGAAAAATGTATATATCCTTTCCCCATCCCACCTGCTTAGCTACATTATTGCTTCATGTTTGTTGACTGCTACCAGCAAGACGGCTATACTTCATGCAGATGTAGCAACAGATTTGTATATAACTGCTCCTCTTTTGGCACAGAGTATCATCTCTCAAAAATGCACTTCCCCTGCGATCTAAGTGACTTACAGACTTTTCTGTTTGTCACCTACTGAAGATTTCTCTGTAGTTTCTGTTCAGTGAAGGAGCAATGAGAGTATCACAGTTAAAAAAAAATAGTAATCACAAAAAGATACAGCAAGCAGGCAATTAAGACACAAGCTAACACAAGCAAGCCTGTAGTGACAGCAGACAGACCTTCAGTAGATAAAGGAGCTCTGCAGTGATCCACCCTGTGCAATAACAATGTAATGAAGGAGAACAGAGGAGCAGAAGGGACATCATCTGGCTAGCATAAATGTTGCCCAGGGTAAAGCAGCTGTGACCTATTTTGCTATTGTACTGCAGAGTGGACCACAGTTATGTTATTTAATCATATATACTTATCACTGGCAAATAGTGGTATCAGATTGCCCCTAGTGGCAGTGACTTTAAAAGGAAGGCTGCTTCTGATACCAATTACAGCTTCTAGTGAAGTTTTGTATGATGTGTTAACAGCTGGGTTACCAAATCCACTGTTTTAGTTTCAAAATCCCTTTTTGCTAGACAGGCTAATATTAAAAACACACTAAACAAAAACCCCAAAGAGTGACCGCTGCAGCAGTGTTATCTTGGATGCTGGTGCACTGCTGGAGCTGATGCAACCATCTACAGATTGCAAAATGAGACCTCTGAGAAGGTCCAGGTAGACCTGGACCAGAAGGGACAGAAGTGAAGTGAACTCTTCATATCGTCCCCTGAAGTTTCATTAAAAAAGCCTTAGCTATAGTCAGATAAGAATAACTCGCATTTTTTTTCTTTCTTGTGAAGGCAAGCTGTGACCTAGGCAGATTAGTACCAGCTGGACTTAAAAAAAACATGGATGAGGATATAAAGTAACATCACTTACCACTGATGGCTGCAAAAAAACTTTGCCTATGTTTTTTTTTTTTTTTTTCTTCATTTGATCTTTCATTTGTTGAACCAACACAACACACACGGAGCAGGGGAATGGAGTCGACCTAAGGCTGCGAGAGCCAGCACCAAGCTGACTGCCCGTGGGGCCAGTCGGATGCGTTTTACCCGAGAGGGGCACGCTGCCTCCCAGTATTTACACCTCTTTTTCAAGCACCATAAACTAACTACGTAGGGACCCTCCAGTCGTGCAGCATGACTTTAATAAACTCCTATGTGAGGTAACCTTAGAATGCCCAGGGAGAATGTCTGGATAAATATTTGAAGTCTTTGTTTTCAGAAGCTTCTATGTTTTGTACGATGAAAGTTGAAACTCTACTGAGTTGAAACTCTGTTACTATGTAAACAACCATTACCACAAAAAAAGATTTGAAAACTGGAAAGGGTGGGAAACGGGTAAAAAAAAAAAAAACAAATCAAACCAAACAAATACTCTCTTTCCCTATTTTGAGAACCAAAAGTCTTTTGTCTTGATTTGTTAAGTCCATACTAACTCATCCTCCGGAAAGAGCCACGTCATGAGCAGTAGTGGCTTTCAGTTTTGCTGACCTCCTCTAAATATTTTGAAATCAACAGTGTGAATCAAAGTCAGTTTTTGGTGGGCTTCAACAACTGTGAAATTCATTTCAGAGAGGTCAGTAACCCCATGGAAAATGTAACTTTTCATATGGTTTCAGAAGGAAATGTCCCTAGAGAATGTGAACTTACTTTACTGAAAATTTCATGGTGTCCTTACACTGTTAGGGCTTCCCTTTTTGGTTTGATGTAATAATAATAATTCATTTGGATTATACAGTTGTCTTAGCATATATAAATTCAAATTTATTTTGCTCTTAATGAGAAGTCCTGCACTATATAGTTTTCTTGTTTTCTTTCCTTCTTTTTAAGCCAACTGTATCAAGCCAGATCTTGAATAAGATAGAGGGACAGACCGTTCTTAATTTGCTCTGACAATGGAACATTTAAGGCTAAGGAGTAATACAAACAGTCTACTGCAGACTCAAATGCCCTCTATTAAAAAGAAAAATAAAAAAGCTCCCTTCTTAATGTTTACCTTAATCTATAATCCGCATGTTTTTAAGGAGTATTTTATGACACACATGAGGTTTGCAAAGCTTGGTTAGGACAAAAAATATAGAGCTGAGAACAAGAAAACTTCAAGCAATAACTGCATTAGCTGATCTAATACCAAGGGGTTAGAAATTTCTTAGCAATAATTCAATGAGTTTTTGGCACTGCTCCTCATCTTTGAATGAAAGAAATATCTGAAGACAATTTGAAATAAGAAGTTGCTGGATAAGGCAGATACACTAATTGCAGCAGATTTCTCTGAAGCCTCTGTTACAGCTGATCATCTGATCTGCAAGAATGATTCATTTTCCTTAAAGTGGATCCATTTACTCATTCCATTAAAGAATGAGTAAGTAGCTTTGTGATTATTCTGTTCTTGAAAGCAATTTCCAGTCTGAGGTCCATCCGGGATTTAATCTAGACACCTCTGCCTGCACATGAGTAGGCTTCAGCGATAGAGCAGAAAATTTTTATATTCAACTCATATTCCTTCACCTGCCAAAGAAATTAGGCTCTTTGCTCCCGAAATGGCCTCTTGCAATTGGATTTCAGGAAATAAACAGGAGGTTTATCTTTCCAGTCTGCACAAAAGATAATTCATACAGTACAGCAGGGGATAACAAAAAGTTATAGCTTCTTTAAACACTAATGACAACTCAAAAAAAGTGTTTTTCAGCTTTCCAGTTTGTCAAAAAGATCTCAGTTAAAAACCCACGCAGGCCCTTTAATCAGTGACAAACACGCCTATCTGTGCTTCCATAAGACAGAATAAAATAGCTGCTTAGTGCAACTATTCTTTGCATTATGAATGTATTTCAAGAGTAAGCCTCAAAGGCACTGATACTTGGTAGTCAGAGCTTAGAGACACTCCAGCCACGCTCCTCCATGAGCCTGCCAGCACAACAGCGATGGATGCAAATATTCCTGCAGCACAGCTTGAACCCTACAGGTGTCGAGAAGTTCACAGCCCCAGAATCTTCTTCATCCAGTAAGTCTAAATCCTAACCCACAAGAAGATTTTCTCAGTGCTATCACATGGTCTAGCCAGATGATTTGAGACAGAATCAGTTCACACAGTTTTCAAGGACAAAGGGCTTCATTTTGAGAAAGTATATGAAAATCTTTGCAACAACTGAAAACTAGGAAGAACTACCTGATCATATCAGTCATCTCATCACCGGTGTTTCAAAAAACTATAAAACACACTCATCATGCAGTTTTCATATTAATAACTTTATCGAGAAAATAAACTTTTAAAGAGGGAAAAATACTATGTAACATCACATGGAATAAAAAGTGCTTTTTATAGCAGCCACTAAAGAAATAATGTTTATCAGGAACAAATAAATAACGATGAAAAGAAACAGAAAAGTCTGAGTAAGGCATTGCTAACAGAAGTGCTTGTAAATTATGACATACTCCACAAGGATGGCATGGTTAAGAGCATTATTCTACCAGCACCGGTAACAGTTGCAAGAAGGCAAAGGCAAGCTGAAAATCACCAAATGACTTGATAATTCAACATTTGCAAATAAAGAATTAAAAGAGGGGGAAAAAAAAGAAAAAAAAAGAAAAACAGTTCTTAAACTGCAGGGTGAAATTATGAGAAGGTATCTTTCACTGAACTATGAAATGAAATTAATGCTGTAAAAATAGCAAAATCAAAGTACACAAGCAGTTGGTGGATGCTGAAGACAACTTCTTACATTAGACCCCACTGTTCCTTCTTTCGTTAAAAGCATAACGCACTCCCCGCCTTATCATGGAAATGACAGTGTTATAAAAGCCCATCAATTCAAGACTATATCACGGAGGTCAGGCTGCAGATTGTGATTTAAATCCAGACAGGAAGGATAAACTGTTCCCAAGAGCAGGCCATGCGGTATTATACACACTATATAATAATGATTCATATGACTTAAAGAGGTTAGGAGGGGTATCAGAAGTATGTATATTAACTGATATTCTCAGATAGGACACTGAAACACTTTTTTGTTTTATCAAACAAATGACAATGCTAAGGAAATGGAAGAGTAAGAGATTAACAAACGAATTTCAAGACAACTACCTAGATGATCTTAGTAAAAGGCAGAATATAGAAAATGCATTTCAAATCTGGCGCTGCATGGCCCATGACAATATCAATTCTAGCAATAATAAAATAGTAATGAAAACATAAAAGTACAGTATAAGACAAAACTTTTTTAATGTTTGTGCTTATTTATCAGTGACAATATCTCTTATGACCAACTGAAGATTCCAGAAGTAAACACAGTGCATTTTAAGAACATTTAAAACACAGCAAAACATACAGTTATTATGAATAATTTCAAACACCTTTTTCTCTGCCTTAACAGATGTCTAGCATTAAAACACAGCTTCTTAATTTACAGAAATAAAAACCATAGCCAACTCATGTGAAGCATGATTAAAACATGTATGTGTGCAATATGTAGGAATCGGGTTCAGGGCCACCCTTTACATAGATATAATCTTTACTGCCCATTTAGAAACACATGTTTAATCCTAAAGCATGTGTACCCATATGTTCTGTATTTATGAAATTTTGTGTTTCTTACAAATGACCACTCAAGGAATTCTGCAAACAGTATCTACTGTTCTGGATAAGAGTATCGGCTGGTGTAATCCAATGCTTCTTCCAACACAGTAATTAACCCAACTACATCAGCTGGGAATTTGGGTCTCTCTTTTTTCCTATTCAACTTAAGTCTTCTTGTTGCAGTATTGATATATTTTGTTTTTCCAACCTGAGAACTCCTCAATGAGCTGTTGAAACCTAGGGCATCAGATGTGACCTCCAACTCTTTACAGGTACAGACAGACTAACTTACATTTACATACACAGCTTTACCTATTGTGCAGTATGTGCAAACTTACCTTTCGGACAGAAGCCAAGCGATTCATCATTAAAGACTCTTCTCTATCATCATCTTCATCCAAGTCCAACATGGGCATACTAAAGCTATCAATAATACTGCAGCACCTGGAGTTTTCATCCCTTGGATCAAAGGGATCCACAATAATTGGTTCTGTTCCTTTGATTTCACAGCGGCAGAAAGGACAGCCTTGGCCATCAGATTCCTGAGCAAAACAAAGTAGTACATACAGGTACAGGTTCTTAAAAGCAGTACTTAAAAAAGTACTGGGAGATGAAGTCTTACACACTTCTACACCAAAATGTCCTCTACGTGATCTCTATCAGCTTGCAAAGGAAACACTGTAGTCAATAGGAAACAGACTTGTAATTGATCATTGGTGTATGTGCAGTATAAATGCTATTGCATGCCACTGGGCAGACAAATAACTAACCTGCTTTTACCAATCCTGCATGTTATTTACAAAAGACCAGTCAACATCACTAGTTGATAGTCTGAGAAGTGCCTCCGAACTTCAGGGTCCTACTGAAGTAATCAGCTTCCAGTGAACAGGAGTAATTCCTTACACAAAATTCTTCACTTGATTATTTTATAGAAAAGGAGCTGATGGAAGGGCCTAGCGGAGCGTTCGCCATTTCCACGGCTTTCTTAAACCTGTGTTGTCAGATAATTCTGTACTAATTCTGTTTACTGAAACACATTACCCAAAAAATTGAGACCTGAAATGTTTACACATATACACACATGCCTGTCTGTGTCCACAGAAAGGTTATTTGAAACATTGAGAAAGGAGCTATCGTGAACCAGACAATGCAGCCTATCAGCCCACAGACTTTCATAATTAAGCTCAGAACTTAAGCTTTTAGAGAAGAAAGGATTTCAGTGGAAAAAAATGAAATTCTCCTCCTGTTGCATACTTACTAAAGGTTGCTTACTTACAAAACTTACTTACACAAGGTTGCTTGCTTACTTGTTTGCAAAAAGATAGTTTAACCAAGGTGTATTTGAGAGACTGACCTTCATAAAGGTAAACAACTCTGAATCATGCTTAAAATTCTGTGCAGATCTGGTGTTGCTTATTCAATTTACTGGCTAACTTTTTTCTGCTTAGTGAAAACATCTGTATGGGACCTCTGGAGGCATGTCTAATGAAGCCGTTATGAGAGCAATTAAGCACTGGCCCTTCAGGAGCTTGTAACAGCCGATGCTGTTACAGGGTATTTCTTCACTGCCTCACTAATTATACAAAAGTTAAATTTGCAGTAAGTCCAAAACGTAGCTGGCCGATTATTGCTGAATAGTATTTTCTGACAAAGCTTGATGCCACTGCAAAATGCCAACTCTCTGAGCCTAAAATGTTTGTTCCTCTGTAGAAAGTCCCTGGCCTAGAAGAGTGAAACGGGAGCTTGTTGGATCTCCAAAAGACAGCACATCCCTTGTGCTGAAGGAGGGGCGGGGGAAGGAGGTTGAATAACACTGGAAGTATTTGCTAAAAGCGAAAGTGCTGAAAAAGATTCAATTTGGGAAGCATCTGCTAGGGAAAAGCCTGAAGCTGTTATGAGGAATAACCTTTGTTTTCATTTCAGTTTCAAATATTTGTTAACTATACTTAAAGGCATCAGTCCTCTTGCCACAGACTGGCAAGGCCATGAACAAAATGGATAAAATGGTCCAACTGGTGCATCACCAGGAAGCATCCATGCTTTCTGGAATATTCTGTAAATGACACTGCAATCAGTTTTCCTCTCCATTCATCTCTCTGACCCCCACAACTGTCAAAAGCTGGGTGGCGAGGCTTCGTGGCTTGCATGTTGTTAGCTAAAAGCATAGGGAGATTCTGAGCTCGTTTTGCAAAGGGCAATGTGTGAAATGCA
Organism: Nothocercus julius; assembly: GCA_013398735.1. NCBI lineage: Eukaryota > Metazoa > Chordata > Aves > Tinamiformes > Tinamidae > Nothocercus > Nothocercus julius. Next base: position 5,712,205 of record VZSV01000025.1, read on the forward strand.
CTACTGACTAAATCCTTCTCCTGTCAGAAACATCCTGTCCCCTTACAGAACCTTGTTTAGTCAGTTATCCGATTCCCAGCTGCTACCCGTCCTCTCATTGCTTTTTAACACACCATGAAGTGACCTGGGTGACTGAAGGGGCAACTGAGGCCCAGCTTTCACCTCCCCTGTAGATCCTGTGCTGGGGAAAAGGTTTCCAATAAGCAGCAAATGTCCTTGGCAAGCCTAGCAGGCCAAATTCTAATGTTTGCTAGGACTTTATTCTTCACAGACAGATTTTAGTTCATGAAATCAAAGCAGCTTACCATTTTTCATAGACATATCCCTAAATATCCTTACTGAGTACCTGAAAAGGTGAATGGAAAACCCACACAGCAGAGAGATGTATCAGAGAAAACCCTCCTTTTCCCCACTAATGGAGCTATGACTGTACCTGCCATGCTGTAAGACAAGAAGTGCACATGAGGTGCCCACAAGGCTCAATCTTCACATCTTTATCATTTTCTGCACAGATTTTACAGAGCTGGAAAGTAGAACCCATTTCACAGTACAATTCATACTGCTCCTGTAACAAAAGAATGTGAAGTTATTATTCCTTTACTGTGGTTAGTCAATAAAGCACATACTTAAGTACCACCAGTGACAAACACAGTTCTCTGAGCTCATTTTCTAAGCTGTTTACTTAAGAATAGAGGAAATTATTGTTACGGATTTATTTCAAAGCCATACTTCAGTTTCCGAAAAATCCTACTCCTTTGCTTCTTCAAACTGAAGATAAATGGCATCATAAACAGTACAAATAAAGTTTAATAAACTTGTGCCTGTTTGGATTTCTACAGACTTTTCAAAAGAATTTAAATCACTGTGTATTCAATTGACCTGAATGTTCTAAATTACTCTTAAGAATTAAAAGGAACAATTATTTTTGCTTTCATCTCCCCTGCCTCTTCCCAACTACTATTGGCATTTTTAAATTTTTACATTAACTACTTCAGAAAATCTAGTGTATGTGTGTCTGTGTAAGTGTGGATGGAATCTAATTATAAATATTGTTGATAAGATCATATGCATTAAGTAGCAATGGACTGTACTATTGCTTTCGCTTCTTAGGCTTTGCTTTTATATTAAGTCTCACTGTTATTTCAGCTCCAAAAAGGTCAATCTGGATTTCAGAAAAAAAAAAAAAGAAGAGACCTGACTTTTTCAATATGCATTTATTACAGGAAGTCATAGCTCATCTAGCTACTGTTTAGATGCAAGGTATACATCCCGCTTTCATTGCCTGCAATTAAGAGGAAAATAACAAGAGTCTTGTTGTAAGGGACCAATTTCGTGATGGACAGGAGCAAAACGGAGGTTTCATTTTCTAGGTGTACGCTGAGGGCTAATAAAAGCCCACTCGATTGAAATCTGACAAGCAGCAGGGCTTCCATGTGCAGCACGGACACAGGGCAGCTTAGCGAACAAGTCCTGGGAAGGCGCGTGGCAGGAACGCAGCTCTGGGCAACAGTCATGCATAGGGCACCCAGTGCTTTGCAGCCTTAGGAAACTGTCACTAAGGTACCAGAACACTTTTGTCAGGAGGAATAATAGATAAAAGCCATGCTGAAAACAGTTTTCTAGAGTTAGGAAAGGTATTAGTTGGGGACTGGCAAACAAAAGCATTTGTGCAGGAATAAAGCTTTTTTATTCTCCCTTTTTCACTCTAGGAAAAGCAAATTTTGAAAGCTTGAAGAACCATCCAGGTCTGAGGAAAATAAGCAACTACTGTTGAGTAAAGAGTAGGTGGAGGAGGCTAAGAAAAGGAAGATGAAAGAACTTGTACCTGCAGCTGCAGTCAGTATGCCCTAAATATGCTTGTGGTGGAGCTCTCGTAAAGCATCCTGCAGCCAGTTTTATACCAACTTTTAACAGTTTAAGCTGCTCCATGGACAGCTTTAAACTACTGCAGCTAGATATTATTTAAGACATACATACAGCTCAGATTCCAATGAACTGGCATTAATACTATGAATATTAATATATGTATTAATATATGAATATTAACTAAGACTTCCCTCACAAATACATGTTCAAAAAACAAGATGGGTATGTTCAGTGACTTTGAAAAAAAAGAACAGACTATTTTGTGGAGAAACAAGAAAGCTCTGAAAACGTATGAGCTTTGTTTTCTTCCTCTGAGGAAAAGTAGGGGTATGGGCTTAGACTATTTTTTTCTGCAGCTCAAGTATCTGTTACACCTGTATTGCTCCTTTATTATTATAAAGAGGGAAAAGAAGGATATCAGACTGGTGTAAGTTTTCACACCTTCCACAGGTAACTGTTTTTAGGAATTCACTTAAGAGGCAGACATTTTCATAACGGTACTTCCCCACATACTCTAGATAGTAAATAGTACCGTAAGTATTTTCTAAAGCATCTCTAGAGATGGAAAGCTCATCTAGCACACACAGTGACAGAGGATTCAGCAGCTCACCAGGTGCACCCCGAAGAAGCTATGACTTTACGGAGCTCTGTCTAGTTTGCAGTCTTTCCTTGAGCACACCCTCTTCCAGGTACTTTTGTTATGGAAAACACTCTGCATGATATACATAAAACCTTCTGGTGTTGATTTCAGCAATGTTTTTAATCAAACCTTTGCCTTGTGGTCGTTACTTCCTATTCCTCTAATATCAAACATCTGCAGATTAGTATATCCCATCATCACTTAACAAGAACATACAGACATCCAGATAGCCTTATCTTCTCTTGAAAGTCAGTCCTTTCAAGCACTTAATTATTTCTGTTGCTTTTCTGCAAATTCTCTTCTAATTTTCACAATAAACATGGAAGAAAAGAGAGACACCCTAAAAGCAACATCTTTGTGATAGAGAGAATTATGCTTTTCTTCTTGGACCTGTCAACAAACTGTGCCTTTCTTGTTTTGACTTAAAAACTATGACCTGATCTTGATTTTATTTCTGTATTCCCATCTGCTATTAGCAAAGAAATAACAAGCTCCGTTAACTTATCACACACAAAAAAAAACGAAAAACTGTAATAACCATTAACACATTTTGCACTTGAAAGAGACATGAATAAACAAACTTCCCAAGACACGCCTCTTGTGTGACCATTAGCTCTAAAGCTTAAATGATTATTATCCTATTCTTCACCTAAGTCTCTATGCCAAAAGCATATTTTCACTCCTTCGAATTTATTTGTCACAGTTGAGTAAAAGTTGTTCTCACTGTTGGATGGAATACTAAGGGAGGTGAAGATTACAAATTAACTGCCAAACTGCAACATACCTGTGTGACTTTTATGTGATCGTGTGGTGTGGGTTCACACAATCCTGTCAAATCAGGGTTATAACTTCGTCCATCTGGGAACAAATAGCTGCATCACAAAAAGATTGTTATAAATGTGCGTATTTCTTTAGTTTTTTTAGTTAAATATTACTTTAAAAAATTCCAACAGCCAGAGTAAGCTACAGTAGACATTAAGTGCATCATATTTCCTTAGATATTTTTTCTCAACTTTTGGGTGCGAATGAATCGCTGCATGTATATTCTGATACATGATAAAGTATGACGCACCTATTAAAGCAAAAAACTAGCATCACATACTCAGTTATCAGGAGAATACATCTGAACTTTTGTTAGCAGGTAACTTTTATGGCATAGCTCAATACAGTATCATTTTAGATCTTAATTTTACAGTAAGTTCTCATACTTGCATACGTTCCTGGTGACCTCTGCACTGCTTGCATGATACTCAGCAGATGTGTAGAGCTGAGTATTTCAAGCAGCGGAGCAGAATGGCCAACAACATACATGCATTCTTTATGACAAGAACCTACAGCTGTCCAAGGTGCAGCCTGGACTTCAAGCAAGGAGAGATGAGGTCATTTAGATCTTGTGGGAAGTTAACGACAGGTTAACGATATTATGGAGATACTGAGTTGTTCTCTATTCAGTTTTATGTCACCTCAGACTTAGGAACAGTTTCTTGTAAGTGATATTGTTAAGTCATTGTCAAACAGTTATCTTTACACAGAGTATCAAAAAACCCTTCACTTCACATTAAATATTTTCAACGGTAGTTTTTGATTACTTAGCTTTGCCAATGAAACTGTATAGTGGAAACACTATAAAAATATATACCAGTATACACAGGATCATGAAAGTATGTTTTGTTTTTCTGGACAATAGATCACTTTCAAAATGTGAAATCCTCCTACGGGGAATGAAATTACTGGACTACTAAGGACCAAAAAAAGTCAGTTTGCAAGGAAGTTTTAAATCCTTTGGGGGGGTCTTTTTTTCTTTTTTTTTCTTTTTTTTTTTTTTTTACTTCACAATCACGTGATATATCAAAACATGTATCCCAGTGAAAAGATTCTGACACCAAAAATTTGCCTACTTTTTTCTTACTACTTCAATTGCCCTATTAAAAAAGCAGCACTTCTCCCTGTAAAGTTAGATTCTCTTACAAGTATAAATAACCAGTAAATTATTAAAATCTGAAAAACCTTTTGCTTGCACAACACATAAGAAAGCAATCGCATAACTTTTAAATCATTTTCCGGAGGTAAACCGTAAGTAGCTGATAGTACTAATTGTTCAATAAGCTTAAAAGCATTTGGGACACTTGTTGGGAGAATCAAACTGACAGCTGCCCCATCTTATTTTCTCCTGGAATCTACTTGCTATGAGATACGGCTAACTCCGATTAACGGAATTACTCTCATTTTCAGACAGATAAAAGGGATGGTCCTTAATCCCTAAAGGAATGCCAAAAGCCACATCCAACTTTTCTAATTGTTTCCAACATCTTGAGTAACGACAGGCTTGTGCACTTACAATCCTTCCCGGCTGCCATCAATCAAAGCTTGGAAGAGAGGCTTGTTGTGAGGGATGGTCTGCAGGATGTTCCCGTCGCCCGTCACGTAGCCGATGGCCCACTGCCCGAGGCGCGTGCAACTCAGCCGGAAGATGTAGCTGTGCAAGGACAGCACGGACACAAAGTTACTGCTAGGCAAAGCCACTGCAGAGATGAGGGGCGGCCTCTGGTTGAGCCACTGCACTGCATCTCTGAAGATCTGGGCCACAGTCCCAATTCTGCCAGCTGTTGCTTTGCCAGCCTTAAATAAGACAGGGCCTTTTACGCTACCACTCCCCATAGGCAAAAAGGACCTAACAGTTACTACCCCTAGTTTCTCATCTGCTTGCTTTTTAGTCCTCAGAACGAGAGTTGTACTTTCAAAGTAAATAGCCCTATTATGCATATTTAGGCATGCCCATACACCTTTCCAAGAACAGAGTGCATCATCTCCATAGCTATCCTTAGCTACAGCATAAAACAGAGGCTTTTAACTCAAATGGGGATGTGTGGGGAACTAGAACGCATCTTCAGACATAACAGAAATAAGACTGATGAATAATAAAAACTGTTCTGCTGGCAATAGTAATTTTGTGCACACCACAGCTGGCACAAAGCTCTACTTCAGGATATACAAGCCTAAATGGACCTTTCATACAAACCGTTTTGCGTAGCGCAGGTGATAGCCAGAAGTATAAGTAATGCAGAGCTGGAGAGAGCAGAGGAAGGCATGAGATTGTAGACTAGGACATCAGGCATGCTTATTTCTTCTTAATAAAAACGCTGTATCACACAGCCAACTCCGCACCACGCAGCAGCTTCTCTTAACTATGCCAGAATGTTTTATTTCTTTCCATGCACCAGAGAATGTGAAAATTTAGCCTCTCCAAGATTTGCCTCTCAGGAGCTTAGTAGGGCCAGCACTACATGGTAGTAGCAACTAGAGTCTAGTCATTGCATGTTAAACAAGCAATTTCACTTCATATCTCCTCTTTAGCAATGATAAATTCGGTATTTCATCTAACCAGTTCAGAGAATTATCTTCTGATACCCAGACAGGAAGCTAGCTTAAAGCTAACACTCTATTAAAGAAAGGTTAAGGCAACTTTGAATAACTTATCTAAAAATTACTTCTTCTATACACACAAAATCAAATTTCATAATAGAGAAAACACTAAATACAGAAAGAATTTTCAAAATCATCCCAGTTATCTGAATTCCACACCACCATTTATGGGTGCCAGTGCAACATCAGCATTAATGCAGTGAAACCAGACTCTTATATAAACGCACTTTACCAGTCAGGTAACTTAACCAGATACACTACATTTGGTTTCCTAAATATTAGTGAAACCAAGAAGAAAATACGGATACAGCTTTCTCATTGTACCACCACACTTCTAAAAGTTTCAGAAAAATGTGCTTTTAGATACATGCACATGCGATCCAGCAACAAAGTTAGAAAGCGAAACAAGCTAAAAACAAACAAAAACTCAAAACCAAAACCAAACCAATAAATGCTTATATTCACTAATAATTTTTTAATTTCCCTAAGCTGAGTAAAGAAGGAAAAACAGAAGAGCGGAAGCATCATGCAAGGCAAAAGTTCAGTTTAAATAATACAATAGATAGAACATCACACAAATTATTTAAAATCTATATACTCATCATGATATTTAATCTGACAGTTTCCGTTCTAAGTGCAGAGTTTAAAATGCAAAATCATTACTGACGAAGTAAAGCATGTATTTTACATAAAAGGGACATTAAAGCACTGACTGAAATTATAATTCATGTCCTAACATCTAAAGGGCTAGGATGAATTTTATTATTAAAAACAATTAAACAAAAAACTTGAAAAGTAAGTTATATTTTGAAATAAACTTTCCAACATGACATGGTAGGTTGTACATAATTCAGAAGAGAGGAAAAGCAGTAAAAGTTCACTTTTTTTGTTTACTTGTACTTGATTTAGATATTTTTGGGTTTTTCTTCGTGTCTAATGTAATGCTCTCTCCTTTCACAGCACTACAGGAAGAACCACAGGAGAAAAAGTAGGTCAGGACTACAGAATTCTTAAGTCTGAAAATATCGAAGTTCAGCAATTTTGGATCGAGAGTTTTGGGCTTTAGTACTGACCTATCTTTCAAAAAACTACCTTTCAAAAATGTATTTTGAATAGAAATAAAGTCCCTAGTTTAAAAAGCAAAGCCTAATAATACTTTTCTCTGATTCACTCTGTTAAAAACAGAGAGCTAAAAATTCACTCCTTCAATATTGCAGTACCATCGTCACATGGAAGTATGGACCTAGAAAAAATATGTAGTTTCTCAAACAGTAAGCTTATTTGGAAGGCAATAATCAGCAAATCTTCTTACCTTCCAGGCTTGGTGCTGTATTTCTGTAACCTTGCTTTGACTTCATCATATGTCAGGAATGCCATATATCCAGGATGTGTCACAGCCAGAAAGTTCCAGTTCCGTAAGATTGAACCCCAAGGCTAAAAAGGGAGGACAAACAATTGAACAGGTGCAGCCACACAGTTATAAACGTCTAATAAAACACCGATTTGTCAAAAAGACTGAAAATGCTTTAACAGAAATGCATATAGTTTTGGTTAAGGTCCAAATACTATAGAAGACTGTCTGACATACTCAGCTATGCTGCAAGGATTCTGCCAAAAGAATTATTCCAAGAACGTCATGGTAAGTATTTGGATAAACCTTTTGAAGATCTGGTGTTTAAGGGATCTTCTTTTTGTAGCTACATAGAATATTAAGCATCTGCAGACTATAGCTCCATGATGGTTAAAACCCAATTAAAAAAAAAAAAAAAAAAAAAAAAAAAAAAAAAAAAAAAAAAAAAAAAAAAAAGCTTATTCTTGACTGGTCCTGAGGCAATTACAAAATTAATGATAAATAATACTAACAAATGAAGCCTAATAGAGTCACTAATTTGGGCTATTTGGGCTGTACTTATTTCTCCTCTTCTTAATTCCTTCAGTTACTACAATAGCATCACAGCCAGGCAACAAAACAAATACTGACTGTACTTCATCACATTATTTGCTCACAATTGATTCAGAAAACTCAGCAAAATACGTCTGACATGCTATTACTTCAAAGAAAATATTCTTTTATTGCCAAGAAGGATGATGCTTAAGGAATGCAGAATGAATACAAACACGTAAGTGTTCACTGCCAGCATCTGGAAAGAGAAGAAACTGCTTTTTAATAGTTTGGAGATTTTGTAAATGTATTTGTTAAAAGAAGGAAAGTTAAACAGGAGAGGACAGACTTCTGTTCTTGTGCATCCTGCATTAGTCCTTTAAGGGGACTTTGCAGAGGCTGGTAAGGCAGAGTTACAACGTCCTTACAAGGGACCCTCTTGAGCGGAGTACTGCAACTCTTCTACTGGAGACTAAGGTCCATTCTCCTAGGCAAACCCTAACTGTGATTGAAACATGGCTGAACTCCTCTATTTCAAAATGAAGAAATCTTCATATCATACACACGAAATTGAGCAATGAATTTTTAACAGTGAGACTGTATGAAAAAGCAAGAGTTCAAACTTGTACAAAGCAACGTAATGGGAAAACCCCTGCAACGCCAGGTGCAGCCCTGCCTCTTGCACTGTCATCTCAGGAGCAAAGGAACATCCCAGCTAGGTGGCAGGAGGCTCAAGCACATGCAAAAGCGAAGCCGCCCTAGGTAAAGAGGCTGTTAACTCTCCCCCTTCCCGAACCACCACTGCGGCATTCCTCACAACAATGTGCGGTTCTTTGGCTTTGCACAGTATTCAGGTGCACATAGATATGCGAAGAAGGGGCCTGGGGCACTGGGGGCGGCACAGGTGCCCGTTGCAGAGGCAGGGGAGCAGCTTTGCTGCTACAGCAGCTACAGAAACAGCCTCTTGCTCTGGGAACAAGCAGAGCTCTCCGAGCAGCTCTTCTGCAACATGACCCGCAGTTGGCAAAACAGTATTTTGATTACTTAAACTATTGGGATTTTCTCTCGTGGGTGTATGCACACAGAGCTGGAGAAGCAGTTTAAAACGCAGAGAAGTAAAATGTAACCTCGGGGAGAGAGCGTCAGCCCAAGTTCAGCCTAAGTTCACAGCAACAGTTACACAGCTATTGCTCCAGCCTGTAATCTGAATGGGGAAAAAAAAAAAAAAGAAAAAAAAGAAATCTCTGCTTCTTTCAAATATTTTCTCCTTAAATTAAAAGCTACCCCTAACTCATCTTCTCTCCTCACACGCAGTACTGCTGCTCCCCCTTCTCTAGCAGCAAGCATATTAACGACCAAGCCAGCAACAGCCTGACAAGCCAGCAAGCAGAGAAGCTCATGCAACCTGCTGTATGTTGCTTTAGGGATTCAGGGGAAACAAATCTCTTTAGAGACTTCTGTGCTGAAGTCTAAAGTTTAGTACAATCTGTAAGAGCCCACAGGACCAGAACACACTACATTTCTCCTATCACAGCTTCCTCATTTCATTTCATCGATAATGTACAGATCAAAAAAGGAGGGGAAAAATTGTTATTATTTGTGAGCAAAATGAGAAAAAAAAAAGAAAATCAACCCCATGGAAAGAAACTTTAGGAAGATGTATTTCATAATGATGTATGCTGTGATCCATAGGCCTTAGATATTTTGCAGTCAAGTCTGAGCTGAAGATTTTGACTTCCCTACCAACCTGAACCCCAGAGCTGTTTGCCAAATACTGAATAGAAGGGGGGAAACTTTGGTAGAATATAAGCTCATCCCAAGTAGCAAAATTTAGAAGGGAATGTCTGACAATATCAAGCTTCACACACAGAACAAAGCTTAGAGGGATTTTGCTAAAACAGCAGAAAGTCCTCAGTGATCTTCTCCATTCAGTGATTCTCCATTATTTTGCTCAGGAGATCACTGAAGTTTTTGCCTGAAATTCTGTAACTGGTGCAAACTGATTTAAAGAGGGCCCAGCATTTGTGGTTAAAGTAAACACAGGCAGATTATTTACACTGCAACGTGTTCAGCTTTGATACAATTTTGACTCAGAACAGACAAGGGATGATCTAAATCAAAACTGTGAGAGCTAAAACTGTTACTCATCTGCCAATTCTTAATAATGACTTAGCAATGGCCCCATTCCCGTAAGGGCAAAAAGCAGCAGAGCCCGGCAGGGATCACCACCGAACGGCACGGAAGGCTGGACAAGCTTGCAAGCCCAGGCTTTGATGAACACACGGAACAAGTCTTTAACAGGCTAAACAAAAATGCACTGATTGATCACTACACAGGGGAAAAAGTAAATGACCAAATAAATGGTCCTGCACCCTAATGGTTTCTGTATACCAAGTAAAAAATCTGACATGATTAATTCACAATCAATATATTTAATATGGATACAAACCAGTGCAGCCTTCTATATTGATTCAAATACTCTAAGAGTATCTCCCTTAAAGTGTGCTCTGCAGAAGGGAGATAAGCCTAAAAGAGGCATGTAACATGCATAAAATTTTATTTCAGCTAAGTATTTCCTATCAACAATTATAAAATAAATGCTATTCCCAAAGGGAGTCCCTTACCTTAAATAAATAACAGATCAATTGATGGTAAAATTCTTAAAGGAGTAGTTATGCTAACATTTAAGTTTTTTTTTTTTTTTTAAATGCATTTTAAAGTTTCAAATCTTACCTGAAATAGTCTAGTGAAGATATCAAACTCAAAAATTGAAATGTAGTCATTGCAGGTCAAGTCTATAGTAGACTTAAGGGCCATTGCTTCCAAACCAGAGCTTATTTGATGAACTTCATGAAGGCACTGCCTGAACAGTTTCCATTGCACGATAGTTCTGTGAGGAAGGAAAGTAATAAATTTAATAATGCATTAAAATTTATTACAATTATATTTAATACACCTCTGCATTTAAGGTTTAGCATCTTATTTAAAATGCAGAACTAGCTTAGAAAATAGTTGAGTGTTAATTTGCTTTTTCTACAGAGAAAGAAAGAAAAAAAATCAAGTTTTCTGAAATGATCGTGAGGTAATGAAATAGATTATCTTCCTTTAAACATGGTGGAACAAAGTGAGATATATTACATAAGTACTCAAGCTTCCTTTGGAGGACAACAGAAAAAAACACCGCAGAGACTGAAATGCTGTCACTGAAATAAGTCACTGTGACTTATTTTGTTTTTAAAACTACAGCTAATATAGACTGGCCTGCTGAGACTGCCTAATAGAGACCTTTTGATAACAATCGTCTGGATACCAGGACCACTGGACCAAGGTCTGTCATAGTCTGTGACAATTATATAAATATTAGAGGACAAATCTTAGATCTTCACCTTGAGATTGCAAGACAGGGAGTATTTTCAGGCAGTAGTGAAGGTAGGAAGAGATGGAAGTCAGGAAGGAAAGAGATTAATATTATCCTCCTCTCTCAAAAAGTTGCAATCTGTCAAATTCAGTTTCTATTTGCCCTGGCCAAGATAAACAGGCTAATTATTTTGCCAAGCAATTGCTTACATGTGGAATCTGAGATGAGGCTGCTCACCTGAAAGTCATCTATTTTTTCATTCTCAAAGCTATGGAAATCTTGCTAACAACAGCATGTTCCTTTTTCTCATGTCATTAGGATCAAATCTGAATTTTGCAAAGCATAACACCTTCTCTAACAAAGGTTCTGACTCCCAGCGGAAGCAGATTATACTTCGTGATAAAGGCATTTTAATTAACAAATATATAACAAAAGCCAGAATAATTTATTCCATATTCCATTATTCTATGTATTACTTCATGCTAGAGTACAACACTGTGTAAAAACCCTAAGTATATTAAGTTGGTTCCTGCCTAACAAGTATTCTCCAGATAACCTAAATTTAAACAAGTATCAACTGGCAGCACAATAGTGAAGACTTTCTCCTGCGCTTCTACCACAGGAAAGCATCAGGCACTCATTGTATTTGTAAGTGCATGGAAGCCTGAATTTTATTTTGAGGCTTATATTGAGAAAGCCATAAACAATAAAAGCTGAAGTTTAATAGATCTCAGCAGATACTTTCGTCTGTGTATGAAAAACAGGAAACCACAGAGAGCTGAAGAGAGATACCACATCAGATGCCATTTAAGAAAGAATGCACATCAAATTTTGATTAAGATAAAGAGAGAACGAAATGTTGCACTACATTCAGAGAACTAAGCTGGAAAACTTAAGTGCTTTTGTGGTGTTAAAGCATGTACCTATCGCACATTTAGTTCCTATAACTGTGGCTCTGAAATCTCTTCTGATTCTCTTTGTAAACCTTCTGAATGGTTACAGCCCTGCCATCACACTGAAAAGGGGTTAGAAAAGTTAATTAATCCGCAAACTAAAATCAAATTGACAGATAATGCAACAAGAAGGAATACAGCACTATTAGACTGTAAGGACTTCTTTTGGGTGACTAACCTGTGCTAGTTGCACGAAAACACATTCATTAGATGTGATGGTAAGTGGGATCCTTTGTCACCTAGTCAGCATTAACACCCTGCACCTCAAAGCCTCCCCCACAGAGGACAGGGAGCCTGTGTTTTTAGGACTCTGTTGGCCAGCACTTAACTGTCATTAAGACGGAAACCAGATGTTGAGAACCGAGTGATTAACTAATGAAATAACATACAAAGTTATTTTGTGGGATTCCTCCAAGAATAAGCGCCCCAAACAGTGGTGGCCCCAATTTAAAACTTACTAACGTCAACAGACTCTTCTTTTTTCTGTTAGAATTTGTGAAATAGGCTTTTTATCTTCTGCTTTCTTAATAAATATGAGAAGCTGTTGCTGAAACACATTAATTCCTCTTTCTCAGTAGCTACTTTTAGACAGTAGTCATTCTTAAAAATTTTGAAACAGCATGAGCCAGGGATCATTTCTCTCCTGACACCTCTCTCGAGCAATGGTTGTGCTCTGCTGAGACCCCACGTTCAACACCCTGTCACTGGAGCGAGGGAGTGACTGAGTCCCCACAAAAAGCTCAAGGACGCTGAAACATTCCCGTCTCCTGCTCCTAAGGAGCTGAAATCTGGTGACCTTTCCACACACTGAAAACCACTTCTCTTTGACAGAGAACTGAGAGAGGTTCACACAGAATTTTTCCCACAATGTTGAAGGAGTGAAAGAGAGTTTTGAAGATGGCTGAGAAGTTGAGTTTCTGCTTTAATTAGCATTTCATTGCTGCTCTCGCATTGTTTTTTTTTTTAGGGGATGTACAGCTTTTGAAGGCACCTTATTACTTGCATCTAAGTGGTTACTTTACTTGTTTCCCAGGAGGGGGAGTGGAGGGTGGCACCCATCAAACCAAGATTGAGCTTAGGACTGTTCTAGTTAGAAAGGAAAAAAATACAGGATCCTGTCTATAATGCAACCACAGTTTTCAGCTCCTGAATCACTCAAGATATTTGCTGTAAATCCTTTCCATGCTCTTTGTCCTTGTAATATTTGTGGCATCGTACCCTAGCAATGCCCAGCTCTAAAAGCTGGCAGGTATTTTGCACATGCCTCATGGGATTAGGCAGAGCAACAGACGCTCGTCTAGGAAAAGGTGAGTCAGTCAGCTCTGTTACAGCCCATCAGAGAGATAGGATACGACATCCCCCTAACACTGTCTGGGTCTCTTCTTTACTAGGTTCACTACCGAGCGCATGGTCTCACTGCTACCTGTGTTTCACTTACGGAGCGGTTGGACTTCTCCCCACCTGGCTGATGCCCCCGCTAGGAGCCCTACTGCATAGGCACATGCATGTATGCCGCACGGGGCTTTGGTCCTAGTTCCTCTTTTTACAGTACAAGCTATGAAAGACCAGAACACCAAAGTAAACCAAGAGTATCTGATTATGTAACATTTGGTACTTGTGTTATTTTACTTAATTTAAAATCATATGGAAACAAAAATATGAAGGAAGCTCAAATGTACACCTTATACAGCAAAGAATTACTATGAAGGACATTTTACAAGAGACTATTAGTCTCCCTATATGGTACCTTTATACTACCTTTCCTCATCATCAGAATAGTAGCAACCCTATATCACTTTAAGGAATAAAACTCAAAATAAAAATGCAAAGGCTCTCTTAAATCTACAGACATCTACATCATGGCATGCATCTTGGTGTTGTCTTCCTATCTAAAGACTCTTGTCAAAAAATGTATTAAAAAACTAAAATAACCCATTTTTCCCAAGCCTCCAAAAATAGCACTACTTCCATACCATTTTTTTTCCTGCAGGAGTAAAATTACTAAACTTGAATAAAACTGAGGCATTCATAAAAAGCCCTGATCAAAGTACAAGCTTTCTTTTAAATGCTTTTATACAAGATGGTGTCTATTTACTATTTTTGACACATGTGAAAGGGTACGGTCATTCAGTATTCTCAAATACACTATCTTTAAGCGCTATGCACATCACTTCCATGTGCTGGAAGGAGAAGGATTAGAGTTCAGCATGTAATTTTCAAGCAATTTAGCAGAGGAGTTTAGCTGCCCCCTTCCTCCTGCCCTGGTCATGTGTAGATGGGATTTTCTTAAATTCCTTCAATGTAGCTGTGTTATTAAAAAGCAAGAGACATTAACATAAACCTGGAGAGAAAGATATCCTCTGTGAATACCGAGCATACAGGACTTCTGCAGAACTGCACAAATGCAGCTATCCTTGAAAGCCAAATTGCGTTGCTTCCATTTGAGCTAAAACAGACCACAGGTATGTCCGGGAAGGTGAATGTCCCTGTGCAACTTCCACTCACAGAAAACCTTTCTGCCTGCAAGACAGTCTCTTAGCTGGTGCCAGAGAATTGAACAGGAAAAGAGCATTACTCTATTCACAGCAAATTCCGAAATATTCAAGAAAACACTGACCCAGATTGGAAGAACATTCTTCGCATGTCTGCAGTGAGCACTGTGGATTTCAGTTTATCATCACTAAAAAGGGCATTTTATGAAAACTGTTGCTCCACTTTTGAGAGAGAGGCCACATATTTTCTTTGCCTCGGTACCACAGAGAAAACAGAGGGCGCACAGAAGGCTTGAGAAGGTCAGGCCCGAGGGCAAAACGGGAATCCTGCCAGATTGTGCCACTACAGACATTGGATAGTGACATCACGCAGCACAAACATAGATGAATCTAAGAGCAGGAGCAGAAGCAAGAGGGAGAAGATGAGCTTTAGAAAAAGGGAAAAATATATTACCACATATATCCTTTACCAAAGCCATGCAACATTGGAGAGAGAGCAAGTAAATACTTCTGGAAAGATGTAGGAAATCTGCATTTCCTGAAGAAGCCCTGAAGGGACACTTATCTATACATGGTATCAACTATTTCCAACTTCTACCTCAAGCCATAACCCACATTACACCCATGCTTTGTAAGCTCTTTGACACTTACAACACTGCCTCCCCTGTCTATCCACTGAGCATCTGTTCTCCTGTCTCTGAGAGTCTTGGGTGGCAACTGTTAAAATTTCCTTTCTCTATCCCTTACACACACAGTGTTACATTATTCTTAGGCATCCCCAGGAGCTGTGAAGACAAATGCCCATTTCTCTTGCTTTAATTGTACCTTGCATCTTCGCATTGATTGGAAAAGGCATCCTGCATTCGTATGAACCAGACTTACCTTCCCCTTTAGCTCCTTGGGAACGTCATTATCATCTTCTGCCTCTGGCTCAAGTTCTTAAACAAAGGCACCTACACTTCCCGTGCTACTGCAGCCTGCAGAAGAACTGACCTCAAAAAAGCCCCACTGCCTATTTATTTTCTTCTCTCTCTCTTTTTTTTTTTTTTTTTTCCATTGCCAAAACACCTATTTTGATGGTGAGAAAGGCTGTGGCACAAAGCCCACTGCTTCTGCCTCTTCCATCTCTTTGTATCTTTTGTTTTCCTTCACACTTCAGTTCGTGCTCAGATCACCAGCTCTCTGGTCCTGGAGCACCTCTTTAATCCATATTTTTTACAGCTCTCAGCCAAAAGTGGGGCTCTTGGGCAGCGCAAACAGGAAATCAAGTAGCAAATTAAGGGGCTCAACAAGGTGTTAAAACCGAGCTTATCTGAGATCTAACTTTCTGACACCTAGATGTTTTCAGGCGCAGCGCTGCCCGTGACCTGCAGCTGAGCTGGTTCAGGGCCTCCTCAATGAGCAGACGTCGCAGGGGCTGCGTCTGCGCCAGGCCGAGGCGGAGAGCGCCGACCGCAGCAGGACCACAACTGCTCTGAGCTCCAGAGTATCAGCCTGAAATACCTTGTTCAACTGCTACGCAGAGATCAATAGCCACATTTTCCCCTAAATTCTAGTAAATCATATTTGAGGTCTAAGCTAGAGACAGAAAAAGTAACAATGCTATAAAGTAGTTATGGGTTTGACCCTAGCAGTGAAATTATTTCCATTTCCTTTGAAAACAAAGGGTGGTGATGGAGGGGAATCAATTTGTCTGAAAGGAATAAAATGTTCTCAGTTTTTTAAGGTTTCACAATTAAGAGCAAAACCTTATGAGATAAAACAAATGGCAGAATTATGAAGAAATGAAAATCTAAGTACACTGACATTTTGTTACTGATTCATTCTACAACATGAAGACAGCCACAAATCACAAGTTTCAATAGTTACAAAGCACTGGATGACTTCACTGTAGCTTAGAAATTAAAAGGCTGGAAAGATCTGTTAGGTCATCTCGCCCACTCTCCTCCTCAGTTCGGGGTTGCTCCCAGTGGTATTTTGCACATTTTTGCTCAGAACAGAAAATAAGTAAAAGCTGTAAGGTGCCATTAAAATAACTGAGGAACTGGGGGAAATAAACATCAAGCACTAAACAGTGATAAAATACGGATCATGAAGAATCTATCAGCTTAAGTTTTATACATATGTTTACAACCCACTGGAGGTTACTAAAGTATCCGTAAACAAGTTTAACAGCTGATTATATATGATACAATTCATGGTTCCATTCAGTGTTACTGTTCAGCTATCTAAACAGTTACTACTGTTTAGTACATTTAACTATCATTTGTTTCGGTGTAATGATAACAGTAAAACAGGCATAATGATCCATTCCACCACAATCACTTGCACCTATAAATTTAACCCAGTATTCAGTACAAAATCACAAATGACACCTTCTCAATTTTGTCAATTTCCTGTTCTTGATACTAACAGCTTCTTGGTATAGATTTTGACCTAAAATCTTCACCTTGAGTTTAGTATAAGTCTTGTGTAATTTATTTCTTATTTCTTTTTTCAGCCAGCTCCTTTGAGAGGCTCTCCTCTTCCTCAGATACACCAAAGGGGCACATTCCCTACCTACTCCAGTTCTTCAGCCCTGGGAAACTCCCACTCAAATCCTAGTTTGTGTCTTTCACAAAGGTTGCTTTAAACACTGAAAGAAGAAATGCTTCCAACGAAACATATTAAAAATTGGATGAATAAACTTCAAAGCAGTTCCTGCGACCTTAGCAATTACAGCAGCCTGGTTACACAGCAAGTGTTCAGACAAACAAATGTAGCAAAGCAACACAATGAGAACTTCCCCATTCATGAGGGAAGAGCAGTGGAAGGAGTCAGATAAAGGAAAAAAATTTCTTTTAACGATAAACTTGACTCTGGAAAAATTTATCTTCTGGATTTCATTTCTTAGTCAGTTGCCTTTTGTAAATGGAGGTGTAGGTTACATTTTCAAAAACTGAAATCCAAAGATTCAACCTAAAAATGTCACCGTTAACCTCTTTCTTGCGATTTAGAATGTTTCAAATTAAAAAAAAAAAAAAGGCAATATTTCAGAAAAAAAAATCAAGGTAGAGAATGGATCATAGAAAAGTTCCCAACTAATTTCATTTAGAAATAAAACGATGTTTGTCATAGCATTCTGAACTTATCATATATTGATCTATTATTTAAAGCATTTCTAATTCTTTCAGATCATATCATACAGTGCTTTTAAAATTATCTCCTGTGCTATAGGCCATCCAACAGAAGCCATGTTCCAGTAAAACTAGCCTCTTTTTTTTTTTTTTTTTTTCCTCAATTTAGTCCATCTTTGAGTAGCATTATCTAATGAGTGCAATTTCAGGGCCTAGGCTTGTGCTCCAAAGCAGATCCCTCAAGGAATGTGCAGTGCAGCTCCTCCCAGCGCGACTTCATTTGTGGTGCACACCTAGCCAGACTGGGCGGTTTAGAAAGGCCCTGGGGCAACAGGTTAGAAAGAGGTTTTTTCCTTTGTTCCCAACACCCTAAATCTTGATATAAGCTCTGTTTCTAAGGAAGCAATATCAGACTCTTTGCAAACTAATTTGTCACAACAGGCCCGTTCTAAACTGTGAGGCCCAAAGGCATACCTGCCATATGTTTCTCAATGGATTAGAAGACAATGTTTAAAAAGCTTCAGGCATTCTGTTTAATGAAGAGATTAAATATAATGCCAAAAACCCTCTCTCTCATCTGTTCGACATACATGCCGTTACATGCTTTACAGCTACTTAAGCACAATTTACTAAACCTGAGGTAATGGCAAGACTGCCTAGCACGGATAAACCGTTCCCTGCTTAGAAGACAGGTAACTAGAAACAGGCAGAGTCTGCTTATTAGCAAAGTGCTCCAACATCAATAACAGTGGCTATTAACCTAGTCTTCAAGTACAAAGCCTATGTTGCTACACGTAAACTTGAAGGCTTTGCCAGATGACAATGATTGCATGTGGAATTAACTGATGTTCTCAGACTGCCTTAATTCCTGGGTATGTTTGGTAGCTGGGTGCTTTAACAGGGAAAACATAATCGAAGGACATAAAACTAGGGCGGTGTGAGAGGGTTAGTCCTTTAAACATGACAATTTATATTTAAAGCTACATTTCATGAAGAAATGTAGATAAGCATGAAAAGAACTGAAGCATAAAAGAAGGCACAGCAAGAGCTCTAGGAATCTGAAAGGGATTAGAAAGACTCTTTGGCGGAGAAGCCAAGAAAAAGCAGAGTCAAGTGTGAGCAGAGGGAGAGGCAAAGATAGAGTTAAGCTGTTCAGATGGATTGACATACAAAAAAAAATATTCTTAGAACCTTGATGTGGAAACATTTTAATGTGTCAGTATTCTGCAGTCTGGCATCTCAAGTCTATCTATCCTGCCGTTCTCGAAAGGAAATCATCAGGACCATAAACTGGAAGGGAAACAACCAAAACCCTCACAGAAAGTACAAACTAGGTAGTGGAGAAATATGCAGAGGAATATAGCAGTGAATAAGGAAGCGGTGTGGACGAGATGCCAGGTGGCCAGAGTGAGACAGCAGCTTATGGAAGATGAGATCTGTAAATCCCAAGTGCAGAAAGGGAGCGGGCAGCAAGACAGCAGGTGAGGGCGTTCAAGGACAGAACCCAAAGGAGGTGGCAGGAACTGTCTGTGACCCTCTGTGGTCTCTGCCATGCAGCACAGCCAGCTAGCTGGCCATAGTGGCTGCTCCCCATCTTCAGACCTGCAAGTCTTCTGTCTGCTCTCTCTTACATCAGTTGTGTTCATAAATACTGCATGCGAGGAAGTGACCAACCTATGTATCTCCTATTCGACTTGACCTAAATCATATGCCCCACGATTTAGTAAAAGCAAAACAAAGAAAATCCTAAAAGAACGGTCTACTTTTGTATTTTCATTTTGGATTTAGTCACATATCTAGAAGTGATGCCTTAGGACCTATTTTATGACCTATGCTTAAATACTAAGTTTCCTCTAAATCTGCTTTTGATAAATCTTCCAACACTCAAGTCTCCAGTTAACCTTTCTCCTTCTATAACAGAACTACCACAAAATAAAACATTATTTGCCTGTGATTGCTATAGACATCACAATTGTAAAAAAAATACATATAATGAAGCATAAAAATATTAACCTAAATTCCTTAAAATAACACTAAAAATGTAAAAAATGTTTATAAATAACAAGTAAAGGATAGAATAAAGAAATATATCTTCAGTGAAACCAGTATCACTTTTTTTAATTCCGACTATAAGGCTGTCATCTGTTACAGCGTATGTGTGCACATCTGTACATACAAATACACATAAGCACACACATATGACTGAATGAAAGAACACACTTTGTCATGTTTCTTTTAAAAACAAAGCAGACAATCTAATCCAATTTATGATTGACTTTAAATGCCTTTTACAGAATTTTTCATGCATTTTTATTCATCTTTTGAGTGGAAATTACTCAGAGCATCAAAACAAAGCTGCCAGTGTTGAATTTAGCAGTCCCAGCTAATTTTAAAGACATGAAGACATGGCAGTTAAAGACTCCACCCACTTATTTATAATCATTATTTGAATTTTAAAGATACAATTCCTTTTCATGCTTGTCAGTAGAAACAACAGAGAATCATCTAAAGTTTTAGTACTTACTTGTCTCCAAAGAATTTTCTCCAGAAATCTGCAGCATCTGCTTTTGTGATACGGAAGTTATCACCCTGGAATTGGCCATTTGGAAAAATAGCCTTGATTTCTGCTAGCATGTGGCTGAAGATGAGGGACAGCTTTGTTAGATTTCTCCTGCAGATAAAACAGAAAAAAATAAGAAATCCAACACTTAGGATTGAAAAGATCTTTCAACACCTCATATACCCTGCATACTTGTGTAATTATCAGTGTCTAGCACAGGAAAAACACTGAGCTTTCACTTGAAAGCCCATCAAGTACATAAATACAAATTCATCCATCATGTTTGGACACAGTTCTGTGGATACATTTATCATAAGGCTCTATGAATATAAAACCATTTATTCAGCAATAGAATTGAATTTGGGGTTGTGGATTGGATATACCAAAAACTTTCATTTTTATACTTATTAGCTGACATGGTTTTGAAAAACATCTCAAAACATATTTTCATATGTGACATCGAAGCTATTTCAGTCCAGGTTCCTAGAAATGTAAAGACAGTACAGGACTACACTTACTCCTCCTTCCTATGACAGTCCCTTTCTTTTGCCTCTTTCCTGCTTTCCTTGACTGCTGCCACTCCCCACTCTCCTTTAACATGAGTTCTTCTTAGTTTAATTTGCAGGTTTTCCTACAGGGTTTTGCTACCATGACAGCTATGATAAAGATATCCCAAAAATACAAATAATTTTTTAATGTTGGAGGGAGATGTTCTCCCTGCACACAACACACTGAATGGCTGCAGGGCTAATTCTTTTAGAGTCCTTTAATTCCCCCAGTAAAATCAGATGTCTATAATTACACTGCCCAACTGTTACTTATTTTCTAGATTTGTCCCCTGCTATCCCCCTTCCTAGTTCCTTTGTACTTTAATCACACCCATGTGCGTTTTATTCTTTTTTCCTCCTCAGAGCTCAAGCCTGAGGCATGGTAGAAGCGCTGGCTATTTTACCGCGGCCTCGCAAGCCTTCCTGGGGCCCAAGGTGAAGCAAGAACTTCATATCAGACAGTGAGCACTTACGGCTCACTGCAAAGCTGACTTTTCTAATAGAACGATTATCTGAAACACATAAAAGAAACCGGAACCTTAACTGT
Source organism: Nothocercus julius (assembly GCA_013398735.1). NCBI lineage: Eukaryota > Metazoa > Chordata > Aves > Tinamiformes > Tinamidae > Nothocercus > Nothocercus julius. The sequence goes on from VZSV01000025.1 coordinate 5,733,590, forward strand.
GCTACAACCTACATCACAACATGTATATGCAAGCAAAAAATGGTGAATTTTTGATCATTTGGATATGGCAGCTATATTTCCTTCCTAATTTGGTTTCCTGCTGTACCAGATGATGATTGCCACAATTTCCTTTTGATAGCAAATAATAATGACAAATTCTGCTTTCTTAATTTTTTACTTACTTATTTTTAGAATTGTTAAGCACTTATTGCATGGTTTTTGCTTAGATATGGTTACATGGTAGCAGATCTCAGCAACTTCCTGGGACAGGGATACTGCCCTCACTGACTTCAGCAATGCCTAACCTTATCAAAAATGTTTTTCAAGAACTATAGAAGGTGCAGAGATGATGCCCTCAGGGTGGCCCACGCATTCTCCCTACCTGAAGATTTCTCTCTGGCACCTAGGCTGGCTGGGAGAGGTTTTCCAGAGGACCTGAAGAAGCTCATGCTCTCCAGGCACTTGGCAGACTGTCCAGCTTCATTCTCCAAGTTGGGATGATACCCTATTCTCTACTTCTCCCCCCACACAAAGACAAAGCAGCACTCAAAATTTTCCATCTTATTTCCCAAGCACTATTTTAAGACAAAGTATTCGAGTCCTATTTACTTGAAAAACAACCATGGGACTTTGGCATCTCATTGGATACTGCTCGAGGAAGCCAGGAAACACTCTTGGCCAGAGACCTGGTTCAGCTGAGCCACCTACCCTGGGTCTCAGTCCCACCACAAGACTGTAAAGAACCTGACCTTGATAAACTTGGTCTGCATCTCTGATCCTAACACTGCCTTTTCTCTCCTGCTCACAAGCAGGACTGCCACGGTGCTAAGGCAGCAATATAGACGTTGCCTCATGCTGGCACAGAACTGTCCAGCAAACTATGCTCTGGAACAACTTTTTGACACACTAGATTCTCGCAGGGGAAAAACACCCTAAGGGATCACACAGGAATTACGCCTCAAAAAGATGAAATCCAATTTATAGAGAAGCGATGGTTCTAATGCCCAAGCTCAAAACCGTAACATAATTTCCTGACAACTTCAAGCAGGTTACAGATACGATTTTCTTTCCTCAGCTGTGTTACACCTGACATGGGGCACCATTATGTCCTGATTTCAGTAGAAAGCATGGATTTCATCCTGATGAGAAAAACTTCATATCCACTGCATTATATGTACTGCACAGTCTGGCAGTCTGGATTTCTACTGTACTATCTGCTGTGTTCTCAACATCTACTATCTGATGTTTTCCCTTTGTTCATGCTTAGCTTTGCTACCTTTTTTTAATTATTATTTTTACTCAAGCTGATGCCACACAGTTCAGAAGCCTGCGTAGAACCTGCCTGCCAAGGTGGGGGTTGCCGAGCCCCGCGGGGTCAGAGAGCTGCTGCGCAGCACTCGAGTCGTGGCCTTCCCGGAGGCTGCTCCAAAGCAGTGGCTTGCTTGGAGCCAACCCCAGGAGACAGAACGTGCAGATGTGAAAGGCAGCCTCGCCGGCTGGTATAAACTTGCAAAGGTCTGTTGAATCAGTAAAGGTCTTCTAGTTCATAAGAAGAAAAAAATGTATTTTCTTATTTTCAGAATTACTCTTTCAAAGTAATAACTTGAGAGCATGTTTAATAAAATACAGACAGCAAAGCCTGAAAACAAGAATAGTGAGTTTGTTCACTTGTCAGAAAATGACTACTGTCTGACAAAACTTCTCTTCAGATCTTGGAGGGGGAGGGAGAGCAGCCAGTCTAGGCTTCAGAACTGAAGGAATTCTTACATACTCAGTTTTACTGAATCCGAAAGCAAAAGCTTAACAACGTCAGCGGTACGACACCCCAGCCATAACTAGAGCAGCACCAGCGGGATATCTCAAGCAAAGGCCTTCCCGCCTGGATCTATAAAACAGCTAAGTGAAGCATGACTGCTATGCAATCACATAAGCTTTGGCTAGGCCAATGTTTTAATCCCTGTACAAAAACAATTTTTAATTTGGAGGAGGCAATATAGTCCAGCAAACACAACTGCATAGGGAATTAAGCAGAAAGGGTTCCTTTCTGCCACGGGCTTGACTGATGAAGTGGGATGAACACTTGGGTCCTGCTCTCTCAGCCTGTGGCAGAGAAGGAATTGAATAAAACACTTGGAGAGCTCCAAACGAGCAGGCTTGACAGAATCATCATATACATAAATATACCAATCACTCATAATTACTGGAGCTCACAGGCTATAACCAAGACAAAGTCATCTCGACAGCTTGTGTATAAAGCTCATCTAAGAATCTGAAAACGCATAAACCTGTTAAAATACTGTATATCACACCTACTATCATGATTATATCTCCCTTGAAGGAGAGCCATTTTTGTTTTGCAGTTATATACACATCTAGAAATAATCCACTGCGTACAAAATAAGCCATGTTATATAACCATGCAATTATATTATTCCAAAAAATAAATAATAATAATTAAAAAGAGATTACTACTATGTTTCTTTCTTTCTTGCGTTTAGTAAATGTTTAATCTTTCTACATCCACAGATATATTCTCTATTAAAGACAATCTACTATAATGAACAACCTATCAGCTTTCCAAGTTCATATAATGCATAAGACTATTCCTTGGCATAGGAAAATCAGTTTTTATTAGATCTAGAACCAGATCCATTCAGCAGCTAAGAATATTTTTTCAAGTCAGCTCAAACACAAAAGTAGACCGGTCTGTTACTAAATAAAAGATATTTCCTCTACAATTTTTATTTAGAACGCATACACAAAGACAGCTCTGTTAGCTGGCAATACTCAAACCATAATTACTTATAAACGAAGATAAAAGCAAGTTTAAAAAGCCTTCAGAAGGTGAACCATTGATTTTAACTTTAAAAATCCAACCCCCCCCCCCAACTATTAAAGCTTCAAAATGGAAAACATATGTAGAGAGCTCATTTCACATAATTAGTCATATTTAAAACAGATTTCTGGTCCATATGCTCCAGTTGCAGTAAGATGCAGGGATCCTACGGAATTACGTTCCTCTCTAAAAGAAAGGGACAAAAGCTCAGGTCCTTCCTACCTGAGCCCCTGAGTTTGGGGCTCAGGTAGGAAGGGGAACTTAAGGCCTGTGTTCCTGGAACTGCCCGGCGGATTCCTGACAGTTCAGCCTTTAGGTATTTTGCCTCAAGATTCCATTCTGCAAACAAACAAACAGACAAACAAAACACTTTGCACATTATTTCCTATTTGTGTTTTGCCACTGTGCTGAAAGCCACTGCCGCCCGTAAAGCCTCCCAACAGATTCCGCTTCTGCTGTTCCCCAAAGACGAGAGATGCAGCTTCATGATAAACCACCTCACAACTTCTCCGAAGAGACCGGTGCATTGCAGGAGCACCAAACGTGACTAAAATGATATATGCCACTAGCAGTTCCCTCCTGAGAATCCAGTACAGCCCTCACTCATTTATTCCCCTTCCTCTCCTAGAACTTCCCCTTTCACAGACAGTAAAAATAGAAGGAAATGAAAATAAAAAAAACCCAAACTGCAGCAGTTTTAGAAAACTGAATGTGCAGAATTCACTCATACAGTCTTAAGAAACAACCTGTCCTTAATGCTTTAAGGAAGCAAAGGAAACCGAAGGTTCCTGTCCGTGTGCCTGTAGAGCATAATCCTGTCTAACACTATCTGGCTGGCAACCCTTCATCTCTGGATCTGTGCAATAATTATTTTTAAAAACCACGTAAGGACAGGGTAATGTGCTAGCCCAAAGTATATGCCCAGGACTAAGAATAACTGTGGGCTCTACTTCCTGCGTGTGCCGCTGACTCACACGAGTACCGCAGACAAATGACTTAATCTCACCAGCCTTTAGCTTCTTCAACTGGAAGGCTCAGAGAAAAATGACTTCGTTAAGCACAGCGCGACTCACCCGGGGCTTGAATCCATCCACCCTGAACACGAAGAACAAGTGCAAACGTGTCAGATATGAGTTGTACCTGACATCAAAACCCACTATTTGGGGCATGAATCCGAGCGGAGCTGAGCTTATCCTGAGCAGCAGGAACCGACCCTCCGGACGCCGCTTTCGGCAGCCCCTTGCTGATATATACGGGGAGCAGCGCGTAGCATACAGGCTCCCCGTGCAGGACACCAAAGGGAAGGCAGAAACGGCAGGCTTTGGGTAGGATTGGGCTAAGGATGTCTGGGAAGCCAAAGGAAACTGGTCACAGCGTCACCTTAAACTTCCCTCCACTTTTTCCTTAGTTTCAAGACTGCTTTACGCTGACGTACCCACTGCCAGCAGCAGCAAGGCTGCTGCCCTTCGCATGTTTTCAAGTGGCAGAAGAGCATCAAATAGAAGCAGCGAGGTAGCCCTTGCATGAACATCAGCTATTGTGGCCTCTGCAGTAATTCTCGCCCTATTTGTGCAAAAATAATGAAGGTAATATACAACAACTTATCAAAGAAAACTGAATACAAAGATGAAAGGAAGAAAGAAGAACATTTTAGCCACTTCTCAAACACCCTACCAACTGAGGAGCTCATTTGCTCACTACTCTCTACTCTCACATTTTCTCACTCATACTCAGTGGTAGCAGGGAACAAATACATCCATAAAATGAGAACACAAGGAATGCTTGGAAGAATTAAAGTAGCAAAGGACATACAGTCTGCATGGAGCAGAAGAGCAGTTGTCAAAAATGAAAAATGTTGGCAAGCTGAAATATGTAAGCACTTTTCCCCCTAGTTATTGTCTCTTATCTAACATATAAAATGACAATAGAGCTAACAGAAACCTATTGAATGCTGCCTATAGAAATAAGTTTTAATAAAAACAAACCTAAGGGGAAACTGTAGGCACAAATAATGCTTGCAATACATGAAACATTGCAATACACAGGCTTTACTTGGTTCAAATCCAGGACCTGGCCTGTCCGCTGCCCCCATGATATCAGTCGGTGGCCTCAGTCCTCCCAAGTGGCAAGGCAACTGCATCACTAAGATTTCCTTTACTACTAATGTTCTTATCAACAGGATAAAATACAAGAGAGAGTGACGATGCATGAGAACTATACTATAATACACATTCATCCCCAGAAATTTCTCAGATCAGCTGAAAAACAAAAATAAAGGAAGGCAACAATAACGCAGTAATTTCCTTATAAATGTTCAAGAGAATCTAATATTCCCAAATGCTCTGTTTTCCTTGTTTTAAATGCACAGTTAACAGAGACATTTCATGTAGAATATTTTCCCAATTGTACTAATTAAAATAAGCAATTAAAGAAACGTCATCTACCTCCAGCTATACAGTTGCACAACATATGAAAAACTATAAAGTTCAACCCATAATAACCCATAATCAGACTTGCCTTAGTATAATTGAAATTGCATTACTTTCTATATTTCAGTGCTACAGAACATGTATGTCAAATAAATGATTTAATAAAATCATTTAAAAAAATTTTATTGGAGTGTAAATCCAATAATTTACACTAAACAATTTTACACTAAACTGATTTTAAAATTTTCCAGTATAAATACTTCATGAAGGATAGTCAATCCTGTTACATTACCAATATTGACATAAACTAAGAGGTAATAGATTTATTGATCCTACTACAGAAACTTTTAATTGGGCTTACTATTTAATCAGTCTCATAAAATAAAACGCAACAAAACTAAATCTGACATGCATATAGATAAGCAGTCAAGTTTGTTGTTTTTACTTTTATTTGCTACTTTTAAAAGTGCCAGTTGGTGTTATTACACTACTTTTCCACTTACCAATATCAACATGATTTTTTAGCATTGTTGTTTTTTCTCCATCCTGTTATGTAGATATCTTTGTCTACTAAGATCCAGTGGCATTAATTTAGCACTGAATTAAGTGTAAAGTCAAAACCTGTATCCATAAATGAAACTTGAAGTTGTATCAGAAACACCCAAGAACTAGGCTCTTTTTCGTAAAGCTGAATTAAGCAACGGCATATGTTAATATGCAAAATTTGCCAAAAGTGTGACTGCACTGGTACAAAACAAGTAGGAAGCGATTAGCTTCTAACCTCTTCCGAAACTTCAAGTGGTAGGAAAACGTAAAAGGTGGCGCTGCCAAAACAAAGTATGCTGCAGGTTCTTGCAGGCAGACGTGTAGCAGTAGGATTCTATATTCTATCAGTGCCTAGACTAGTAAACATTTTGCATTTCATTGCAATGTGAGGTTGCCCTTATGATCCACACTATCAAAGTACTGGATGTACAAGGGGTAACATCAGCAGGTGCCACGATGCCCCCATACAATCAGCACCCCAACCACTCCTTGAGAATTTCTTGCGTTAGAGATCATCCACACTGTGGCTATCAATCCAAGCAAAGCTGCGCACAAAAGGGGACACCTATGTATGTAGAGCACTTGAGGGACACTGGGAGGGATATAAGGCTGAGTCGGGCACAAATCCTGTTGGAGCCAATGGCAGCAGCCCAAGGGCCAAGCCACGAGAAGCTTCTGACACAGCAGCATGGCTTGGGAGAAATCCAAAGAAAAAGTGGGTTCCTTGGTTCCTGTGCTTGATTCATGTAGTTCTCACGCAGCACCAGGAAAGTCAGTGGTTCTAAAGCTGCAATATTTACAGAACAGGTGTGCCTGCACAGCATCCTGAGTATATCTCTTAGGATCCAGGTTTTCCTGTTATTTGGACAGCAAAGAATCTGTTGTGCTTCCCTTCTTCAGTTTCCTGTGTGCTATTGCCCTATACGGAAGCAGTGCAGGCTTTTGAATCTAAATTTTTTCCATTGAGATACTATTAAAGAAAAAAGTTACTATATTTCAAAAGTAAAATAAATTAAAAAGATCCATCGTATAAACACCCTCAGCAATACAGAATTAGTTATTTCATTTTAAATTCAAGACTTATTCAAATGTGTACCAGTGTATTTTCTTGTGTGAACAGGCTTCAAACTTCTGATTGTTGAACATTCAGTCTAAACTTTTTCGGGTTTACTGCTTTCAACATTTTCAACGAATGTGAAATCTTCAGTCGGCATAGCCTGATCATTTCTGAAGGGTAGACTGGAAAAACTGCTTTACAACACTAAAATGTTTTGGCAAATGTATATGTGTACATATATGTGTGTATATATATGCATATATTTACTATTATAAAACATTCGCCATCCAAATTTCATATTTAAACTGAAGTGATGTTTGAGTGAAAGATGCTTCCCAGGGTAGTTGTGAGAGTTTACCCAAATTTGGCCAAATGCCGAGAACTGACCGAGGGCCTATCCCAGAGGTTCCAAGACAAGACCTGAGTGAAGCTCTCAGCTCCTGTGGTTGCCTAAACTCTACCTGAAACACTTGCACACAACAACTTAGCACGTTGTAGCCTGCAGCTGTGAGGCACAACTGTAATTCTTAGGCAGCAGGATTTCAACACTGAAGGGGATGAGGTAAGAAGATTCTTCTCCATTTCCCTCAGTGAACCTGACAATGACCTCAGGGAGGGAGATAGAACCTGTTGGTTCAAGCACAAAGAAGAGAGAAGCCATAAAAGGGAGAGGGAAAGGCATAGATCACAATGCAGTACTCAGGGAGACTTGATTTAAAGGTGTGATAACGCAGAGCAGCATAGAAAAGGCCACGAGCAGATTACATCTCTTTTCAGAGCAGCAGCTGAATAACGCGCAAAAATAATATGTAGATGCTATAAACACTGAGGTCAAAGGTAGGTATATTGTAGATGCTTGCTGAGTTAACAACTACCTGGGGCATTTGACTGGGCAGAAGTCCCATGGAATAAGGAAATTTCATGATATATTCAGAATACATGAAGGGGACAAACCAGGGGTATACAGACAAGCTTAGCTGGGGTAGTTCTTTTGAGTTATTTACTCTTCATTTATTTTTTTGTGAGTGGAGGAACAACTGTAATCACAAAGTCAGACTTTTTGATGGAGATAAGGGAGATGAAAGAAAGTTTTAAAATAACCTGGTATTCACTTTCATACAGCCTAAGTGCATAGAAGTATGATTGTAGCGTTTTATAGATTTTTTTTAATATATCATAACCTCTAGAGGTGCTTATTACGCCCTACGCTATGATTATGATTTCCACTGAGGGCCAGTCAGTATGACGTATAGCTATCCCAACATTTGTAAGAGCCTGTCTCAAGATGTTTGGCACTGGTTGAGCTGCTTCTGGGATTTGGTCAAGAGATGAAGCTGAGCTGCATACTTTGCCCAAAAGTTAAGCTTCCAGAGTTCTTAATTTAAATTTTTGAGCCTCTTAAACATCATTACTTCTAAATACTTGTTCTTTGGCAGAGATAGGAACCTCTCATCAAGGACAGAGCCCACTGCTTTAAAGGAACTGGATGTCCTCACACAATGCATTCTCTTGATAAAGGTACCCAGTATCATTCAATGAGCAGATGAACCCCCAGCTCTACTTCTGAAATATATTTTCCACAGACCACATGTCAAAATGAGAGTTTTTACTGTAAGCAAGGTATCATGTACCGACCTTTTTAAAGCATTCTAAGAACTGTCTGCTGCAGACTATGTGAAGCTACAGAAATCAAGTGCTTCTGCTGCCAGTCCTTGAAATGCACTCAGGTTACAACTCTGAATAGCTTTGAAGGGCATACTTATGAAACCATACAGAAATTTTCCTCGCAACTGCTAACATCAGAAAATGGGGCAACAATAAACTGATTTCTATTGTGATTTCAAATAAAATGAGTTTTGTTCTATTTTACTCTTTATTGCTACTATTTAGACAGGTATGTTTTGTCATTTTGGCACTAACTGAAATTTTAAGATGTAGGTTTTCTTTCTTAAATGGAGAGAGAAGTGACAATCTATGACACAGATACAGTTTGTCAGACAAAATAGAATTTGAAGATTTTTTTCTTATGATGTGCAAACACAAGATGTTTTAAATGCATATTCACAAATCTTAGAGTGCTAATTAACTATTTCCAAATAATACATTTTATTTTGGAGACGGCAAATGTTTTCAGAAATCATGCTATTACTCCACTTGTACTTTAAGTTCTTGGTTTCACTTTTTCACTTGACAGAAGAGCCTGGCTAGCAAACCACACATATAAGAGGCTGCAACAGAAGGACTCATGGTGGGTTGGTTTCTTTTGTGCTTCTTTTGTGCTGTGAAATTCATGAGAATTACAAGAATGCAAAACAAAGGGAGAGTAATAATAAATGTCAAATAATGCACTGACTTTTTTTGTCTAAAGTGAATTGTGAAATTTTTGTCTAAAGTGAAAATCTAAAGTGTTTTTTTTTTGTCTAAAGTGAAAATATCGGTGAAGAAACATGACCTGCTAACTATTTTTGACCTGCTAACTATTTTTCCCCTTTCCAACTTTAATAAATATCCTACTATCCTCTTTTAGTGAATCTGTCTCTAAACACAGGTCTCCTTCCTTTGCTTTTAAACAATGTAAGTATTTTCATAATATATGTGGGCACTTCAGTAAGAGCTACATCAAAGGCTTTTAAGCAAACTATAGAGCCACAGCATAAGGAGGAAGGTCCCAACACAAATAAATAATTAGGCTAAAATAAATGGAATCAGAGGGCAGGCATCAAGGGTCAGTGTTTGAAGCAGAGGAACTAGGTACCTTCTGCAGGGATTTGCTCTTTTCAACTTATTCGTGGGAAAGCAGAGGGGAGACAAACTTTGCTGATTATATAAAATTACTACAGTGCTGTAAGGCTGACAGCTAACTGCAAGCAGCTGCATAGTGACTGGACAACAAAAATGTCAGACAACGTTCAATATAGGTAAAGGGAAGCACACAGGGAAAAAATAACCCTGACCGCATACAGAAAGTGGCAGGCTTTGAGTTGACTACTCAATAGCAAGATTTGGGGATTATGATGGATAATTCCTTGGAAAAAAAAAAAAAAAAAAAAAAAAAAAAAAAAAAAAAAAAAAAACAGCTCAGTGCTCTGCAGCAATAAAAAAGCAACTCAAAGATTATCAGTTATTAGAAAAGGAACAGAACAAAGCAGAGAGTGTTATTATGCCACCATACAAAACCACAGCCATCTCTGGGACTGGTAGATAGCCATCAAAAGGCAAAAAATCATGTAAGCTAAAAATGGGCTCCAAACATCAGAGATACCAAGTATGCTGGGAATCTTCAGCTTGGAGAAATAACTGCAGAAAAATTATGAGAGACAACAAATTGTGTGGTGGCCTAACGATAGGGACTGACAATAACTAGAACATTAAATCAAGATGATGAGAAGCATTTCCCTGCCCACCCCAAAAAAAAAAAAAAATAAAAAAAATCTACAGAACATGTTGCACAGGGTTACCATGAATGCAAGAAGCTTAAATAGGCTCAAGAAGAGGCTGCAGAAGAAGCAGGAAGAGCGGCTCCACGGCAGGTGACGGAAACAGCAAAGCACAACAGGCTCAGGAAATCCTCTGAGCTAAAAATGGCCAGAGGCTGGGAGAAAACGAGGGGAATGTGGAGCATCGTGTGTGCTTGTCCCATCTGTTCGTCCTCAGGCATCTGCTTATGGTCACTGTGGAGAACAGGAGTGATCCTATTGATTACAGGTCTGCCTATCACGGTATCCAGCACTCTTCAGGTCCCTTCACTCCTTGTACAGAACTGTTACACCAACAATGCAGGAAGTAATTTATGATGCCTGGGCCAATAGAAGCAACATAAAACTTCCTCTTTTTCACACCCAGAATTTGTAAGATGCCTAATCTCAGACTCCAGTGTTTTAAACGTGTGATGGTGTGCAGGTGATGGTGGAACGTGGCATCATACTGGGCTCCTGAGGGAGCACAGTGCTCCATGACACTTAAGACCGATCACTGCTGACATCGGAGAAGCAGCACCATTAAAAGGGCTGATGGCCAAATCCCATCACAGGTGCCTTCAAAAATAGCCAGCTTAAATGGTGACAACCAAGGAAGATACAGTCCCTAAAAGTAGGTCAAGAGGCTCGCAGAGGATGAGAGTTCACATGGTTGGACGAGAAAACATTCTTGTTCCACAGCTGCAGTGGAGACAGCAAAATTCTGAGTGGCACCTTGAAAACCTCCAAGTTCTACCCATGGTTGAATCTTATCCCATGCCAGCTATTTTAACAACATGCCCCAATACGGTCAGAGCTGGGAAAGCCATAAAATAAAATAGACTAAACTTTCTTCCAGGTAAAAAGCTGCTGAAGTCATGACGGTTACAAGAGCTATGCCCAAATTTTTACCACCACGAGATCAACCACTTCTGCAGTTTGGCCTAGCAATGGCATTTACTTTGCTACTTGCAAAAGTAAATACTTTCTGTGATTAAGAACTTTTGGAAGTATCACCTTACTTTGAAACAGTAGCACAGAATTTAGAATAATAGATTTTTTTCCATCAAACACCCAAGCATTCCAGCTCTTGCTACCAAAAATAAAAGAACACAGGAAAAAGCAGACATAGATTTTACGTCTCAAGGAAAAAAGAAAAAAAATCTCTGGATGCTATGAAACCCAGCTGTGAATTCCCAAACAATCCTTTTTCATGAATCATTCTAAAATAATTACAGATTTTATATATTCCAGCAAATTCTTGCAACCTGGAAGTAATGAAAATATTTACACTATGATTATATGAAGTAGTTATATGAAGTGGAATATACTCCATTTTTAGTTTGGCTTAGTTTATGAACCCAATATTTCAATTTCACTTGCAGAGTGTAGCTAGATAAATAAATAAAAGCAAATACTCTAAAGAGCGAGGAGGCTAAAAGATGTCACAGCCAAAAATAGAGGCCACTTTCAGTCCTCAGTAATCTACCTCAGGACAAGAAAGGAGCTTTAAATTCCAAAGTGGACAAAGTATTTAATTGCCCTTTTATATTATGAATAATAGGATGGCTGTTTGCATCTGGAACAAAGAGAAGCAGCAGCAAAATCTAATGTACACTTGTGGCCTCTTTGGAAAACTTGGAGACACAGGGATCACGCGAGGCTCTAACTACCGGGACGGGGAGCTGGACTCCGTGGTACCACCAGCTCCACGCGTGCCAGTAGCTCTGCTCCTGTGTAAGTGCTGACACGAACTGACACAAACACCACGGCTGTTGTAAAGTCACATCCGAGTTGGAACAACTGGTTGTGATCGATGACTGTATTTGATCTTACAGCCAAAGGACACAGCCGCTATCTGCTAAAAAGAATGAAAAAACCCACATCATTACCAAAATCGGAAACACCACAGCTGTCAAGAACAGGTACATTCTAAAGAAGCTTGTGCAGCCACCTTTAACATCTCCACTCGTACCAGCCGCAAGACAGCAGGGAACTTTTTGTGCCCCGCCTCCCAGCACAGCCTGTCCTGCCTCTGGCCAACTTCCAACAAGAAAGGCCACTTCCCAGTAAAACCAAGGCCCTGTACACCCGTTTCCACCAGAAGTCCCACAGTCCTCCTTCACTCCTCCTATTCCCCAACGGCTGAAAGTTAATTCTTCATACGGCTCCCAGAGAAGAGAGAGCAGAGAAGGTGACAGGCAGACAGGAAAGGGGGGAGAGAGAAGGCAAAGGGCAAATAGTTTTCCAGGGGCTCCTTGCTTCCCACCCACCAAGCCACATTCCACAGGCCCACAAGGGATCACCCCTGCTCGAGTGCAGAAGATAAAACACTATCTGCCCCTCTTTAGCGTAGAAGATAAAATAACGTCTGACATGGAGGATTCTCTTACAAAAGACACGTTCCATGGAAAAGGCCGAAGCAAAACATGAAACATCGGGAGCGTTGCACTCTCCCTCACCCCAGCGTAAATCCCACCAGATCATAGCAAACGCATGGGAAGGTGAGGACCCATACTTCAATTTAATTCCCTGAAAACATAAACCCCCCAATACTTCTCAGAAGGGCCAGAGGATTAGGAGGGTTGGCTGGTAGCTCGCTGGCTCACTGCTGACGTCAGGAACATTGAAAGATTGGCCAGCCAGAAGAAACATATTTTTTGCCATCAGCATTGTTGGCTAAAATGGATAAAAAAGGAGATTCTAGAGAAGATACTATGATTTAAAAAAGGAAAAAAAAAAAAAAAACAGAACTTCTAGAATAAGAAGGAACTGAGAAGAACATTAAGAACTATTAGAAAATAGCAAAAATATTTTAAAAAGCAAAGAATGGGGAGTGGGATAGTATAAAACATTTTGAAAGGGGAGTAGTGAGAAGGGTAAGGGAAAAAATGAAAATATACAATCTTTCTGTTTGTTCTTAAGGTCTTTATAGTTCATATTTTCCTCTAAGTTTAGTTGCCTTAATTGTACATATGATTCACAGCAGGCTTACTTGCTATTAACTGGATCTTGCAAGGCAGAGTACCCTTTGCAGTCAGGCAACAAGGCTCTGCTGACATGGAGCAGTGGAGTTTGTACTAGAGCTTACACTATGCCATAGCTCCCCTTAACTTGGAGAATATGAAAGTTAGTCATTTCCAAAAGCAAGGCCCTTGCACATGTTAGGAATAGCATACATAGCTCTGAACTGAGGCTGTGCCAAGCAGCAGCTTCAATTTGCAGTATTTATTCAAAGAAGCAAAACTGTGGAAATGAGAAAGTGTTTTCCAAGCAGTGAGTCCCTGTAGTCAGCCCTAGCTTCACTTGAATGTTTCTAGCAGTTCTTTCAAGCAAAACACCACCAGGACGACACTGCTCCAACATAGGATACATTAAAAACAATGGCAGAGCAAGATGAACAGTAACCAACGTGAACTCCCAGCTCACTCAACGGCTGTTTTGGGTGCAGAGCGCCGGTAATGAGCTGAAGAGAAGGGTGACTGTGCGGAGGAAAGCCCAATTCTCAACGTGCAGGTTTCCCTGACCGCTCAGCCCTGAGGGAAGGGTGACACTGCCAGGCTGTCTGACAAGTGTGACCCTCTGAGCGGGCACCGGGAGGTTACAGACACCTTGCTGCACATTAAAGCGACTCAAGTCCCTTATGTACTCAAGGTTTGGGCTTTCTGCTCCTCACCTGTGACAAATAAGCATGAGCAAGAGTGAAACGGCAGCAACCCCCACTTTGGACAGCTGCAGTGGAGAGCACGGGAGCCGCTTCCCCGCCGCGTGCGACCGACATCCTCAAGGCCACAGCCGCACGCCGCCGCTTCGTGCTCGCGCATCCACAGCAAAGCAGCCACCACGAGTATTTCAGCACCTCACAAAGGTTATTTTTACCATCATGGTGTGCTCAGGGTGGAGGCAGAGTTCCTGGAAGCATTCAGGGAAAACATCCATTGCATTCGCACACAGGAAACTTAAGTCTGTTTTCAAGTCGTGCTGAAGTAAATTCTCCGTCAATTCCTGTTGCTCAGTGGAGTCTATTCCAAACAAGTCTCGTCTCAAAACAAAACTCACCCTGCTGTAAACCTGCCACTATATGCCGAGGGCCTACGTTCCAACTCGTGCTCTATGTACTTATTTTTGAAAACTCATAAAGCAAGACCTACTAAAGAACCTGCAAATAGCCAAAAAAAATATAAAGGTTTAAAAGCAGCACAGAATCCCATCTAAAATTCCTCTGACCTAAAATTATACTGTTCTAGTTGGTGCCACGTCCTCCAGCTATACTTAAGAGAAAGGCCTGTTCAATCAACAAACTCAGGACAATCCTGAAATAACAGGAAAGAGAGGAAGATGCTTTTCTAAGGGACCACTCAGTTACATTTCATATATTCTGCACACTGATCCTAGGATACATGAGCCCCACCTGCCAACATTTTTAAAGAGTCTATGGATTCTAATAACACCAGCTGAAGTAGCTTAAGGCTGCTGTTGGGCACTGATTTATCTCCTTTTCTAAATTCAAATAGTTTAACTGAATATGCAATCATTTCTTTTTAAAAGAAACGATTCCAACAAAATCTGGCTTCCGGAAATTTCTGTCCTTAACCAATGAGTGCAAACCCGCTTAGTTATTTTAATAAACACATTAGATTTAAACAGTGAACAAAGCACCAATAAGCAGCAGTACAGATTTCACTTTCATCGACAAAGACTCTGATAAGACATCGTTTTGATAAAAATACCTTAAAAACTATCACAGCTAAATTTTTAAGGACTATGTTACAAGACCAAGTATTCTCCCTTAACAGAGTGTTTTAATTCCAACTAATGGATGTCCATTTGCACAATTGAGTTAGAGCTTATGTAGTAGGAAGGGAGCCACCTATATTTTTACATCTTCTAAAATGTAAAGCAGCCCCCTCAGCTCCATTCCCCTAACTGTAGATGACTAATCTGTAACCCTATAATTTGACTAAATGTAAGGAATGAGCTGCTGAAGCAATATTTTGCTGGACTAACAGCTTACTAACATGCCTATTTGTCATTGCCACAGTAGCCAAAATGCAAGCAACCAGCAGCTCTCACACAGCCTTATAGGGGCTTACTGCCAGACGCACAACTCCTGGGGACGCTCACTGTGTGACTGGGAACCCAGCAGGCGGTGAGCTTGAGATGCCAAGTGAGTGATAACGGACAAACGCGACCTGCCCTGCAACCAGGAGTTAATTTGCATTACTGATCCTATTGTGAATTCCTAATTGAATCAGACCTCTAATTTCACTGCAAAAAATGAACGAGGCAACCCCAGAGAAGGGTTATAAATGCTCTTTTTGCCTAACGAGGAACTGGTTTGCAGGCAGTTTGCTCCTACTGGAACTTTCCATGAAGCGACCATCTCACCAGCACTTCCATCTGACACCATCCTACTGCACTTCCCTTCCAACCCACTTACACGCATCTTCCTCAACAGCAAAACTATGTCTCGGTCCAAACAAATGAGAACTCCCATTTCAGGAATGGCTACATTCCAATGGCACCCAACTACTTCTACTGAATCTTGCTCTAATACGTAACACGTATGTAGTATGGATTAAAAACAAAGACAGAGGCTGCAACCGCAAGTTGTAGTGTTCCACACTATTACCCCTCTTCTGAAAATAAGTAATAAACATTAATCCAAAAAAAAAAATATTTCTAAACTACTGACTCCTAATTATTAGCTACCTTTATAATCAATGAAAAAAACAAACAAAAAAAACACCAGAAAAAAAACGAAGTCCTTAAAAGGTAATGACAGGAAAGCCCAAGACATATGTAAGAGGACTTTCTAGGTAGATGGCCGTCTGGATTCGCTGTCTAGAAAGCGTACAGCTTGGCAAATGATCTCCACAAAGAGCAACAGGCCATGGTATCAGTTATCCTTTACAGTGCAAGGAAGGGCTGATACATTCATTTACAAATTCATATATAATTTTATACATTTCAAAAATATATGCAATACATGGTGGGATTTACCTGCAACCGATGACATAAAAAAATATGGTGAGCTGTTATATTAACACATCCTATAAAAAGTAACATATCTACTGTCTACAGCTTATTGTGTTGACTTGGAACTTTTTTGTTGTTTGTCTTCCTTCCCCAACAATGCTACAAAAAATGAACTGCATGTTTTCGTTCAGAGTCCAGGGCCCAAACAGGGCGCTTTGCTTTGCATGTTCTCCCCAACCCTGCACTTCCCTTTCTTACTCTCAGCCTTCTTAGGTACACAATGTGTTACAGTCACACACCAGTAAAACATTCACATACCTTGAACAGTAGTACAAGTTTTGCACTCTCAGGGTGGGAAAGGCTTCTGTTGCACTGACCCTAAGTAACCCTTGCACTCTGGGAAGAAACTTCTACGAAAGTAACTAAAGGAAAAGGCAGGACCAGGGATTCACGTCTCTCCCTGCCACAGGCTACAAAAAAAATTACCACAGTCCTGGGAGTGCTCCACAGATTGGGAGAATAACCAGCTTCTTAGGTGCCTTAGAGTTTGCACCAAGAGCCTTTGCTCCTTCCTTCAATACAGACATTGACATGTAAATAACATCGAAGGGGTCAGGGAGTGCTGTGATATGTCACACGGCTACCCAAGTTGCTTTGAACAGGGTGGAAAGACAGACAGACGGAGAGACTGAAAAACTGAAGTCCCCCCCCACACACACACACTTATTTTTTGTGGTTGGAGAAGATGCATCATTCACGGTTCTCAATTGCAAGAGATTGGAGAAAAGGCAGAGAAGTATTTTAAGAAGTGCCCCATTGCCCTGGTCATGCTAGCTATATATATTAGAGGAAGAAAAAAAAAAAAGAAAAAAGAAAAACACACACACACACACACACAAACAAATCAACAGGGCCAGAAAACATCAGCTCACCTGCCTGAAGGCCCTGAGAGACTGTGCGCAGGGGGTCATCTAGGCCTCGCTGGCTTGAGGGAGAAACTTGTACTTGCCAAGGCACACATCACACCGGGCCGTGTCCCCAGAGTGTCGCCCTGCGAGCCTCAGCCCGTTTCATTTATGGCACAAACAACAGAGGATGGAAAACACATCTGTGCAGAACTGGAAACCAGGGCTCCAGCTCAGCAAAGTGCTTGGGCATATATCCAGTGATTTCAGCAGAATTTAGGAATATATATATAAGGCTCCTGGAGAGCAGTGAAGCTCAGCATATGTTCACATGCCTAATCAATTTAAAAGCAAGCTTGAAGGTATTCAAGCTAACCTATACAAAAGTTACTGCGATTCAACCCAAACTTCCATAACGATTTCTGTAGAAGAAAATGTTTGGGTTGTGAATACCAATAACTGAAAGAAAGAAACAGAGTAAGGGGAAAAAGTAACTTGCATTTTTAAAGAGTGTAAGAAACCATTTGGCACGTACCTGTTCTAATAAAAATGTATCAGAGATATTACAGTGTGGAGAAACATATTCATTCTCAAAATTTATTCAGCATCCATCAAAAACACAAACATCTCAAAACATAAGTACGACACATGCAAATACACAGAATTAAGTACAATTATATTTGTCGTTTTTATCAAAAATGCTCAGATGTTACATATGAGGATATCAAAACCTGAAGGAAAACATCAGATTTTGATAAAAGTTGAGGTAATATATTTTGTTCTAAATCAAATCAGAGCAGGTACTACCCGAAAAAGGGAGAAATGTCGAACTCATGAAGTCCCCTTGATTTTCCCCTATTCCCATTGTTTTTACAGGAAAGGTGGTAATATGCAGCTAAATATAAAACTGTGAGAGACTGCCGGAAAGACATTTTATCCTTTTCCTATGCTTATGAGATTGCATATTTTGTTTACAGTCAGACTTTTTTTTTTTTTTTTTTTTTTTTTTAGGAAGAATGCAACCCAAACATCCAGGGACAGTCCTACCTATGCTAAGATAAGCTCTAAGCTGAAAACAACATTATAAACAAGTGTTAGTTTACTAGTTGCTATCCAACAGCTGTTGAGGCCACTAGGAAGAAAAAAAGCAAACCCTCACAACAGAAGATCCTTCTCCCATTTTCAATTTGTGGCATTTTGTGGCACCTGCTTTACTTAAGGGAACTCTTTGACATCAACATTTTGCCCAAACGAAAGTGCTAGCGGAATTGTCTTCTAAAAAGCAACAAAGAAACATCCAGAAGTGAGAGTTCTGTCAGATTTCCTTACCTCTACTCTACTCCAAACTTTTGCATGCTCTACCATAAATGCTCTTCCAATAGCAGAAAACAGAAATCTCATCTCCTGCCTCATACTCTTTGCAGTTTAAAACCAACAGCAGTTTCCATACTTAAGAGTGGAGGCTGCAGTGAATGCGCAGCCTTGCCTCTCCAGTTCAACTGAATTTCAGCTGGTGTAACTGCTGGCATTATTGTTGAAAAGTAGGCATGACAACTCCTTTCCACATGGAGAAGCTTCAGGAATTCTCCAGAAAATTCCCTCAACCCCCTCCATAATGATCCTTCTGAGGATGATTTGTCTGTTGATACTATTAAGGAGTTTCAAAACATAATGCTAAGATTTACCTGGCGCTTTCTTCTCACGTACCACAGAGTGGAAGCCATTTAACATCATTAGGGTTCAAAAGGCAGTTTCATCACTGGCTTCAGCTCCTGGTGAATCAAAGTCTGGGCTGATGCCAAACAAGTTTCTGTCCAACTCTTCTCCTGCAGGCACCAGTCCCTGCTCCTGGCATGTGCCAAGAGCCCCATTCTGCCAGGGCTGGCCCTTCCCTGACCACGCTGCTACTACACACGTGAATGAGATGATGCAGCTAGAACTACTCAGGGACAGCGAGGACAGATCACGACTCCGCCCGCTTTTCCTACTCTCCCTGCCCTGAACTTCAAGGGGACCTTTCTGAATGAGGTAACAGGTCAGCCACAGGTTATACCAGCAATACAGGTTGGTTTGTTTGTTTGTTGTTTTATTAAATTAAAAACAGAGAGTAGCAGCTTGATTTTTCCCTCTTACACTTTTTTCCCCCTCTGTTAAAATACAGCCAATTTCCCCCTGCAATTTTACAACAAAGTTGCAAAAACTTCTCAAAACTGAGATCTTCAATGGAAATGAGGGCACATGCTTACTTACAGACCCACTAATCCATGATAGGTTTTACAATTTATTTCTATTTAAAAGAGTCTAAGTATGTAAGTACATTTTTCTGCAAAATTCTATATTTGGGAAAGCTTTTTTTCCCCTCTGTTTATAAAAATCATCGATACCTCAAAGACCTTTTTAAAATGTAGGGTTTCCCTGCCCCTCCTTTCCTTTTACTTGGATGCCTTTCCCCCCCACACCCCCCCCGCCTCAGCGGCCTAACTACATATATGCAGGAAGAAAGTCAGATGTCTAGCACTTAACTGCTTTGCATCCTGTGTATGTGGAACTCTGCCAAATCAAAGCAGCAAAAGAAGTTTCTTACATGCCAAAAGCAGCATTCTGCTTTAAATGTTTTTGGAGAATTAGCAAGTCATAAAAGCCAAATCTCTTCCTAAATATAGGCAGATGACAAAAAAAAAAAGTCTTGGTCATTTTCGGGTCATCCTACTGACTTTTCCACTGGCTATAATTTGCATATAGGGAGCAATAACACCATCATATTTTCCCTAGGATTATTAAAATCCAAGCAAAGACAACCTACTTATCTTTTCAGTTTTCATAAACCAATGCTGGATTTCCTCCAGTATTATATACATTCTTGTTCATCTGAAATCCCAGCTGACTATGGAAGGGGACCTAAAGGTTGTCCTGTCTGGCAGCAGCTCCCTTGAGCACAGGAACATCCCAGAGTTCACCTTTGCTCAGCAGTCAGTACTCAAACTGAAAACCTGATGGTTAAAAAAAAAAAAAAAAATTGGGGGCAGGATGTAGTTCTTCAACTGGGTATGAAGTTAAAAATAATTCACAACAAACGAAACACTGTTTGGGAGATTTATTTAAGCATTGAAGAAAGAGGTACTAAAAATACACAGTCCCCATGTGAATAACATTTCCTGCCATCTTCCTTTCCCTTTTGCAAAGCAAAGCAAACCAGCAGAGCCGCCAGGTTCACCCCTCCATCTTGGCCCTCTGCCTTCACTTTGCACCAGCAAAAGCTGCCAACATCTCCTCCTGACTTCTGTGTCCCTGGGCAAGGCAAGCGCAGCAGCCCGAGCAGAGTCCCTCTGCCAAGGTGCTCAGAGATCCCCATACAACACAGCTGCCAGGGCTCCCTTCTAATTCAGTAACCAGAAATTCCAGCTCCAGTGATGCTAAACAATTCCCACTATATTTTGAACTTGCAGTGAAGGACAAAACATTTATGGAAATATGTATTTTGCAGGTCCCTGTTTCTATGATAATTACAAAGTAGTAAAGTTCTATGGGAACTTTACAAGCAAGCACATGAAAACTTTTAAGACTCATCCCTAAAAAAATGCATATCACTTATCCATCTCAAAAAGATGAAATGCTTTTTACTGTTGTTTAAAATTTGAGAACTATTTGTAAATTAGAGCTTACTTAAAAAAGGGAAGGGAGGAACAGAGTAAAAAAAAAAAAATCACAACCACCAGCACTAGGGCCATTTTTCCAGTGCAAATCAGCTTCCTGTTGACAGCTCACAGCTGTCATTGTCACAGTCGGAAATGCTTTATCTCACAAGAATTGCTTCGTGTGCTGTTTTGGTTTGGGCTTAACATAAGCTTATTAGTTAAAATTCTGATTCGCATTTTTAGTCATCATTTGAGTTTGTTAAAACATGGTATAAAAAAATATAATTTAAATCATTTGTGCTTTAAAACTCTTAGTGAGTTAGCAAAATACTAGAAAAATGCACAGAACCCCAAATAAAGATAGGAAAACACCCTTTTTTCCCCACCCCTATTTTCATGAGTATACATCATTGAGCACTGACCAAGAGCAATCTTCTCAGACACCAGCTAAAACCAGGACTTGCTCTGAGGCGGGGCTAACAACTGAATACCAGTTCTTTTAACTGGAGAGGAGAGAAAAGAAAAAAAAAAAAAGTGTAATCTAGCACTAATTCTGATGTGAAGTCAAGAGCCAATCAAGAAGCCAAGGAATCAACCAGTTAATGGTTTCTATTTTAATCACTGTTTAACCTTGCAAAGCTCTTCAAGATACTTTGGGTAACATATTAACCATACAGACAGTAAAAAGTACTTTTTCTTGCCTTTTTAAAAATATTCCATAGATTTCAAAATGCATGCTTCCAAGACTCTTAAGAGACTGCCATATGATTACCTCAAAAATATTAATTCTCAGAGAAGTCTGGATTCACCAATATTGTAGAGATTTTCTTCAGTGCACAGGAAAGGATCAGTGGGGCTTAGGGTTGGCATCAAGCAGCAAAAAAAAAATTCTAGTGAGCCACGACAGTAGCATTTACTTTCTTGCCCTTCATGTCAAGCTGTTCTCCAGAAAATGATGGAATATGAAGTATAGCTCATCTTCCAAAGAAGCTCCTGCTTTGACATATTTTAGGAAATGGATACATGGCAAAATAATCTGAGTAATCAATGAAAAAGAATCTGCCAGGCTGAAATACAGGTAGCAATTTCCTTTTTAACCTCCTGGCAAAAAAATCTCTCTTCAGGCTTCAGGCTTACAGGCTAATTCAAGCAAAATCTCATCCCTGCAATCCTGAAATATAGAAGGGCCATCCTGTCTTCTTTCAGAGAGGAATGAAGGAATTCCACGAGCTTTTATTCATCGTGGAGTGAAAGACCTAAAAACGTCAAATCTTGAGGAGTCTAAAAAGAAATATTTTTCAAAGATAGCTCTTTCTTTGACCACAAAGAAAACAAATGCCATAGGCTAGAGGAAGTCTCAAAAATTCACCAACTGCTTGTGTTGGATTAGAGCAGTGAAATTTGTACTCATTATGTCTCCTGAAAAGGAGGCTGAGAAATAAATACTAAATCTGTAGCATAGCAACAAACTACAATATTGCCTCCACACTAAAATATCATTCAAAAGAGTAAAGCAAACTTTTTTTCCCTCTGTTTACTAATTCAGACCAACTCTTTTACAAGATCATGAAAGGATATAAAGAGAAGGATATTAAAGAGCTGTTGGCTTGCTGAAGAGTGCATATTGTGACCTACAAAAGAAAGAATTGCCCCCAAAAGCCCAGCTACCACCCATTTCAAAAAGACCTTCCAAGAAATGAAGGGGAAGGTAAAAGGCGAGAAGGAGAAAAGAGCATGAATATGAATTACAATCATCACATCAACCTCTTCAAGACATTCCTGAAATAGATTAAAAAAAAAACTGACCACGGCTAAAACAGGATGCCATGGTGGCTTCTTCGCCTTGTTCAAGATGTTGTCGTATCTGCTGGGACTTTCAGATCCTTGCTATGAAAAACTGAATACTGATCTGTGGAATACATCATTCTTCCAATGACCATGCAGATTGAAAAAGGGCCATAAAAATCCAAATGATATATCCAATTAGATAATAAGAGCCTTTTAACTGAGGAGACAGAAATTAGCCACCTTTTGACACTAGCAGTATGCACACATGTGAAAATAGTATCACACACATACCCATCCATGCATTGGGAATATTATGTGAGAGTGATCACCCTGTGCCTAACACAAAAGTTGCCAGCCACCATATTTTCTGCAACAGAAGCTGCTCGGAGTTGTGTTTTCAGCTAAAATAATGTGATGCAGGCTAAGTTCCATGGTGTATCTACATCATACTCAGTAAATGAAAGATGGTACTATGAAGAGCTAGTTCCTTCTGTCAGTACCTTCTACAGGATTTACACATATGTTGCTGCCATTACTCTTGTTTTACAGATGGGAAATTGAGCAACAGGAAGAAAAAAAAATAGTTTTGCCCCAAATGTTTCATAAAGCTGCTGTGCAATTGGATGTAGGCTGAAAATCTGAGTTCCAGGCCATTTTTCTACCCACTGGGAAGCATCAGGTAGAAAAAAAGAAAGAAAGAAAAAAAGCAGCTGCCCTGCTGTTTGAGAAGAACCATCAACACTGGTAACTGCACACCAGTAACCACAACAGTGAAGTTCTGATATTTTCTACACCAAGTTTTTCCCCTCCCAATCCATAATTTCCATGCAAGCTGCCCTGGCCATAATGGAACTACACACTCACACTTTTGCCAAGGGTCCTTCATTAAATGTCTTAGGTTTGTGTATGCCTGGTGACAGGTACACTGCACATGAGTCACTGATTGCTACATTTGACAATACTGGTAACAACAACATGGAGTAAAGAGCTTGGTATGTCAAGGCATTTACTAGACATTTCTTTCATTGTATCCTTCTGCTGCAACTATGCTTTGTCTTTGGATAGGCAGAACAACAAAGGTTGCTTCCATGCAGCTTTTGCATTTCTTAAGCAACAAGAACTACTTGCAACAGCTCCTGTTTGTCTGACAGTAGCACAGCATAATTACTCAAATAACTTGGATCCTCCCCTGCTCGCTTGCTGTAAACATGAAGGTCTTTAATGATATGACCTTTTCTGCCAATATTTTTTCGTATAAATTTAGGCAATGTTTTAATTCCTGACTTCATGCATTTAAAATACGTTTCATATTTTTCTTCCAACATCCTACTCGTGTTGTAGGTATTTTTTCCAAAGTACAACCTGTCTGGCATCTATAAAATTTTCTTTAAATTTAACATTATTAAGCTAAAACCTGAGTTAGCCAGAGTGCCCAGACAAGGTTTTGTGGCTTGGCTTGACTTCATCCAGAAAGCAGTAATTGTATCTTAAGACCCACCTATCAGTCAGGAACGCTCACAAACCCACCCTGAAGTATTTGCAAACACAGGGCTGGATCTTTTCTCATTCAATAGTAATGACCACACACCGTAAACCAAAAACAAAAAGTTTGATCAAAATGTTGCAAAAGTTCCCTTGAGGGGGATAATAATCCTCCCAGTGTGATTTATCTCTTATTTGCTAAAGTGCAAACTAGCAAAATCAGAGCCAGTTAATTAAAAGTCACATAAATGTCATAGCTTTGTTATTTGATGCCACCCAGCTGTGCAGCTTCACAGTTATGAGATGAGAGGAAGAAGAAAACCAGGAGGGAAAGTGTTTAAGTAGTAAATTAAGGACTGTATTTTGCAACCAAGAGCTAGTTAAGGATTGAATTAGTTTATAGAACCTATGGGAATGAAGTCCCAACTCACCCACGCGAGGAAGGATTACCTAGTCTGACCGAATGGGTTTGGCACACAGATAAGATAATATACACCAGGAAGGACACTGAGAAACCTTGCAAATAAAACTGTTGGTCAGGTTAGTGTTTCCCCCCCCCGCCAAATGCACATTTCAAGAACCATTCTTTACTTCTGTGCCAACTTTTTAAACTTTTAACTATTTAATTATTTTATATTTTAGCAGGATACCTGTGCAACTTGGAGAATAAAATTTCCCTGAATCTTTTCTTTCTTCCTATGTCTTTATTGTTTTCATTGGTTATCATCATCTCCATCAGTTCACAACTTGCCTGAATTTTTTTCCTCTCTTCTGGTGCAATGACTAAGCCACCAAAGACATCTTCGGCCACACAATAGCAAAACCTCTCTCAGGCACCTGAGCGCACATCACTTCTGCTTCCAAAATACTCATTAATTAGCTACTGTGGTGAAGCAATGGACAGTGCATAATGAAAAACAGTGTACTATCCACTTTAAGTGCATACAATCGTGCACAAAGAACCACGGTTTTTAAAAGTAATAGCCCCTCACAGCCTTGAGGATGACAGTTAACTTGAAAGAGGAAAAAAAAAAAAGAAAAAGCAATTTGAACATTTAGCCACATCCTGAGTTCAAGAGGGCTTATCAAAAGTTTTATAGCAAGGAACTTGCACAAAACTTGCAATATGTTAGAGATGCTGAAAAGTTTGTTAATACGTACTATTCACCTTGTGTTGTCTAAATATTATAATAAAAATTATTTCCAAAGTGACCTGCTGAATAAGACCTCAGCTCATGTCCAGATGCAAATATCCCACCTCACTGGCAAGGCCTGCGCTTCCCATAGCAGCTGGCTCTCCAGGGGTGTTTCTCTCTCCTGTGAGAGCTCCCAACGTGTAGCTCATCTACTTACAGTTTGCAAAGACTTTGTGAAGACTCTACGGATGAGTCTTCTGTATGGCTTTAGCCAGCTCTCTTGCTGGGAGAACAGTCCTTAGGCCAACAAAACCTAGGACCCTCAATGTAAAGACTTTCTATCTGGATTGGCTGTGGCAAGACACTGTTTTGAGTCAGAATTCAGTTTCTCTGGGGCTCCAAAGCTCGCTATACTAACATCTACTATGGCTCCCCCCCCAACCCCAGCAGCACAATGCAGGGCAGCAAGGCCTACCACATGCCAACTCTGCCTGCTGTAGGTCACGCCTTGGAAACAGGTCTGTGCCATCACCTCATGGGCCTGTCACGACCATGGATGACAGAGCTGAGCGCTCAGGCTAACAGCAGGTATTTTGGAAATAACAGGCCAGGTCAGAGCCATTGCTCCTTACAGCTGAAACTTCTCTGTTGTTGAGGTTTGCTTTTTAAAAGTTATTGACTTTTACATATTCACAGGTCATCACCATGAAAAAAAAAATGCTTGTTTTGGAACTACTCATACTTTCACTCTGTAAGAAGTGCCACCAAAAATTTACAAAATTTGCTGCCCGGTCATATCCTGTATTTAGCCTAGAAGCATAGATGAGAGTGCTCCCCACTATGTGGAGTGCGGCACACGCCTTTCTCGGATCTGAACAGAGTATGTTACAAACTAATCGGTACTCTCAGTTGGTCAGAGAAATAATTGAAGCAGCAGCTTTTGCCATGATGCGAAAAGGCTGAAAAAATACAAAACTATTTTTCTAATCGTTATGGTATTTCGCAATATGTTAGGATCATTATGGGGTCCTCTAGGGTCCTTCACATGCTCATTTTCATTTTATTTCCCATCAATAATTAGGAAAGAATAGCAAGTTATGTACCTTAAAGTTCACAGCACTAGTCAACTCATCTCTTCCGTGGCACCCCTCAAATTTCACCCATTCATTTATTAACATCGATTTACATGATTACACAAGTTGTCCAAGGCACATTCATTCCTTCATTTGTGTACAAAAAGAAATCTCAGTGCCTTCATTCCAATTACTTTTTCTTAAAATTAGCAGCTCTATTATTTATGGCAACTGTAGAAAACATTTTCCCTCGGGAACAAATACATGGTCTGGGATTTGATTTATTTTTTTCCTACTTCTGATAGCATGTATGGTATTTTAATACCTTGAGACAAGCCTTAGCTTTCAACTCCAAGTAACACCGTCACACATAGAAACATCTCATCTTCACCACCCTTTTCTGCTATAACAATATATATTTTGAAGTGACAAAGGTTTGCATTTCCCAGTTTGGATTCTGATTTCAAAAATATTTAGCAATTATTGAAATCTTCACTCTTACAATATACTAGTTTAGAATTTTTACAAGAGAGAATAGAGAAAGCAAGAGCTATCTTTCTTAATAAAGCTAATCTTTTATGTTGCTTATTATTATGTTTACTATTACATAGCTAGCTGCAGAGATAATCTGGTGGGAAGCTGAAAGAATGTTTAATCTTCACTTTTTTAAAGCTACTCTTTCCAACTGACAATACTTTTTAAAATTTTCTGTTAACCATGATAAAACTTTCTTCTCCCTTTAACCTTTTTCCAAGCATTTTTAATTTTTTTTGTTTTGTTTTCTCCTTTATAAGCATAAACTCAAACTGCTTTGTGACCACTAAACAGATACGAAAAAAGGACCATTAAAGATTTTGCCTAGAAAAAGTAGATCATACAAAAATAGAACCTCCCACACAAACGCACTTTAAATATATTTCCTTTAAGACAGCCAGGAGGCTATTGCAGAGAAGTCATGATATGTGTGAGACACTTCTCTGAAAGACTGCAAATCTCATCTCTGCATGCAGTATATTTGTAGCAACATCAGGAAAAAATAAAGCTAGCCCTCTCCAGACTTAGGGACAGTATTTTACATTAATTGACCAGCTTGATCCTCCCCTCTGATGTTAGGAGGATGGAATACTTTCTGATAAAGCTCATAAAGCTAGGAGAAATGATTTCCAACAGTGGTCCATGACCATATAAACAGAGAGAGTATTATCAAACAATCATAAAAAATGTAAGCTTTTAGGGAAATGACATTTCCTTTCCAGAATCAGAGTCAGCAGTGGAAAAAGACTGTTAGGAAAGGGACACAAAACCTTCTGAAACAGGAGAGGATACAGGAAGATGCTCATCAACAGTCAGCACTTCCAGCTGTGCAGTAGTCAGCAGTGCCCACAGTACCAACAGCAGCAAAGATACCTCTGCAATATGGGAAGCACCATTAACACACAGGCTTCAACAGAGATGATATAATAAAATAGATGTTACATCTTCCTGCAGCCAACTGGCATATGGAAAGATGTAGTCCTCTGCTGAGCACTGCAATTCATACAAGCGTAGCTCAGGCAGAATGACAGCAATTGAATTTCAGAACATATTGTGCAATTCCTTATGTTTCAGATGACTGTAGTAAAGAAATGCGCTTACAGCAGCTGGAGCATCTTCTGTTTCTCAATCCAGAGGAAACGTCAAAAAGGCGGACAGTGACACAGACATTTTCTACCATTTGGCTATGTCACACACAGGATAGAAGACTATTCTCTGGACCTTTCAATTTTCCTATTAACGGAGATCCTCGTCTGAATGCTCTGAATCCTGCATCTGAATCCTCTTTCACAAATGGCACTGCAGAAATTAATAGTTTAATTTTTGGTATTTGGATAAGAACTTAAGGCATAAAAGGAGATTATGAGATTATGCAGCTTATAAGAAAATTCAAAAATATTGAATAATTTCTAATTTCCTAGGAAATATGGGAGTTACATCCATACTGTGCAATGATGTATACGCTGATGTATATGAACATTGTACAATATCACACACAGGGCTCAAGAGAGGCACCATATCCAGCAGATTCAAAGATTAAAAAAAAGCTCTCCCCTTCCATTAAAAGGAGCCTATCTGTACAATCTTTGGCATCAAACTTAAGGAAAACTAAAGCAACAAACACTTTGCTTAACTTTCAAATAATTGTTCAGTTCTACAACACACTCCCTTTGCTCAGCTAGCATAGAGAGTCATCACTTACATATCAACCTTTCACTTGCTTATGAAATTACTATAAACGTCAGTAGACGAACACTGGATTCAAGCAGCTGAAGTCCTCCTCACTCTCTTCCCTGACATTAATCTGTTAAACATTAATTTACAGCACTAAGATGCCCATAAACAAAGTACCTTCTAAATTACACATTTCTCCAAGAAATCAACGTTTAATTATTTTTGAACATTAGCTTGTTTATGAATGCAATTCATGCAGAAAAGAGACTTCCTCCATGACAGAGAACACATACAAGCAAAGCGATAGAAGAAAAGAATCTACCTAGGGACACGCTGCCAGCCTGAAAATTAAAGAGGGCAGAATTCTCTACAAAAGCAGCAGGAGAACAAAAGTATAATCACACACACACTTACGTTTTATTCACTTTTTTGTTTTTTATTGTAGCTCCTTGGCCAAGAACCAATTGCTTTGACGAAGGTGATTAAGCAACTACTATTTTACTGTATCGTAGATAACAATTTACCAGAAGACAAGTAAAGTAGCCTTAAGACATCTTAGGCAATCAAAGAGATACTTACTCTTTTTCTAAACTGAAGCCCTTCAGGGCATGCACATCTGGAGTACTAACAGGTGCCAGAAGTATGGTGAATTACTACATTATGCAAAGACATGAAACAAAGTTTCCTCCTTCTTCTTTGGCTTATAAATTCTAAAATACAGAGGTCCTATTTAAATGCAGTTCAGTTTTACCTTGTTAAAGTGTTATTATACTGGTATTTTGTATGCTAGAGTGGCAGTTGGTGGAAAGAGCTATAAAGGGTAGAAATAAAGTAGGAAAGGAAAAAATTACAACTCTTGAGCTAACTTATTAACTTAAGGTAGGCAATAACAGCAAGTTATTTTTCAGCCTGGATAAAACCAGAACTGTTCTGCGCAGAACTGGTCATGTTTTTTCAACTAGCAGCTGCTATACATAATGCAAGGAGACCTTTTCCATCCCTTCCTCCAGCAGCGCTAAGCTTTCCACAAAAATATAGAAATACACATGTTTATTGGACAGCCTCAATTCAATATCCTTATGTCACCAAAAATAATTTTTACCAACTTATTACCCCTCTCAAAAACAGAGTTATAGCACTGCAATGCTACAAATCCAGGCTTATTTGTAAGATTCTAAGCCAAGAACACTATGTTAATTGGGTAAGGGTAAAGATCCGGACTGGTTCCTATCCAGATAAAGTCACGCTTCCTTACAGGCTCCAGGCAAATCAGCTGTACACATCCAGACAGCTACGCTAAAAACAACAGGGGAGCAAAGGTTAACCATTCACATGTTATAAAGTTTTAGACTGCAAGTCTAAAAGTTTTAGATAGCAAGGGTGAAAGTTGACTTAACTTGCAATTCACTTGCAAATTTTGCAAGTCTGATAGAGGTATTTTACTCATGTAAGCTTGAACACCTCTCCGAAAACAGAAGCCTACAAAATTCTTCCCCGCACTGTGCTTTTATAACGCAAAGGACTCAAAATGCTTCCCTGCATGCCAGACTGCTGACTTTCCTCTTCTAGGTCTGCTGGAGGAGAGAAAGTTTAGAAACGAGGTGGAGCTCCTGTGCAGCACATAGCACAAAAACACATTACTGCCCCTGGCAAGACACCAGTTAATCAACGGTATTAGAACTACAGTCCTAACTGCTGTGCTAGCAGAATTCACCCAAACATCTCGGCGAGGAAGCAGACCATGACAAACACTTCTTTTTACTGGCACTGCTGAGAGATGAACAGCTGTTGGAATGAAGTACAAACCTGCCTGCTATTTCAGGCAGCAGCAGGAACAGGAGACTCACTCTTCGGGCTGTCCGACCTCCCCAGAGGCAGAGCTTGCAGAGCCGAGCTACTCCATGCCACTGTTTGGCACAGCTTTGGTGCCTGCAGAGCAGCCCCTCCACTTCCCCAAGGGCTGGCCCTCTCGCGTGGCTGAGCGGCACCGGTGCTACGGCCTGGTCGGACGCCTTGCATAGGCCAGAAGGTGCATGACAAACCACAGCCATAGCGAACAGCGATCCAAGACAACGCTGCGAGGCGACGATGCCGCGGAGGATGTTACCGCGACGTGCGCCCTCACCACGGGGGCAGCCCTCCCCAAGCTACAGGAGCTGCAGCGCGAGCGGCCCCGCTGCTCCCACAGCCTCTCGCAGCAGAGCAGGCTCAGCAGGGCCTCCCCGACAGAGCCCACGCTTCCCTGCTGCACTTCACCTCCCATTTGGAGGCCTGGATTCCCACACAGGATGCCTCTTATGGCACTGGTCTGCTTATTGCAGCCTCTTTGGAAGCTTTCACTCTGTGCTGTACGAACACGTCTTACCTTCATTCTTAGCTCAGACAGCAACAAAACTCAGTGAAGGAAGGACTGATTTAAAAAGCAAAGTTTTCTGGGAGGTGCAGCAGCAATGAAATCTTCAACTTACTGAGCCATGTGAAATTTTCAGGAAGAAATAACTCTTAAAGGAAGCACTAAAAGTTCCAAAGTCATTCAGATGTGCCAATATACTGAAATGTCCAAACTTAAAAAGCGTGAAACTGGAACTGCACGCAGGAGGCTTTACATTTAGTCATAGGCCTTACCAATTACCCCACCCTACAAAACTGTTTACTCTGACTAGCATACAAATAACACTAGATGCACTCGTCACATCACGACAAGGAAGTATAAAAGGTGCATACACACATCTGTGTGTGTGTGTGTGTGTGTGTGTGTGTGTGTGTGTGTGTGTGTGTGTGTGTCTCTAATATGTAAATATAATTTAAGGGAAGAATTTTGAATGAGTTCCCTATCTGCTATAGATTAGAAGTCATTCTTCAAGACTAAAGCTTTTAACTGGCAAAAAATGCACAAAACAATTCAAAACCTATATTTTATGGAAAGGAAACAAGAGAAAAACCATTTACCTTTGAGATCTTAACTGCTTCCCTGTAAAAGCTCATCCTTTGCTGAAATCTCTCCCTTCTACATAGAAAAATGAAACTATCATATGATGCTCTTATATAGGCATACAGAGATTTCACACGCACACTGAGTCCAAGCACCAGCTTGTCTGGAAATACCCCATTCATTTTTAAAACACATCAGAACAGATACCTAAAGGAGGGATTTGATTTGAAAAGAAACTTATTCATTTCTTTTAAAATTTGAAGTGTGGTAAAAGAAACGTGACACAAGAATACAGCTGTGCACAAACACACACACACCGTGCACAGGCACATGCATCAAATATATGCACAGAGAGACATTAGCTAGGCAAACACTTGACCATGGCCCAAGTTTAAGTAATGGAAGTGTGTACTCCTTACTTATACCATGTCAGCAATTCCTACAGATATTGATCAGGAAAACCTTGTGGCAAATAGAGCAGACACACAGGCAGGAGAGGACTCAATGGCAGAAACTTGCAATACTTATCGTACTATCAAGGATCACAAAGTAAGACCAATGTTAATTAGAAGCATTTCAGCAATTTTATATTAACACAGAGCACATTTTACAAAGAAATTTGCAAACCTAAATCACATCACTCATAAGCACATCACTATGATCTCACTATTGGTAATATAATAGATATAAGTATAATACATTCCAACCAACAGTTTGCACGTTTCTTCTCTTTTGAAACCACAGGTGAGAAAGCCATTCAGCTCAGTACTTGCTTTTGAGAACTACACGCTGGTTTTGAACTAAGCAATCCCAACAGCCTTTTCTACAGCCTGTGCCCACTGCACAACTAAAAGTGAGATTGATTTTAACTATGCTATTCATAGCATTTTCTGATATGGCACCAAACTTTGGTCTTTCTACAATCAGTTTCCCTGCAATCCAACTGCACAGACTTGTCTATAAAAACACAGCTATAAATTAAACAGATAAAGCCAATTAACCTTGTATAATTTCACCTGCCTTCCCATCTCCAAACTGAAATTATAGCAACTTTACAGTTTAAAGATTGCATGAAAGTCATGCTGCTAGAGCCATGTGCTCATCACCAGGGAACCTTCTCTAGGTCTATCTTCTCCCACACATAAGTCTCCTGTGTTCCCACATTACTCAGACTTAAGGTTGCTGTGAGGTTTCCCCTCCAGTCATCTGAAACTAAGGCCTGAGTTTTCCTGTGTGGTTAGGTGAGTGTTTAACCACTTAATGTTTTCAGGAATACTGTCACCCAGCTGGTTTCTATTAACACTCACAACAGATCATCGGCCAGTGAAGGCAACATCAGATCTTCCCCCGCTCCCAACCTCCCCACAAAGAAGTTGGGGGGAATGTAGGAAGGGACAGGAAATCTGTTATCAATAGACTCCATCCTGTTAACTTCACTCACATGAGTCTACATGACCCAGACTTACTAAGAGTTAAACAGAAACCACAGGCTATAAAAATCTTCTATTTGATGCCCAGCTGTTGGAACATTAAAATAGATAATATTTGTGGAAAGTTATTTATACTGAGCTATGACTACTCCCTGTAAGCACTGAAATCACAGCCAGGAGATGGATCTCTGTCATGAACCCACAAAGAAAACTATTAATTCTCCATTACATAAGCCCCAATATCAGCATGTCCACTGGAAATGCAAGTCCGACAAGATGCAGAAGTGAAGTGACTTTCCAACACTGTCCACAATGACTTGAGAACGGTATTTCTTTCGTGAATTTTCTCTTCAGCAGCACTAAATGCGACCTTTGGAAATAAAAATTACATGATAAAAAACAAACCAAGCCAACCCAAGGCCTGTTAAATGCACTTAAACCTACCCTCCCGTTCCACAAACATTTAAATACCTTCGTATAAGAGCCATAGTATGAACAGTTACAGTTTTAATCATAAATGAGTCATTAATACCTGTTGCTCACTTTAGCACCTATTTCATTACTGTCATAAAACTTTGTTTGCATAGGTACTTCCCTTCCCTCTGTTACCAGCCTCTTCCCTCTATTATAACAGACTCCAAAACGCTGTATTTGTAGTTAGCGTAACTTTCTTCTCACGTCCTCTTGCAAGTAAAAAACATGCTTAAGCCTGATTAAGTCAACACAATCTTATCCTGTTCAAGAAACAGGATCCAAAAAAAAAAAAAAAAATCTATACAATTTGTAGAATTTTAGTTATGCACCTTGCTTCTGCTATTATTCATTATATGCACAATGTGTATGCAAGATATACTACAAGCCTAGGTAATATTTAAAGAGTTTTTAGTCTGGGTTGGCAACAACCTATGTGTAAAGCAAGACTGTCCTAGTAACTCTATCTCCTGTGTCCTGGTTCGTCCTCAAAAGATTTAGAAATTTCACTATCTTGGTCTTACAACAACTCCCCCAGATCACTAATAAGTCCAATAAAGTTAAGCATCTTACTCCCCCTCCCCTTTCTAAAAAAGGGGGTGTTTTTTTATATATATATAAGCAAACAATTTAGTATGACCTAATAATACAGAAGCTGAAGCAGGAATCTGAAGCTCTGGACTCTGCTCATGACTCTTCAATAAAAAAGCCACATGATCCTAGGAAAATTGCTTTCACTTCTCTATCTCAGCTTTCACAGTTTGTGGGCAAAGTAAATGCAACCGGCTTCTAAATTTAAAAATAAAATACAGTATAGAGACTAGCAATATGACCAAAATCCTGCTTTTACTTCACATAATACTAACGAGTAGGCCTTAGCACATTATGCATCAAGAACACTGGAGAGA
>VZSV01000025.1:5767895-5784743 GCA_013398735.1 Nothocercus julius
CACCACCAAAAAAAGCACACACACACACACCCCCAAGCACTTCAGAATATTTGGCTACATATTGACAGCTATTTGAAGGGGACAAATATCAACTTTCAGAAATACTATGCAACACAAATTACCTAAAATATTATTTAAAAACAAGTCTGCATGTGATTAATCTTTAATGGCCTTAATGTCACTTCTGATTCAGCATCACAGATACAGCTGAACATTTAAATTCAAATAGAGTGGGATAACACCACCTTTCAGAGGA
This sequence comes from Nothocercus julius, assembly GCA_013398735.1. Classification (NCBI taxonomy): domain Eukaryota; kingdom Metazoa; phylum Chordata; class Aves; order Tinamiformes; family Tinamidae; genus Nothocercus; species Nothocercus julius. The sequence goes on from VZSV01000025.1 coordinate 5,768,152, forward strand.
GCAAAAGCGATGCACACACACACTCCTCAGCCACATTACTGAGGATTTTTGTTCTGCAAAGGAGCACATTTGATGCTGCAAACCAAACCACTGACTTCTCAAAGTGTGCACTAACAACAAATGCTCCTTTGCAAAACCCATGATGAGAGCAGCAGAGGCAGCAGTTCAGGCTGGCAGGGTCTCACTGATCCGATTTCTGGAGAACTTTTCTTTATCCAGTCTTCCCCTTAAACCAAAGTTGTGGTGGGCGACAGAAATAAGACAAAGAACTTCAATTATTCCACTTGATTTGAGTTAAAAAGGAACAGATGACAAATTAGAACCTCCCTGCTGGCTAAAATAGCTCTGAAAAGACATTCATCTGTCTAACAAATCTGATTTAGTTCTTCACTCTTAAGAAATCTCAAACCCTGCAATCAGCCATGACTCAACAGAGATGGATAAACTTAGTAGTTCTCAAATGTACCCACAAAGTCCAGATTAAACAGATACCATTGCCTTTTGGAAGCACATTAGATTACATGTGTGATGTTGAAATACTTTTTGGAGGGAGCTTCTGACTATGAATGATGAAGTTTCAGCAACAAAACACTGAGGTCACACAGCAAGGGGATACTAAGACATGTCAAATCACACAGACCTCATTTTCTGTATTCTCCTTGTAATTTTTGTTGCTAAATCGGATAATGAACTATTCTAAGTGCCTTTCAGTCTCTATTCATGAAAATGGTTGTGTAACATGAAGAAATCTTACAGAGAAAGAGATCTTGAGAAATGACTTGCTTTTACACAAAACCAATACATGATCTCAAGCTACTAGATGTCTTTCTATATAATTGAAAACAGAAGAATTCTGTTCACCTCATTTCACTTCATTTCACAGCTGCTCACTGTCTTTGTTAAAATATTCAGGGACAGGAGACAAATTCATCAAATTCAAGTTTGGATCAGTTAGTTCTTCATGTTCTTTTCCCCTTCATCATTCTCCTCTGAAAGTTTTTTTTGTGCTCAGACTCCCTCTGTCTGTATTTATCACCTTTTGAAAATTCCTGTTCACAAGAGTGCCAGGAAGCCAAATGTAACATATCCCACAATAACTGCACCAAATACAACCCTGTACTTATAGGAGAGAGGAAGTATACTATTTTTTGCTTTTTCATTGTTGCTGTTTTTAGAAGTCATCTCAATAACTACGTCCTGCACTTCACAAATAGAATTTCAAATAAATTTGAAGCTTTTAATACCTTACAAATATTTTTGTTAGGATCGGAAGAGTAAGAAAAGGTTTCTCCCATCTCATTTGGAAAGTACAAACTCAAACTGCATCAAGCAGTTAATGTCCTGCGATTCAGTTGCAGATTTCTCTAAACAAATTACACATAACAAGGCACATATTGAAGAGCAAAGCAAAGCAAACAAGTATGCAAGGTAAAATGCTGGTGTGAGGTTGTTTAAAAAACGAATCTCTCTCACCATAAAACACTAACTACACTTTGTAACACCACTTTGAAGAGGTGAAGTACTATACAAATAAAAACACCATTCAAATATTAATGAGATCAAAAAGAACAAAGTAAGCTTTCTGGGGAGGCCTAGGGAACACTTGGTGCACTGACCAAACAGCAATGCATAGTAATTATTCAAAGAAAAAAACAGTTATTGATTTAAATGCAAGATCTTGTTTGAATAGTCTCTGATGGGACAACACTAGTACTACCTATTTCTCTCCAATGTAAGTAGAAAGATGTGAAAACTCAACTGCAAGTGGAAAAATACATGTTTGAACACAACAGTAACAAATAGCTATGTTTGCTGACTACATTAATCCTCCTCCCCAGGAGGCCATACATTCATTTTAAATTCACTGGGGAATCAAGCCTTGTGGAGGAAGAAACCCTGGGGATATTTTGGCAACACCGCAATGAGAAGGGCAGGTTGATCATGAAGATGGGGCACTACGATTACAACGGGAGGTCTAGGGCATGCAGGACTAGCACAGAAATGAAAAATGGTGAGACACCAAGTACTTCTAACCGCCTTCAACAACTTTGTTATCATTTGGGCATGCATTTTACTACTTTAGTTACACTTGAACAGAGTATGTTATGAATAAAAATTAATTTTGAAATATTTAATCCAGTCTTCATGAACAAAGCCAAAAGGATATAAAAACAGGAAATTATGAAAAGCAGTTTAGTATCAAATCTACAGGAATTTAAACACTCCCATTCACAGAAGAATTTCACACACTCACAGAGTTCCATATGCATCATTGTTGCAATACTGATAAACGGTACTTCAAAGAACAAAGGTCTAAAATTTGATTTTGTTCTAGCTTATTGCAAACTGCTTCCAAGATTAAGGGTTTCAGAGATTCCTTGGAGCTTTTGGGGTTTTTGCTGGGCAGGGAGGGTGTAGTGATCTAACAGGGACTTCAGAATCAAAATAGGAAGTTTCATTAGGTTTTGATAATTTTCCTGTTGCTGTAAATTCAATATTCCTTGCCAATAGCTATTGATATTAATAGAGATTTTCCAAGTGAAGCACAAAAGCAAAATAAGAAGTAGGACATACTGCATTCCACCAAATAAGAATTAGAAGAGCAACCTATTGCTGCAGGAACATGGAATGACCTATCTGGATGTTCTAACATGAGCACTAGAGCTGTACCACAGAACCAGTGTCCAGCTCACCTGCCTTTCAGTCAGTGATGCTCAGATAACCTGTTTCCAGTGATGTCAAGTGGGAACCAAGATTTCAAGACCTGGAGGAACTCTGTTTTCCTTATATTCATGCTGCAATCTATTCATATAGACCTGCTGTTGCTCAAAAATGGGCCTACATACAAAACCATCTGCCATCAAGATAGAGGATTTCAGATGGTGTTCAAACAGACAGTCCTGAAATCTTATCCATTCAAATTAAAATCACAGTGCAGCAAGTATAATTGCCTAAATGTAATTCCTACACTTAGAGAAGGTCTTCAGTAACAGCATGCAGTCTTTGAAAGTCCAGTCTGAACTCCGCTTCTGCACTGCTGCCCACATATTACAGAATCAGCATGTCCTGCCACACTATTGCTCTGCTGCATGTTATTAATCAAGACAGCTCCCAGATTAGGGAAAGGATTCCATCAAGAAAATGTTAATACTTTAGGGAATATTCCCCAAAAGTACAAGAAAACCTCACAGATTTACCCCCTCCTGAAGTATATAAGAAGATTAATTTGAAGTGTAAGGGAGACGTCAATCAATTCCAGACTATTACAATGATAGAAAATATCTCCATCAGCAGACAGAAATTCAGTGAAACTGGAAGTTACTCAAAGTTGTTAGAAAACAACAACCTTTCATTAAAAGGGGTGACTGCCACATTGATCACTCAATTCTCATCACTAAAATGACTTTTGTACTAATCAAATACTTGCTTATTGATTCACACAGCTTATTTCAACAAATTCAGAAGTTCAGTATATAACAGAAAACTATGTTTTTATAGCGCTTTTTGTTCACATATGCCCCAAAACACTTGGGAAAATAGGTAATGCAGTAGCAGGAATCTTTGCACAGAGAAATTATGGCCAACTCAAACCATAGGGATGCCTGCAACATCAGCATGCAGATATTCCCACTAGAACTGGGGAAGACAACCAAGCACAACGCCTCCCTCTTTTATCGAAACTCTCTTACGTGAGAGTTCAAACAAGTGGCATCCTTCATAGCTTTGGTTCACATAATGATAATGCAGTGATTGAGTTAAAAGTCTGATTACCATGATACCACTCCCTAGAGACCCTCCATTCAATCTTTGAATCCATCTAATTCAATTTGACCCTTGTATTCACCTGACAAAACTCACACTTGAAAGCTGGGATGGCTGTGACTTGTGTGCAAAGCACCAACGTAGAGCCAACTTCCACAAGCAAGCTCAAACAAGACTCTTAAAATAGGGACTTATTCTGGAAACGCTGACACATCTCTAGCACTGTGAGTGGGCGCCAATATAATACACACATTGTGTACACATATGTTGCTGTCTTCCTGGGAAGCTTAACTGAAAGCCCACATGGTTGATGTGGGACAGCAGGAATGCCTCTTTGAAAGCACTCATCTTACTTGTTCATAAGATCTCAAATGAATCTCTAAGGCATATGGCAGAATTATGCTGCTTCACAAAACAGTATGACAGATAACGATGCTTCTGAATCAAACTTCATACTTCAAAAAGAAAACCCACCTTGTTGGGAAAACTAAGAGAAGCAAGTCTTGAACATTTAAATTAAGAGAAATAGAAAACACTAGAATTTTTCTGGTAATCAACATAGTTCAAGAAATTGAGTTGCATTCATTAAAAAAGGAGGAAGGGCTTTTTTTTTTTTTTTTTTTGCACGCTAAAGCACACACCCACTATAGAGGGTCACACTCCCGGAAGATTAATGAAGCTATAGATGGACCATCTGCTGCTACATAAAGCAAGATGAAAACCCAGAAATATAGTATAAGGGAAGCCTAAAGAAAATAGCTCTACGTTTACATTTTCTTTCACACCAGAATCACAGCTAAGCTATAGAAACAGGAAAGGCTATAGGGGCTTCCAGAGAGGATAAAGCAGGACATTGCACACCCTGTAGAAAGGCTGGATTTTTTCTTCATTGTCTCTACCCCCACAACAAACATTCCAGTGATGAATATTCTCCCTCATGTTTGCATGACAAGTCACCAGTATTTGGGAAACACCACTGCCAAACTATAAAGTGATTTTACAGGTGCCTTGAATAGCAGCTCCACAGATACCACCAACTTCAGTGTCTTCTGGGCTGTCAGCTGATTGCAGCCTGTCCTCCCCTCTCCAGCCGATTTGTGTGTGCCACAGTGCTTTAGGCACTGGGAACTTCCTAACAGCCTAAAAACCAGCAGGAACAAAAAACTGTCTAGAGAAAGGATTGTCACAGAAAGATTTTCTGAAGAATAAAGGATCACCTGAGAAAGAAAAGCACACAGGCAGAGGAACAGAACATCCATACTCTTCTGTCAGCTGCCCATAAATCCAGCCTCAGACTGCTGTATCAGATAAGATTCTCCTCCTCCAGTACTTTGGCATGATTTAGCCACTAGGCACCTTTCACCATGTTATGACAGATGCTAGGAGCTGGGGGTGGGATGTCTCATTTTGTTGCTTTATGTTGAGTCAACGAGTAAGATTTCCTTCCTTCTTTCCCTAGCATTTTAGCAGTTCATTTCTTCCCTGGTTATTCCCTTTGCATTTGCTAGCCGGGTGAGGCTTCCAAGAAATTACTTACGTCAAAAATCTTTTCAGTTATCTACTCCAGTAATGCTCTGTTTTCCCAGCAATCACAAATTTAAAGGACTGCCTTTTTAAACAAATTATCCAAACTGTCCTCTGTGCACATCCTTTAATATGTTAACAAACTCTGCTTATCTTTTACGTTGCCCATTAGAGCTTAGCAGCACTAATGCTAAATTCATGCAACACGTGTAACACAAACACAAGAAAACTGAAACCACTTAAGCCTTTCAGAAGGGCATTTGGTATGAGAGCTTCCTTCCACTGAAGCACTGCTGCCCGCTGTCCAAACGACCCTCCCTCTGTGGTGGGACTTGACTGAACACGAATTCTAAGTGCCTGCCTCAGCCTGTGTTCTCACAGGATGCCTAGCAGAGCATCCCTCACAGAAGGGATCTGCCCCCCAGAGGAAGCGGAATAAGGAGACAAAACTCCTCATCCTTGCCCAGTGGGCCCCAAGCTGCTTGACAAGGTCAGGTTGCCTTCACGCCACAGTCACCCGCCACGCTGCGGGGAGCTAAGGAAACCACGTAGGCACAGCTGCACGCCAGCTGGGCCGCCAGCGAGCCCGCTGGCCAACACCTCCAGCCAAGCAGCCGCTTCGTGCGCCGCCGCGCTCCACGAGGGAGCACAGCCCGCTCCGCATCGGGCCCTCCTTATGGGGATTAACACTAATCAAAAACACGTGGACAGGATGTTACTTCTTCTTGCTTAGAATCTTTGCGTATTTGCTAACACTATGAATTATGGAGCAAGAAGAAAATAAGAGAATTCTCATCTTCCAATCTGCTGTTCTAAGGAAGTCCATTTAAAAGGAATATATGGAGGAGAGATTTTCAGCCTGCTGACACATGGCTTTCTTAACAAGGCAAAAAAAATAGGGTACTACATGTCACTATTTTCTGTATTTTTTCCCAGCTGCAGCATGGAACATATGTATGTTGTAGAAACAGTGAAGCATCAGCCACTCAGAAGGAGCTGTCACTTAGACACAGTTACAAAGTAGATCAAAAAATTCGTAAGTTAAAGAAGATAGGGGATTTTATCAGCAGTACTGTCATCCCCTATTGCTCTGTTGCTACTGTAGCCGAAGAGCATAGGACTCAAAATATTACTCGTTACTGTAGGAAAACCTGAAAGCATCACACAGTTAATTGTCAGGACTTTTTAAAAATGGATGTAAAATACCCATGATGATCAAAGACAGCCAGTAAAACAGTAACTTAGCTAGAAATAAAACCCAGCCAGCACCCAGAGCCTTGGTTCTAATAATATTACCAATACAGGCTGCTATTCAGGATCCATTCTGCTGTGGCGTTATCAGGATAACACAGCAACTGGGTACATCCTCTTCAGATTTTAGTGTTCAGGAGCTGAAAGCTAGGACCATATATCATTACAAAAATATTAGTTTTCTTTAAAAACAAAGACTTGGAAATAGAGAAAGCAATAAAAGCGACAATATAATACAGACATCACTTGTATTACTAATATGCTAGAGTAGCACGTTTGTAATAATTGTCATCACTATTTCCATGACAAATATAATATCTAGTACATAATCAAGAGGTTTGTGACAGTCTCCACCTCAGAATTTTCATAGTAGATTGTATATTTTACCTATGCTAAACAGAAGTGCTTTCAAACTCTTTGTTGCCACAAGCCTTCATTAAACTCTTACCTAACACTGTGAAAAACTGAGTTTTCAAAAAGTGTTTTCTTCTATCAGAACTAAATTTCTTCCGAAAATAAGTGTGCACGTGAAATTTGATATTAAAAAGACTAAAACTAACCTAGTTACATTTAATTTTTAAAAAGGTATATAAAGAGTGTAATCTACTATATTCCCATGAATTGTATAAAACGTTATGCATAAAAATCTGAAGTTGTTTCTCTTCATCTTATGCACTCTCCTACACAAAACCAGGAAATACTTAGAAACCAAGATCTGCTGTTGAATACACACCTGTAAGCACTCAACAGTGACAGAATGTTTTTAAAAAAAAAATTCTAATTCACCTTACAAATGTTCTTAGGTAAGAGATGTTTCATTACTGACCTTGCATTTCTTACTTTCCATGACAGATATTCATGACTCGGAACCAACTCCAAGATGAGTTTACAGAATATTCTTTTGGCTGAGAATCATTTTCCATTAGAACAGTTTGAAAACAGATGCTATTAAGTTTGCCTGTCTTGAATAAATGCCCTTTAACTTGTTACAGGGGCACATTTTTTCTCATGCAGTCATTTTTAAACAATACACTACAGCCCAAAGTGCCCTATTTTAAGAGCAGTAACTAACAAATGAGCTTATCACTTTTCAAGGGTCATTGAGTATTCCCAATACAGAGACAACAGGTTTTCAAGTCTCTCACAGGGCAAATAATGAGGTTAGTAAAAGCTTGCAAGATTCCCAATACGCAGAAAAAAAAGAAACAAACCAATCTTATTATTTCTTGATTCTTAGTGTAGACAAGCCTAGAATTTCAAACAGAAAAATCCTCTATGCAAGTTAGGAGCTGATCACAGACTTCCTAGTAGATAAGTGGGTTTGAGTTCTTTACACAACTTAGTTGACCGATACGTGAAAGAAGCGATCTCTGGGCCAAAGATAGAGCTGATCAGGCTCTTTAAGAGACACTTACTACACCTGCCTGTAAAGAAACCCACAGATTCTTTCCTTTTTCAGTGGGTACCCAGAGTCAAATCTAATCCTGCAAGGTGACAAAGATTTCCTTAAATATTTTAGGAGGAATCTCATCATCCTAGAGAGTAACTCATCAAATGGGCTTTGCAGGTTTACATTGCAAGGTTCAATACTGGTAAATACAGTTCATCAGATACTAAGCTGAAATTACAGCTGTGCAGCCTGACCATTCAAGAATAAAATAAATAAAATTCTCCTTTAAGAGATGCCCTTATTTGGAGACCATGAATCCTATCCACTCAAAAATTACATTTAGCACAATCAGCACATTATTACTGACAATCTTTCATTATGTGTTCCCAGAATGGTTGTTTCTTACATACCTCCTGCATTTAAGATTCCCTTGTTAACCATTATGCTAGATTGAATTAGGAAAAAAAGTCAAAACTATTTTTGCATTAAACATACCAGAAAAACAGTGAAGACTATAAGCAACTATGACTGAAACAAACAACCACGTGATTGAACTATGTGTTCACCTGTTTTCTGACCTGCCAAAGCTATTGTTAAGTGTAAAGTCAATACATGATTCAATACATGTCTTCTACGTCACACAATGTAAGGAAATGGGCAGTAGACAGAGATTAGGGTTAAGATCTTCCATTATAAAACAGCTTCAGCTCTTTGAGCACTGCACTCAATCAGAAATTCAAAAACAACTATTCATACACAACTGTGGTACTGATTATAGTAATTGATCAGCTTGCTCTGCAAGCTTTATTCCATATACAAGGCAATTTACTGTTTTCATTTGTGTTATGTATTAAGATTATCCATAGTTTCAAACACTGTTTACTCTTAGCACCTTCCGTGTGCCATTTTTCCCATTTGCTATGTCTGACAATTGATTTGTTTAACATTCATTGCAGACTTTTACTTAAAAAAAAAAAAAGATGATTTTTTCTCCAAATCAAGCAAACCATATTCCTGAGCCGATTTACTGTTAAAACATTTGAAATTTTTAATATGAAACAATTGAGAAACATGCCAATATATTAATCTTAACATAGAAAGATGGCTTTCTTCACAAGAAAACATACCTACATTTTGAATCAAATTACAATGGTCTTACTCTAGCATATAGGTAGATTGTTACAGAATCTGTAAAAAAATAAAAAAATAACTCGAGAATGTGCAGCCATTCAGTAAATCACAAGGACAGAAAATATTCTGAATCAAACTTACTAAACATGGTACCAACTCTTTTGTGTCATTTTTAGGATGGCTAACGCTAATTCACTGAATTTATGTTGAAGCAGAGAATAGAACAGAAAATGAAAAGTTTTTTTTAATGGGAAAAGATTGAAACATTAAAAAAGCCTCCAGAAATTATCAAAGTATACTCTAGTCACTACATTTCAACAAATGGATCTGCACTTCTCCACTCATCATCACCTCCATCAATATCTCATTCAATTCCTTTTGTTCTGAATAAGTCAAGCTTTAATCGTATGAACCCAAACACGTAATTCCTCTCCTTTTTAGGTAAGTGCTATTTCCTACTCTGCACAGATTTCTGAAACCTTCTTTATTGCAGGTTAGGACACATAAAAGGTATGTCTTCCAGCCTGATATGTGATCAAGCATTTTTTTTCCCCAGCAGCGGCATTTTCACTACAGCTTTTCCATTTTTATAAAGAGACTTTAATTTACTTTTGCCAAGACAGCCAAAAAAAGCTTTAATTAACCGAATAGCAAGTGTGCCACTTGAAAGTGACTACTCAGTAATTTCCTTTTCAATTTTTTATAGAATAAAAGCAGATTCTTGTTCTTTCATGTTTCTAATTTTTAATGAAAAAACAATGTCAGAGAACATGAGAAGTAGCTTTAGTTTTCATTCCTTGTTACAAAAAATAGATATATACTTAGAGGCTGCTTACTTCTAAAGGCTTTCTCTGTGCTTCTTCTTGAATGGCCTAACTGCCCCATGAAGGCTAATGTTGAAGACACTCTAAAACCCGATAGCTAGTCACTAAACGCAGAACACTGTTGACGCTGGGAGGGCAAAGAGTAGTTTTTCTAAAAATCAACCCCATATTCAACACCAAGTGATGAAAGACCTCTTCAGAAGCATCCCTTTTACACAGTAAATTTAAGAGTCTGCGTTGTCTATGCATTGAAACCCTAGAAATTGCTCAATATCCCCAGCTGGGCTCTATGACACCTGGGAATCCAGCTCTATTTAAAGCTGGCAAGCACAGCCAGCCCAGACAGGCACAGTTGTTCCCCGAAGAGGTCATGCAGAGAAGTAGGCTGAAGAGATGCAAGAAACTGCAACCAGGCTGCTGTAAAGCAGAAACGCTACTACTACTGCTACTGTCTGCACTGCCAAATCAGGTTAAATATTCCCAGACTTGTCTGGCCAAGCGTATCAAATTCTCAGGAAACCATCCCTTCTTCCCAGATCATCTTGTCATCTCCTAACATCTTCTGAAGCCAAAACTGAGTACCTGACAAGTGTATCAGTGCAGACATTGCATCAGTTGCCTTGTGTAGCAGCAGAACTGCCACTCCTTGGATTACAAAGAAAATTAACACAGGAGAAATGGAAAAGCCTTGAGGCCTCACTCCCCACAGCTTTGTGCTCTCCAGAGCCTTCATACCTGCCGCTGAGCGTGGGTGAAAGTGCTAGGACAGCCTAACCCAGGAGCGCTCACATATGTTTTTCACAGGTATAAGGAATTACGCAGAGTGCAACAAGGTGGAGCTCAGATGGTGGATTTCCCCTCACAAATAGTTGAGCTCTGTTTAAATGCGACTGCCAACACCACATTACTCATGAGGAAACACTGCCTGATTTTATAACAGGGTAACACAAAAGAAAAGCGCACATATTGCCCCTTTTCTACCCAACTAGATATGAATCAAGGATCTAAACCAATAATAAGAATATGTAGCCATGAGCCATTATATTCTTATTTAAAGCCTTTTGTGGTTTTAAAATCTTGTCTTTGTCCACAATTTGAATAAATAGCTGCCTTTAGGTTATTTTGTTACTAATACTTCATTTGTTCTCATTTTGCAATACCCTCCCAAGTAGTGAAGAAGCTCTAAATACTTAATTCAACTGAAATACTGCTTCACAACCAGTGTCACACAGCATATTTGGTTTTATGTGGAGAACAAGCTGTCATAACACTGCCCCACCGCTTGCAGCCTCCACGTGCTCTCACCTGCCCTCTGCAACAAGAGCCTCTTTGTCACAGGGGTCTGTTTGCCTAAATAACACTCCTTGTTTAATTTAGACTCAAACCAAAAATAGCTAATGGCTTATGGATCGCTAAATTTGCACGAAAGCTCAGCTACCCATACGGTTTAGGTACGTCAAACAGTTCCTTAAAATTGTTTTGGTTTACAAGGGGCTTTACATAAGGTCCAAAAAACAAGGAGCCACGAAGAGGGAGGAAATTCTCACCATAACATAAAAGCCTTCCAAAAAAATTCATTGCATTTCCTCCTTCCATACAACCCCACCCAACCTGTCACACACTTCTTTTCCCCCTTCAGAAAAATTTTTTTATTTTAATATACCTATAGACAAATTCCCTTCCCAATTATGATGTTTTAAGGTTATTGATATTTACACTGAAAGAGAAAGAGAGAATGTTCTCTCTCTTTTAAGGAAAGTACAGGAGTTGAAGCAATGAGTCAACACTCAAGAAGCCTATTCAGCTTATTTTCTTCTAAACCTACTGAGACCATCTGAAAATACAAATAAATAAAAACATGAGAGTAAAGGGTTCTGCTCAATTCTTTTGCCTTGATTCCTACGAGTTTAGCAGTTGTCAATATACTTGATCTTTGATACACGTTTACATTGCTTTAGCGCAAGGGTTAACAGATCGATAGTACTTGCGAACCAAAGTGTTTAAATCACAGCTTACTGTGATATATATAAATATATATTTATCAAATGCTTGGAAAATGGGACAAATAGGAGAATTCTCAGTAGGACCCAATAATTTTCCCCACAAGGTGACATGTTCAGATCCAACCCATCCTACTGAAGGTTTCCATCCTTACTACTCAACAGCTACAGTTATCTACATGAAGTGGTATCCAAAAAAGGCTCTATAAAAAGAGCCTTTCTGAAGCCGTACATTCTACTTCTCCAATAATAAAGCCACCAGCCAAAACAATCTTAGCTTTTCCAAATAAAATTGTCCTGAATTAAAAATACACTCCTCCTCGCAGTTCTCTCAATCAACAAAGTCTCCCCTGTCTGGCAACCCCAACAGCCGAGTAGGCTAAGCGAGGTTACAAACATCCCCGCTTCCTGTAAATAAACAGCTCCGTTCTGGTAGAACATGAGGTAATTCAAAGACGGCGATACGTGACCTCACACTTACCCCAGGCCAAACGCACACACAGGGCTGTTGCTGTGACATAATTCAAGTCTACCCTCAAGGTTGGAAATGCCTTATGAGCCTGCACAGAGCAAGGAGGGTACAGGCCAGAAAGCTCAGGATGAGGAAGGTCTCTGCTGAGAATGCTGTGTACTTTGATGGGTCAGTCCAGGGATTTAATTAAGGAACCCTGGCTGCTCTCAGCTGTCAATACAGACAGGAAGAGAAATGGAGTACTTCATAAACACCCTGATGATTCACAGCTTTGCAAGGCAAGGAACAGCATGAACAGGACCAACAAGAACATGACCGATGCCATAAGGCACAGGTGTGAGACCTCCCTAGAAGAGGCATACACAGTGTAAGAACTCTTATGTTAACCAAAGTAGTTAAGTAAGCTGTAAAATCAAGCAGTATAGAACTTCAGTCAAGACACAAAATACCTAAACGAGCAAGGGAGTTTTGCCAGGCTTTCTGTGTAGAAACAGGAATAGTGCTAGGATCTCAAAGGACTTCCTTGACTCTTTTTCCCTATATGTACTCCGTTTACTTCTTCATTCCAAAACCAGCTCACCTCTTCTCCTCTCTCCACCTTCATCTCTGAAGAGGGTGAAAGAGATAGCGACCTTTTATGTGATTTTCCTCTTTGACTTTTGCAAGGCTACTCACAAGTGAGCAGCCAGCTAATTCTGGCTGAACCAATGCAACATTAAAGCAAATAATCAAGTAAATAGCAGTCTCACCTCAGGATGTACATGCTTCTAAGGACACAATTTACAGGCAAACAGAGGAAAGTTCAAACCTGTCTCCTATCCTGCAGAACAGTTATTTTAACCTGCAAGACCACATCCAACTTTTGGAAGGAATCCAAATGTAACCTACCTATTGCCATCTTACTCTTTCTCAGGGTATTTGAAAGTGAGTACAGCTTCCAGAATTTATTCAATACAATCTCTATCTTCATTAAAAAAAAAAAAAAGGGGACTATGAAAGGACAGAATGTTCTACTAGAGATACCATACCCAGAAGATGAATGTTACTCTACACATTAAACAATTAAAGCAGCTTTAAGCCATACATTCACTTCTTAAAAAAAACACAACTTAGCAAGATGCAACCCATAGACCATAGAATGACAGTACCAACCACTCTTAAACATCTATCATTTGTGTTTGACATGGAGCACACGATCAAGAGGCAGCTGCGTTGCACTGTGAGCTTTCCTTTTACCATTTGCATATTAGCTGACTAGGGCACTAACTTGCTTGTCGCACAAAATCTTTCAGAGCTAAAATTCATAACATTCTTTATAGTAGATTAACTTAGGTGTCCTCAGAGACGATACAAAAAAATAATCACTTTTATATCAGCACTGGTTCCTAAATGTACTACTATCATCAAAGGTAAGATTATTCAATAACCCTAATACTTTACAAGTATGCCAATCAAATACTTACAGGAAATGCTCCCAAATGCAGCCAATTTCTCTTTTTCACAACCTTTTATCTAGCAACCACAGAGATGCTAACACAAAACAAAACAGGAAAGGAAGATGGAAAACCACAAAAATTGGCCAGGTGTCAACAAGAGAAGCTTTTGGTTTGTCTTTTTCTAAACTCGCAACACTTGAATTTGCCTCTTAAAAAGACAACTTGAAAAGCACTTCCACATGACTGTTCTTATGTTTATATCATAACTTCAAAAAAGAAAAAGCCTACTTAGGTTAGCACAAATTATTTGGAAGCAAAACAAGTTAACAGTTTCTCTTACTAACCCGCCCAGAATTAAAATGATTAAGGATATTAAAATGCCATAATGGAAATAGATATCTAATCATAGGGCTTAGCAAAAGAATATACTTTCATTCAACTTTAAACTAGGACATGTCTACACATAAAACATGGCCAGTAAATGAAACAAGGTGCACTGAAGTCACAGAGAAAATGGAGGCTTTGACTGATAATGGCACAAAGCATCAACTGCTGAATTTTTTTTTTAAATATATTCTACTCTTAGTTTCTGCTATATGTTGAAATCAAGTTTGTACAAGAAACTTTTTTTTTTTTAAAAAAAAAAAAAAAACACAGGAGACATGATTCTTCAGTATTCATTTCTCCAACTTTCAAACCCCATTAGACAGCAATAAAGTCAATATAATTGTTATTTTCTGAAATACAGATTCAGGGATCCTGAAGTGGTTATAGCTCTCTGCACTAACATGTTTTGTTTCTAACACTTTCCTTTCCAATGATCTCACAAGAATGGCTTCAATGACAGTAAATACGGTAACTGCACCTTTTTCACAGTCAGCTTCACAAAAGGTATCGTTACATCATCACCGCTACCCTTATGCAGGGACTGAAGTAGGTAATTGGAGAGAAGAAAGTAACTCTAGTAACTAGAGACACTATTTGAAGGACTATGTAGTGGCTACTGCAAGGTTATTTTCTGAAAAAGGGGCATCGAAACTGGTTTTCATTTATTGCTACCTGTAACAAAAACCACAAGCAAATATGGGGCTCCAACAACACAGAGAAATCAAAATAAAACCTGTTTGCTTATGCAAATGCTTATGCAGTCATTTATGTCCAATTTGCTTTATCATAAGAAGTTCTCACTTCCTTTGTAACACAATGACTTGTACAGCCTACAAATGTGTTATTAAAGGAAGAACCCATTGGCTCAATGCTAAATAATTCTTCCACAGGTTCTGGCATGAATGCCTCTGCAGTGAAAACACTCCATTACATTTATCAAGATCTTTATTTATCACTAAAATGACTCAAAGTGCATACTGAGTTCTTTTTAGGCAAATTACTCCAAGCATCTTAACAACTGGAAAGACTTTAAAAATATTTTTAAAAGTCCTTAGATGTTTAAGCAAGCTTCAGATGAGTTATCAAACAAACACAGCAGCACTATCATAATGTACTGATTAGCTATAATCATTGCTAAAAATCTGTAAAGAATGTATACATAAATAGAACACATCAGCAATGACATTTACAAAAATTCAAGACATTTCACTACTTCTACCAACAGATCCACCAACTATAAAACTATACCGCAGCCCTGTCTCTGAGCTCAGTTGCAAAAAGAGTAGCAGGCATTCAATACTTCATTGACTTCCTTGCCATCTCCCCTTCCCCACTACTTCCTTTGAAAAGGGAAGACTCTAGAAACAGTGTCACATAAGTTCTATTCGAATAGATTCAAAGACATACCACACACAGCAGAGGTTAAGTGCCACAACACAGAATAACTTCTATATACCTTTTCCAAGGTGAAACCACAAATTCTGAAGAGAACTTCTTGAAATACTATTTTTAAAATATATTATGTAACACTATCAATTATTAAAAATCTTCTCACTCATCACCAAAGGAGTACACATAAAGCAGAGATTAGTCTCTGCTATCAGAATTGAATCACTCCAAATAAAGGTTCCATACAGTTTCTCAAGAGACTTCTCAGCAGTAGGCTAATATGATTCTTACTGTATGCTAACACCACACAATTTCTCAAAAAAGTGGATACTCATTTGTTCCATTTCATCACTTGCGAAGGCACTAAGTCAATATCCATCATGGCTCCCTCAGTTTTCCAAAGGGTGCTGAAGAGGTCAAGCTCTAGCCAGATAAGAGTCTCTCTATGCTAGATGAACAACTACATATTGTAAGGCCCTCTGAACCAGTAATTACAACAAAATGAATGTTTTATGAAGGAAATGGACTTGGTTTTAAAAGTCACAAAAAGTGTCAGATAAGAGCACACAGTGGAACAAGTCCAGCAAATTACTGCTTGACCTGCAGGGTCAACAAATCCAAACAATAAATATTTCTGCTCTTTAAATAATTAAAAATGTCAGAACACAATGACCATACTGTTAAGAATGCAGACAAGCAAGGCAATCCATACTACAGTATTTCACTCACCTGTCCTGTGACTGCTCCTCATACATTCTCTCCTTTCCTTCTTTGAAGAGTCTTATAGCCCGTTTTGATTTCTTCATTAGACTGTCAATATAGATTTTAAAATATTCATTTTCACTGAGTTGTGCAAGTTTCTGGTTGTCATCATATTTGCTCAGTATAAGTCTCAAATGTTGATAAGTGTCTGGTAGAATATCAAGTATGTAAGGTGGGCTGTTTTTCAGTTGAAGCTTTGGGTTTTGGCACAGTCTTACCTAAAAGCAAAACAAAAGAACATTTAAAGAAAAACAAACAAAAAAA
>VZSV01000025.1:5804747-5863284 GCA_013398735.1 Nothocercus julius
AAAAAAAAAAAAAAAAAGACAACTTGGAGCACGGCATGCTCCAAGCCTTACATTTGTGAAAAGCTCCTTGTGGCAATACTCTGCTTTCTGTCCATTACGTTGTACTGGCATGGGGGCTGTAAAAACATGAGCCTCTGAATTCACCATTTAAAATAAATTGCACTTACTTCATCAGATATAACATCAAATCATTGAAGCCTTCTTGAAATGCTGTGAGATGAATAAATCTTGTGTCACAAACATACAAATCTGGTAGGAATGGAAAATCATTTTCCAAACACTATGGAGTGTTTTATAATACGTTTTTTAAAGTCAGGAGGTTTACTTCTTTGCTGACGTACTGTCTATTTATACTTGACCAATCTTCATACTCATTTCGCTGATAACTGGATCACGCTCGTTTTTTATGCAGATCAGAAAATTCGCTGTTCAATCAAAATGGCATGTAAACTTCCAATATAATTTTAAATTGAACAAGCAACTGATATCTTGATTCCTTGATTTCTGCATTTTATTGAAACCTGTTTTTTACATGACTTACTCAAAGGACAAGGGGAAAATAACTCTCTATCAAAGAACTTTAAAAAAAATTTTTACATGACTGTTCTTACTGCTTGTTAAGAGCAAAAATCCTTTGGAGTTGGATTTAGCAATAAAGGACTAAACTGTATTTTCAGATGATCTTCATTAAAATTCTTAATGCACTTTCCAGCATTATTTAAATCCTAATTGAATTCTCCCATATTGTAAAAGGGGCAGAAGAGAGGTCTGCCCTTTGTATCTGTCACTGTTTGTTCTTTTTGTTCTGTGCCCTTTTCTTCCACGCTCCAGACTAGCCTTTGCTTGCAGCCTGCTAGTGGCACTGCGGGTAGCAGGAACAAGCAAATACAGTAGCTCAGCTGTAATCTTGGCTTCCACTGCCCACGCAAACTCGTGAGCTCTCTGCCTCTACCTTTACTTAGGCGGAACTGGAAGTTTGGAAGAAAAAATGACATATAGAAGACAGTTAAGTCCCCTGTTAAGTTTCTGCTGTCCTTCATTTTTAACCAATATGTCAAACGGAAGAGAAGAATCCACGGGGAAGGCTGAGCTCTTTCTCCTGCACAGCATATTCCTTGGGTATGGTACGATGCTGGGTTGTGTGGCCTGATGAGCAGCGGCAGTCACCGCGGTGGGAGAGCTTGCACTAGGCAAAATGTGCCAGCTCTGACTATTTTCCATCAGTTTGATATTTGGGAGTACTTGGATTGAGATTTACAGCCCCCTGTGAAAAATGCTTGCTTTTGCTAACCCTGGGGACCTCTTCAACACCCAGGCCATACTGCTCTCCTTTTGTGCATAGTGTTTCCAAAGTATATGGGTCTTTCTAAAATGGGCTGGTATTTCCATTCATTATTTCCTAGTGCCAGTGCAAATGCTTCAGCTTCGGAGGCACTGGACGGCCTTTTTCATCTTTGTGGAAGATATTTTCATACAATTGCGCGTGCAGGGTGGAGGTGTTGCTTCATGCAGGCCCATCCGGAAGCACAGCTGCCTGCTAGAAGGGACGATGGAGCATGACCACTGAGGATTGTAATGAAACTGTTTCCTGTTGCTTGTGGAACTGGATGTACTGCAAGCCTTCCTTGCTTTCTCGGCTTAGGAGTCCATGCTCTAGACGCTTAGACACTGGAAAGGAATGCTCTAGACCTGAGTGCAAAGTGTCTCAGCAGGACGTCCCGTGGAGTCAAAAAAGGGAAGGCAGAAGCAAATCACCTTCCTGTGCTGATGACCAGGCCAACTGTAATTAATACAATGTCACCATGCTAATGTGTCTTTGGTTATTAATAGGAATTCATAGTGCAGGAGTGCTGAATTGTTTTCCAGCAGGACCATCTCCGTTTCCTGACTGTACGGCTTTGGAAGAGCCTGTAAGTTGCCCGAGCTGTGATGCTTGTACAGTGCGGTCCTGCTCACCACCCCTGCACTGTTGGGTTGCAGCCCTTGGAGCTTTGCAAGAAGAGAAACCCTGGAACAAATCATGATGCTAGAGCTGATAAGGAAAACATAGAAAGCCCAGCTACCTGCTGTCCTGGTGGTAGTCAGCCATGTTTGTTTGCCTTCTCTTTTGAAAAACGTTGCCACCTTCTATGCACTTCACTATGGCAAATTTCATTTCCCAGACCGTCTTTTCTGCCTTCTCCGTGCGCTGCTAAGGTGTTTCCTAAATGCCTTTTCTCAGCCCTGCTCCCCTGTAACAAAGCGGGGATGTGGGTGGCTGACTCCTGCGTGGAGGGAGGCAGTTCCTGGATGAGTAACGGCGCGCGTGCTCCGGCGGGAGGTCCTTGGAGGACATTGCTGGGAGGTGTTATCCCTACGGTGAGTCAGCAGTAAGCAGAGAAAGGCCCTGGGAAACGAGGGAGGCTGGAGTTCTGCTGCTCAGCGGCATCACCCGTGCCAGCTGGTGCAGGAGCGCGCTGGGCAGTCCTGAGGGAGCTGCTTTGTCTCGCAGGACGCAGTCCAGACCGCACTGCTGTCTTTAAGCTGCCTTCCTGCGATGCCTGTGGACAAGGATAAAGAGCACTGCTGAATTAGAAGACTTGTGCAGCGCTCGCTCCTGAGCCGTAAACAATTTCAGTGCCTTGGGCTGTTTACCTAACGAAAGCAGCTAGACAACGTATGGTTTTTTTTTTTTTTTTTTTTTTTTTTTTCGGTTGTTTTTGTTCTCTTTCTATACGTGCTTCCTCATATATTGTATATTGGATGCAATCCATTTAATTTTTAGCCTACGTGGGGCGTACCCGAGCTTGAACTGCCCAGCTTGCTACACAGGAGGGCAAGGGAAGAGAAAAGGAGTATGATCAGGCATAAAGATGACAAACTCAGTTGACTGCTGGAATTGCAGCTGGAATGTTGTAGAATTTGATACAGATGGAAAGTAGCAGTCTAAAAGTGTAAAATTTCCAGTGTGGGAGCCATTTTGAGGAGGCTGTGTGGGTGGAGAATGGTGTTAAATGCCAAGCGGGCAAGCAGAGCAGAGCCTCTTTCCAGCTGGTAGCTGACAGCTAGCAATGGAAAAAAAGGTAATGCAAGTGTCCTCACGCAGCTGTTTTGTAATAAATCACTAATAGTTATGGGTAGAGCTCAATTCCTTGGAATGTGCTGGTTTCTTGTCTGTGGAGTTCTTCCCCATAGTAGTTTGGGTAAGATTCCTTGATATTCTTCTTGTGGTCAGATTGTTCTTGCTGCTCCAGAATCTTTTCTTGGTCAGACTGTTTGGCATACAGCAGGTCAAAAGTGGTTTTAAATACCTTGGATAACTATCATTTTTCAGTTTGGTCATGGCATTACTTGTAAAAACAAAGTTGTGCTCCTGGAGCATGAGCAGGTAGTACTAGTGTAGCCGAACCGTGTCATTCGCTTCTTTGTACCCAGGTCCACTGGAAAAGTTTTGATGCTTTGGTTTGGCATCAGGCCCAGAGTGGATCTTTCCCTTTGTCTTGCTCCAGGCATATTTTGCCTGTGTTCATAGGGCTCCCCTTCCAAATAAGAGTGAGCGTGCACTTCTCCAAGGAGACTGCTAAACAATTCGTAATAAGAAAAAGGCAGCTTGGAGTTTTTTATGGCTTACTGCTTCCCTCAGCCACATGTAACTACTGTATCACAAAGAGAAATAATGAAGTATCTTTCTTTTGGTCCTAGTAGGGCTCCTTAAGAATTCTTTTTTGGTGCAAGGAAGTGAGCCACTCCCTCTTCCCCCTCTTGCAATGCCATAGAAGGCATCCGCTGGTGGGGAAGATGTTCCAGGAAATAGCATCACATTGCAGCACTGTTCCTTTTCACTATTTCAATATATTGAAATATTGAATTTTTCTCTCTAGCATCAGTTATTATGAATATCATTTCATGAGATCCTTAATAAGTAATGCTTTGACTCATTAGTACTTTCTCTAATATGTATATACATGCATATATACATATGTATGTGTATATATATAAACTTCCTTCTAGCCTTGATCAACACGTGCAGCATCAGTACAGCAATCAGTGCAGCATCAGTCGCAATTAACATTGCAACTTTCCCACTAGCAGCGTATTTTGCCCCAAACATTGCCTTATTTTGGAATCAAGGTGTTCACTTGGAGTGAGATTGTTCACAGAGGAAATACTACTCAGTTGGCAGAGGACAGTATATCATTTGCCTAGGACAGCCAGACTTGAAAGCAGAACTTTCTCTTTTTTGAAAGTTGCTCTTTCTGTGTGTTTTTTTTTTTCTTTTCTTTTTTTTTTATGCTGTTGTCCAGGTGCAAACCATAGCTCTTCCATTCTTGCCTCCTACTTCACCCTTGATAGCAAATACTTGCAGACACGGAGAATGATGACTGTAAGGATGCAGTTCAGGGACCTTCATCTTGTCCTGTGCTTTTTCCAGGCTTTTCTTTGACAGACAAACACATTGATCAGTTTTTATTTAAACTGCGAGCAGTTAGTTTTTGATGGAAGAGCAGTGATGAGCAAACCTTAAATCGGAAATGAAGGCACTGGTGAAGGAACTGGTAAAGTGGATCCTGTTCCACTTCAGTCTTTACTTAGGTCATTTTCTAGCAGGTTTCTTTCCTTTAGGAAGAGGCTGCAATAACTTTCCAAAGGCAGTTTCCTACCTTGAGCGTATATGCCAATACCAGGTTGCCTGGTAGCTAAACATATGGAAGAAGAGGGGAAGGTCGGAATTTTTTTGTTCGATAGTCACTGAGTGTTGAGGGGTACTTAGCTGCTTGTTGATCGAATGCAGCTCTCAAATGACCTCAGAATTTGTCTGCTGTTCAAGGCAGACCCATGCCCCTTTGGCAGGAATCATTTCAAATGAATGGCCCAAACTTTTCTTCCCCTATCTGAGACTTTAGGAGAAGCTGCCAAAGTAGTCGATTATTTGTAAATATTACCAGTTTGGATCAAATTTGAACTATGCAGAGGTCATTAGTAGCAAGAAAGTTTTTCTTTCATTTCAGAGGGATTTAGCTATCAAACGGCTATCAGAAAATCTCAGCTGTAATGGGAGCAATTTAACTCAGGGCAGGCAGATATAAGTCACAATCCCCGGGCTTTTATTGTTCCAGGAGAACTTTTTTGTTCATCCGCATGCTCCATAGGAGAAGTTCCAGTGCTCCTGCCCGTTACCAAAGGCTACAAGAATCTCTCTCCATAGTATTTAGAAAGCCCCTGCCAGGCGCAGCCAGAAAACAAGTTTGTTCTGTACGTAGCGCGTAGCAGAAGTGGACGGGACTCAGGTCAGCAAGCTCCCCAGATCCATAGGTGGTTCCCTGCAGGGGGAATGGACACGGCAGCACACGTCTTAATTACCTCTGTGAGGGAAGCACATGTCCTCTTGCAACGGGAATCTAAGAGCAACGCTGGGGCTGAGGCAGTGGCTGGGGAGCTGTTAGAGAGACAGAAGCAGGATGGGTCCGTCAACACCAGAAACTATTAACCCCAGATTGCCGTTCACGAGCAGTGACACCAGATTTTTCTTCCGCAGAGCTTTGGATGGCAAATACTGGGCCCGGGGGGAGGAGAGGGTTTGTTTCGTGTTCCTGCCCGTTTATTTAAGGAGCGAAAGGCGCCCGGCGTGTCGGCGGCAGCCGCCGGCGCAGAGCGGTCGCGCGCGGAGGTCGCAGCCCGCGCAAGGGAAGGGCGTCATTTCAGCACCTCTCCCGGCTGTCGTCACAAGAAGCACTGACTCACGCGCACCTGTGAGTCAGAATTCCTCTCGTTTCCTTCCCGCCGCCCCGCAGCGCTAGCTCACCTCTGGCGTCTTCCAGCCGTATCCTTTTAGTGCCGTTCCCAACCTCGGCAATTTCTCCCTGAATAATCCGACCAGGCAGCCGCGGCGGTGAAAATCATGCGGTTCTACCGGCCTCTTCCAACCTGCCTGTTTTGGAGAGAGACCAGTCAGAAAAGTCCCCTGCCCCTCTCTGCTTAAGTACAGAAGGGAGGGAGTGATGATTTATGAAAGGAGCTCTTTTTGTTTGTTTGTTTACCCCCACCCCGTGGTTTTCAGGGTCGGTACCTGAGACAAGTGATGTGTTAAGAGGAAATGTCTCTGCACTGGTAGTTTTAATGGTGGGATACTGCTTAGACATGCAGGAAATAGTCTCTAAGAAGTGAAAAAACCTACAATATATTTAGGCTTCAGTAGGACATTAAATGAGTTAGCAGCGGCAGAAACAAATGGTCTGTGGTTAATTCGATCACTTCCTTTGCTGCAGAAAAACAATCGTCAAGTTTTTTGAAGGCTTATTCGAACGTGACGGGGACAGCCCCTGAGCAGCAGTAGCAGGAACATCCACTGCTGATCATTTTCCTTTGACGGGTCTTCCTTCAATCCTGCGATTGTTCTTCTCACAGGAAGGAAGCAGGACAAAAGTGGGGTTTATTTTAGAACAATGGTTGCCAGTTTAAGTACTCAGCAATACAGCTGCTGGAACTTTTTAGAAATTTAACTTTTCATTAAAAATATATATGTTAAAATAAAACTTTGCCTCTGTAACATGTGGGGAATACTAGAGTGAGAAGTGAAGGCGTCAAAATGCTAAGTCCCTTTGTCTTATGAGAATAGTCTACTTGCCATAAGTAAATGGGATGGAGTTGGAGTATCTTACACTTCTTTTTTTTGTTTGTTTCTTTAAAATTCAATGAGATTGGGGTTTAAAACTATTCTGCATGCAAAACTGGCCTCTTTAGGTTTGTGAATTGAGTATGTGCTCTTTGCCTTTAAAAGTGCTCAGAATCTCTCTGCAAGCATTTAGTAATAAAAGCTGCAACCACTTTTCTTTGCAAGCACGTAATTCCCAGAAGCTTGCTGAAAACTCTGGCATCGTTCAGCAAACAGCCTCTTGGGGTGTCTGCTAGGGCCAGGGTCTAAAATGAAGGCAGTCTGCCCAGATTTGGTGTTCGCTTGGGACTTCTCCCCTTCAAAGGCTTCTCTTTTTGGGCAGGTGTTAGATTTTTCACCTAGCTGGCGTCGTCACCAGCGTGCAAGAAACTCTGCAAAAGATGAATGGGACCCATTCACCGCTGACCCGCACTGGAGACGCCCGGGAGAATCGGGCAAAAGCTGCCGGGTTTCCACGGTAGACAGTCCTGAGAAATCAGCTGTCAGGCGTCCCAAAGCATAGGTGGGCTCTGTGTGTGCGGGGTGCTCTCAGTGTGCCGCTGCCATGCTGCTTTTATTGAAAGCTTTCAAAGAGGGAGCCTCCTGATTACTAGAATAGATGGGGGCTTTTGCTAAGGGTTACAGGCTTTCAGTGTGTTATCTTTGCACTACAGCAAAAAGGAAAAAGAAAAAAGAAATCTGCCTGGGTCAGTAGTCTTCCTTACAGATAAATGTTGTGTGCTGTGTTTCCATCTTGGGACAGGACTTGCTCCTGACTTCATGTGAGCTCTTTGTCACATGTTTGTGTGTTTCCCTCTTTTACAATGGGTGAGCCCTAAGTTTATCCTTTTATGTGATTTGTGTGTGTGTGGTGGGGTTTTTTTTTGTGTGTGTGTGTTTGAATTTCCCTCTGTTTTTGGCCATTCTCCAAGAAAAGGGACATGTGTCACTGAGAAAGTGCCCGCATTTTCAGAGACTATTCATAAACACCTAGTGCCTACTCCTGGGTGCACTTGGAAGTCTGATTGTTTGTTTTGTGTGTGTGTGTTTTTTCTTTTTCTTTTTTTTTTTCTTTAAGCCAAAAATCTCCTGGGACAGCTGTAAGAAAAGTGGTGAACAGGACTAAAGTCAAGGGAAGAAACAGGGTATTCATTGTGTTCTTTTCCGTCTCATTTCTGTTTTGTTTAATTTAAAGACTAGCATATTGAATCTGCAGGAGTAGCTGGAAATATTGAGGGTAACTGACAGAAAGTTTCACTACTAATGAATAATTATCATCTATAAAGTCTTCCAAAGAAATGTTTCTGTCAAGTGAATAACCTATTTGCAAGAAGAATTTTGGCAAGCATAGCATAAACCACGAACATGTGTGCAGTTCAAAGGAGGCACATTGTATTAATGAGCACATTTCAGTTGGGTATTCAAAAATACATATATTTAACAGATTATATTCCTTTAGCAGGCCATTTCTAATACTTTGCTTTCTGTGCTGTCCCTGCTTTTGCTCCCTCCGGCCTTGCTTTACATGTGAGCTGATATCTCTGCTCAGCTGAAGAGGCGTCTGCATCGAGCAAAGGCAGGAGAAGAGCTGGTGCTCTGTTCTCCTGCTTCCTCTTCTGGGGACATTGAATTAATGCTATAACACGTGTCGAAGGCACTACCCAGAATTAGGGGTTTTTGACCGCCGTCTGATGCGGGTACTTCCAAATGGGCTCCAGGCCCCAGATGCTTTTACAGCACGTGCTCCCTTAATCAATGGAGAAGAAGCAACTGGTAGCAGCTGAAGATGAATGTGGATTTGTTGTACCAGGAGTTCAAAGCATGCTCTCAATGCACAGGCATGCTCTTCCGCTTGAATATTGATTTTTATTATTTGCATATTTTTGGAACGAGCTTGTGCTTGTACATGGTTTTCTCCACAAACTGGGCCACCAGGTATTTCGGCCAAACTCCTGCTTGCCAGAAAATCTATCATTGGGGATGCATCATTTTCCACATAGGCATTCAGTGATTAGCAGGGAATTACTTAAAGCTCCAAATTTGTTTGCATTTGGAAACCTAGGACTTGAGAGATGACCCATGATCTTGAACGAGAGAAGGTGGAAAAAGGCTTAAGCAATACACTTCGCACTGTAAAGTTTAGCTTGTATTTTAACATTTTTAAGTGGTATATGGAAAAAAAAAATAAGAAAACGTGGCACATGTGGGGAGCACAGCTCTAGCACCTTGGTCCATCTGGTTGTTCCCGGTGAAGGTTGCTGGGCCTGCGAGATCTCTAGCGAAGGGGATGTCGTGTGGCTGCCCCGCAGCGCAACGCGTGCCAGTCCCTGCGTGCGGCAGACGGGTGCGTGAAGGACCTTGGGGTTGTACCAATAAGACCCATCCATTTGCCACAGTCGTTTTGATTCCTTGCTGCTTTCAAGGACGTCCTACTGCCCTAGTTTTGCCTTAAGCTTAAGAGGGCATGGAAAACATATTTTTCTAATAAAAATGTCTTTTTTTGGGGAAAGTTGTAAGGAAGCAGACTGTCTATAAAAGGACTTTCTTCCAAATTTAAGCAAGAAGAGAAATACATGTTTATATACAAGGACGGGATTAACTGTAAAATTTCTACCCACTTCCCCCTTTTTCATTCGGTAGATGGCATCAAAATGAGAGCAGGAGAGAAGGGATTTTTCTTGCCTGCCCGCACAAAGAGGATGGGAACTGTCGCATCACTGCCTCTTCTTCTTAAGCTAATGAGACAACTGTTGGGGCATTGCATGGCTCGAGTTCAGTCTCTAGCCGTCACGGAACTGCTAAGAAAACCACCACCAACAACAACAACAAAAACAAACAAAACTTTTATTTTTGTTTTATTGCAGCATAACTTTTAATGCTGCTGACCCACCTGGCTGCTGAAGCTCAACCTCGGTTTATTCACAGAGCAGCTCTAACAGCTGCAGTTGTGTTTTCCTGATACCGTTCCACAAATAAGGCTTCACACCGACCTTTGGGGACCACTTCCTTTGGAAAGGGGAGAATTTGGTGTCCATGTTTATTCAATCCTTGGTCTCCTTTCTAGGGTTATGCAAAATGCAGTGGCAACATTATCAGAGCAACCACCGCTCGCTGGAAGCCCAAGTCTGAGCACTACTTTTACATACAGCAGTAGGGTCTGGAGCTATTGGCATGTGGGTAGAAAATACTTCATGCCTAATTTTGACATTTAAGTGGGTTGCCTGCCTCCCTCGAGTGAGGGGGGGAGTTAGGCTCAAATTTAGTCCTCTGAATTGTACAGAAGGTGCTCTGAGGTAGAAGAATTCCTCGCCAGGCGTGCAGTGTGTGAGTCTCGGGCACGTAGGTGTGAAAAGATGCCATAAAGGAATCGCTAGCTAGCCACCTACCATCGCTTTAACCCCCAAGCAACCGGTAAATGTGCAGTCATTTTGGCTGCAAACTCTTCTGAACTTCAGAACTTTCTAAATATTTGTAAAGATATTAGGGCATTTTATACACTTCAAACCCAGTTCTTCCCATTTAGTTTATTTTCTACTCAGCGCATCAGAACTGTGATTAATCCCATGGGAATGATGAGCGAAGATGGGAGAAGCTAAGGGTTTGCAATTCTCTCTCTCTCCTGTTCTCTCTTGAGTCCTTTCATAAATATCTAGTCCACCTCTTAATGATTCATTGTAAAAATACAAACTAAAACTTCCGTTTGCGTGGCGAGTTGCATAATTTCTCCGAAAAATTAAAGGGTTTAGAATTGTCCTGCAAATTGGCTAATTCCCCCGAGGCACATATTTGTGCCAATTTAATTTTATTTTGTGAATGAGTACGTTGTGGTCCTCCTTAGCATTTACAGGAAGCAATGATGTTATTGCTGCTCTGGGCATGGATATTTTTTTTCACACCCCCAGACAACTCCCAGCCACGCAAGCGAGCGCAACACATCACTGGCGATTTGTTTGCCTTTCAGTTTGTAGGGAATTTGAAAAGCTTTACCTTCTCGCAAGAAAAGAAACTTCCAGCACCATATAAGGGCAAAAGTTTTCCTGTTGAGAAACCCTTTTCTTTTTTTTTTTTTTTCTCCTAGCAAAGACTGTTGTTTCTGTCTCTTGGCACGCCGAAGTCTAATAACTTTTTCATTTTTCCCCAGTGTGTCTGTGGACAGAGTGAAGTTAGGCTGCTCCCGATCTGAAAACTTGAAGCAAACTGCATCCTTAACCAAACAGGAAGAAAGTCAAACAGCAAGAGTATTTTATCACCACCTCTATAATACAAAATAAAGTCAAGCTGGGATGGAGTTTCAAAGGTTGGTTTCTAAATTGGGTAAGGTTTTTAGTTAGGGGAAGAACCTAATAAAGTTACATAGCCACTTGTTTATGAACAGCAATATTTACTGTGCTTAAGTGGTACAGTTATATAAAATGTATCTTTGATTCTATTTCAGTGAAGTTTTTTTTTTAGTTTTACTTCCTTTGATTTAAAAATACACCTCAGCTAGTATCAATAATAAACAAAAATGTTTTGATAATTAAAATCATACATCTGAAGTAATTCCTGTGTATTAACAACATAGGTACAAGATTTTGATCGTATTATAGGCTGGAATGGCACTGGAGCACAGGTTGTCTAGCAACAGCACAGCAACTGTACTTCATTTTAGGGAGGTTCTTAACGTCTTTCCTTCTCTCCCTTTGCACTTGTAGTATTTTTTCCTTGCCCTAAACTCCAGGTCAAAAAAAAAAAAAAAAAATCACAGAATCAGCCTTTGTTAGATAATTCTCCATAATTCTGCTTTTCCCCTTTAAACATCTAAGGGCAGAACCACACTGTCCATTGCAGAGAACAGGGGAGTCGTCACAAAGCCTGACTAGTAGTTTCTGTGGAAATAGGAAGGAAATAGCAACCTGCAAAGCATTCTTTCTCACCTAATAGAAGTCTTGTTATTACCACGGTAACCACAAGGTATGGGATTCTGTGTGGTTTCAGAAAAATTAGATCCCTTCGTGCAATACAGGGAACAGCATTGTCAGCTCTCCGGGTTTTACTGCATAACATACAGTGCCTGATGTAGTACCTGTGCTCAGAGGCCCGACTGTGCTGAATCAGGTTGTTACATAAGGAACCTCTGTACTCACTTTAGAAAGAAGCTTTAAGCTTTGACAACAGCAAAGAAATACCTTGAAATCTGTCCCCTAAGCACCCCGACAAAGTAAAATCATCCTTGCAATTAATTACTAAAAAGCCTTAACCAAAAGTCTGTCATGGAGCTCCCCGTTGGAGCTCCCTGGCACTGCCTGTTCTGAAGCCAGGAAATGAAACATACCATAGAGGTTGAGTTAGGGACTTGGGAACTTTAAAAGCCAGGTGGCCATGAGCTCCACGCTTCCTAAACAAAGCATTCTATAGGGAGGAAATTCTGTGGTGCACAGCATGGCCTTAGCCACAGTCTGTGTCCCGCGCTCTGGTCCTGGCATAGCTGGCTCGCCAAGTTGGGAGCCTGCGGAAAGCAGGGAGTCTGTGTTCAGCAGGGAGTTAGGCCCTTCGAAGCTCTGCATGTCTAGCTTGGTGTGGTTTGCAAAAGAGTTTGTGCGTTGGCAGGAATGCCCGAAGAAAAGTAGTTTTGTGGAAATGCATAGTATTTTTGGAAGCTGGCTTCCTCTTTTATACACCTGCAGCCTCCTGCCTCCGGCCAGCAGCAAAGGACGCTGTAGTGTTTATACTGTTATTACGCATCTCTTGAGCAGAATATGAGCCCCACAGATAGAGCTTTTGATTCATCCAGGAGCTTGAATATTTAGATTCAAAGATAATCTTTAGGATGGAAGCAAGACATTAAATTTACCAATTTAACACGAACAAGGCTTGCTTCTCTTGAAACGTGACTCACCAGAGCGGTCAACCATTTATGTGTTTTTCAGATTGCTAAATTGGACTCTGAGTTAAACAGAATTCCTTACAAAGCCTGCTCTAAAAAACAGTCGTTTAGGACTAAAATCCAAGCTTCGCTTCTCGAAGGAGCTTGGGATAGTGCTTGCAGTAGCCAGGTCATCACATGAAGGTCCAGTCAGACCAGCCCCTTTCTCAGTTGAGTTCAGTGCTGCCTTGTCTTAAGCCTTTCTCTCTTCAATACTGTACCACAGGCTGCCGTGTTTGAAGACTGCCTGTGTTCCAGTTAAAAGCTATGGAGGTCTCATTTCTGCCATGATCCTAAGTGCTGCACTTAAAGTCACTGCAGACTTACTGCTGCTGTAAGTTACTCCGTTAGTGATAAAAACAAAACGAAGTCCATGTTAATGCCTAGGGCATTTTTGCCTTATCTTTCATCTATACTGTAATCTGGTTTCTGCTAAGTATTATGTATTTGTTGAAATGTCCTACTAAGAAACATCACTTCTTAATTTTAAACAACCTTTATTTATTACTCAATCTGCCAGTGGTTGTTTTTATTCAGATAGCCACTTTGGATCAGGCAAATTGCTGCTTGGAGTGGCTGCTAGAGTTCCTGCGGTATCAGCAAATTAGCTACGTGTAACTTGGAGAATTTCTTGTGCGGGTTCCAGGAGCTGTAGGGCATCTGAAGTGATAAGCGATGATGACTCATAAAGAATAAAAGGAGCTGAAGTGGGAGTTTAAAGGAAGAGCATAAGCTATTGTTTTCCTCTCTGATTTCAGGGTTATTTTTGTAAGAGGCAAGGGAACTTTTCCATGCCTAGACAGAAAGGAGAATGACCAGGGATATAAGTGTTCTTGGAGAACAGGATAGGTGCGTTCACTAAACATGTACCACTTGTCCCCGGGGTCGGGTGCAGAAAAGCCAAGAGCTAGGCTGCTGCTTTTTCCACTGTAATGGCATCTGCTGAGGTTAAGGTGCATGTTCGTACTGCCTTCAAGGGCTCAGTAATTGGTGCTGCTGCAAGGTTTGCCTGCCTTAGGCTCTGCAACAGAGTACTTCAAAGTAGAGCCACTGAAGTAGCTCACCCCAGTCCTCAGTATGACTGGACTATGAAAGCTGCAATCCAGTTATGTATTTTGCTGTGAAGGGGGTAGAGCATTTAAAACATTATGAGCAGTACCTTCCCAAACCTTGCGTTTCTTACAGAGAGAGGCTCACATAAGCAGAAGCTGTTACAGAAATCAGACAAATAAGATACTACTGCTGTCAACAAACAAAGAAGAAAACTAAATTAGATGTAATTTCTCCTTAATACGAAAGCCCTTCCCTTCCAATGTCTGCAAGGTTTTCCGAAAGCTCTTTTGAGATGAGCAGGGCTGCTTTATAGCTGCTCGGATTCGAAATGGATTCTTATGTTTGAGGGACTTGCAGCCAAGAAAGATTTGGTCATTTGAAAGATGAAAAAGAAAAAAATGAGTTTTAAGGAGTCCTGTAAGAAAAAAAAAAAAAAAAAAAAGTGCTACAGACGCTCTCTTCTTCATCCTCACTGTGAACACCGCGAGAAAACATGTACCTACATCTGCCCTGCATATAGCTTGTGTTAGGATAACTCATCCATGCCCACAAGGGCTAAGGGAGCTATTTCCAAGGTTTTTGCCACGTGCTGGCACAGTGCCACCCAGGAGCAACAGCAAAATGGGGAAATTCCTTTCAGTGACATTCGTTGCCCTAAGCTAGAAACAAGGTAGAAAGGTGTGATTTCTCCTTCCCATGCTCACAAAGTTAGAAATTGCCAGTATAAACCATGATTGAGGCTCTGAAATGATGCAAGTTCGTGTCATTACCTCAAATTCAGTGAAGCAAGCCAAGGTAACATGTTTCTAAGGATTCAGCCAATATAAAATTTTTGGACAATGAAAATAGTTTGAAAACATTCCTAATGGTTCATTTTTCTCATTTACATGTGTTTGCTGTCTGCATCTCATTCAGAGCAGACTGGTCTGTTTTGCCTCTGTTTGTGTTGGAAATCTGCATTAAGAACCATTGTTAGCACCAGCACTTCAAACTCGGAGCTTGTGTAATGAAATATGTTACGCTCCTGCTTTATAATTGGAAAAATAGAATGTTTATATATGTATATATGTAGACACACAGAAACACACACACAAAATACACTTAAACAATGGTGTGGGGGGAAACTGATAAATCTGAGAAGCAGCAGATACTTTCTGGGTCTCCTTCAAGCATAAAATCCTGTTCTATATCTCGCATGCATCCAAATAGTACCAACATAAATATTTCACCAAAATAGATTAAATGCTGAACACCAGATTGTACACGTGAATAATGGTAATATCAAGTAAACTTGTAAATGTATCATTCTGGGTGTTTTCCATGCGCCTAAGAGAGATTTTGGTGGGAGGAATGCCTTGCACTTCTGACTTAAATTATGCCTCTTCATGCCGCAGTGCCTTTTTTTTTATTACAGTAGCTTATTGCACCAGAAGGAATTGTATATTCATGAAATTTAGGTAATGGAAAAGTTCCTTCCCCTAATGGTTCTTTGGGTGTTTTTTTTTTCTTTTTTTTCTCTTTTTTTTTTTTTTTCTTTACCGTATGCCCTTAACATGAAGGTCGCACTTTCTTAGCCTTTGTCAGTCAGACTGCAAAATATTCTGGACAGTGAGATATACAGAGCTGAAACATTTCACATTATGTAGACAATGTTTGTTTGAAATTTTAGCTTCACTCTTATAGGTTGCTCTAGGGTCCAAAATAGCCTATGCCTCGGGTACTGTGTTTAATACCTTTTGCTTTTGTTACTACTTTGCTGTAAGGCTTCAGAAGGAAGATGAAATTACATTATAAAGAAGAATCACTGCTTACCTCCAGTTGTTAGGGCTTGTGCTTTCCCTGAAAGCGAAGGAGTCTCACTGACTTGAAGAAAGAGGCTCTAGTTTACCCTGGTTTGTTTACCAAGGAAGGAAGATGTGAGAATTGCATGTCCTTGCATCAGAGGAGGAGGTGAAAGAGCAGATAATTTGATGAATGCAAAAGTCCGATGAGCCGGAGTAACTTGAGACGATGCCTGAACTTGGAGAGCCCCAGCCAAGCCCAGACTGCTGGAGCTACGTGATCAAGGGACTTTGGTTGCCTGCTAAAAGGCAGGTGCCCCCAAGCTCCCCTGAGCCAGCCGCTCTTCTTCCTCTGCCCTAGTTTGCACTAAACAGAAACGTAGGCATGTGACCCAAATAAAAAACAAACCTTCTAGCCAAGTTGTTGCCCAGCAGGATGAGGAGATCAGAACCCTGGAGTGCAACTGTGCCTTAGTTTACCTGCTGCCTAAATAAATGCAGTAGTCTGAGGTCATAGGGTTGGATTTTGAAAAGTCCTTGATACAAGTTGTCAGCAGTGTGTGTTCACCCCACTGCCTTGGCAATATATGCACAAATACCACAGAGAATCAGGAGGTAAGTGCTCCCCTTCATCTTTAAACTCCCAAGGACTCTACGATTCCTGGGACTGAGTTAAGGGCAATGGTAACCTGCAGTAGCTGAGGTTAGTTTGAAACTCCGATTTAATGCAAACAGATGTGAACATGGACCAGGAAAAGTGGCCCTAAGAGCCCTTAGCAGAAATAGTAGCAAAATAGGCAGATTTCAAAAAGGAGAGAGGAAATATTTGAGTTTTTAAATTTAGGAATGCAGAAGGAGAAAAAGGTCACACTAAAAACTGGTAAATGCACCAGCACAATAACTTTTATTACTGCAGATACAAAATAGAGAGGGCTGCATTCCTTTTCAAGGGGAATACCAGGAGATCAAAACTTGACATCCGTGTTTATTAATCTGAATTTAGTTTCTAGAAGTCATTGTCTCCTATACACATCTCTGCTCATCTCGGAATTAAATCTACTTTGCCTTCCAACAAAAAATGAAAAGAAATGCTAAGACAGGTGATGATTACAGAACATAATCCCAGCATGTTTATGCAGCAAGCAGAGTAGTCAAAGAAGTGGTATTCAGACCTCAAATTATTTAGTTCACTGCACAGTTTGATTAGATGCTAAAAATATATGAAACTTTGTAGAAACCTATTAGCATACAGTATGTTAAAAGCAGTATAAAGCATTTTGTACTTTAATGTACCAGGCTTCTTAATTCAGCATGGAAGCTGTGTGAGACAGCAGAACATCTCTATAAAAAAGATCACCAAGGCTCTATAGGGAAAACTTATTTTTTATGCTGTATCATTAAAACAAAACTACTTTAATATCTCCCTTCTAAATACGCACAAGATAGAGAAGCTAGTCAAAATCACATTGAGGAATAGATTTTCTAACCTCTGTTTAACAATCAGATTAGGCAAGGAACAGCTATTTCTCTGTTAGGCAAGGTTAATGTTAATTTTGTCACAAATAGGAATGATTATTCATTAAAATCCTTTTACTAATGAGTGTGTGGAAGAAGCTTCAGTAAATTAGACATGCCCTGAAACAAAATATTTCAAATTTTCCACATGTGGCACAATTTTAAGATATCTGCGCATATGGAGTTAACAATTTTGGGCCTGTTAGGGAAACAGGTCAGCTGGTATGTTTGATTGATACACAACTTGCTCAAAAAAATGGGTCTTTCTCTTGTAGAAATCAAAGCTATCTTCCTTTTCTTTGCAAAGCTGCTTGCTTTTTGGCTAACTACTTTCAAAACTAAAGCTGTGAAACTAAATGTGAAGTTTTGTATTCGTTTAAAGTCATTAAATCACTACGGAGAATGAAACTGCCAATACTGTTGCCTACTGTTATAAAACAATCTATAGATTAGAATCACTTCTAGAGTCTCATGCTTTTTCATGCTTCCATAACACACTTCTCTTCAAAAAAAAAAAAGAAATGCAGAAACATTCTAATTTCATTACAGCATTTGACAGAAGGAGGTATAGTATAGGCAATTAAGCCACTAAAATCCCCAAAGCCTGAGGTCCAGATGGCTTCACTAAGGAATTCTGCATATAGTTAGGAAGATTTTTTTATTTACAAACCAGAATAACTTCTAAGCTGTAATGCTCATTTCTTCAGAAGTGTAATCCGGAGAGAAGTTAAGCAGAAGGCATGTTCGCTTTAATTACTAAAGACACTTGTGCTCACATATCTTTTAATTTGGCTTCTTTGATAATATTGATCCTGAATTTTTTTTAGTCCTACATCCTGTTTGTTAATGTTCAGAAATGTCCAAAGCTAAACAAGAGTCAACGAAGACTTGATAATCAACGTGTCAGCTAAGGATCTGGCCCCTAACTTTTCAAACTAGAAAGAATGTCTACCGTGTCACAGACAATTTCTGTATGCACTCTGTCATCTTTTTACAAGCGACACAATAACCTTGTTCTTTTAATAGTGAAAGTTGCCTAGAGGCCAGGCAACGAGAGAGACCACCCGGGCATGTAATACTGTGACCCAAATATTGATTTTCCTTTGTCTGGGGCCTTTGCATAAGATAGAGAAATGGTAGATGCGGTAGCATTGCCTCTTCTGCGCTGGATTGCTTCTCTAGAACATACAGGCTAGGCAAGGTACAAGGGCGAACTGAGTAGTGGGCAGTTGTTTAAGTAACTGAGTAGCAGCAAAGCTCCAGCTGGAGGTTTTCGGAGTGGGCTGAGCTATAGAATTTCTCGAAGTCTGTCCTCCTAGCCATACATTTCTTTGGCCTCTTGTCATAGAAATGGAAAAGTTGAGTATTTTGGGGGGAGGGAATTCAAGCTAAGATTAATTGGGGCAGAACATGTTAAAAAGTTACCTTCTGGAGGTACTGAACACCCCATGGTTTCATCTCTCGCTCACTCTCCCTCTGATGTCATTCTGATGAGCTTTTTTTTTTTTTTAAGGTATTTCAGCATCAAAGTGCATTTGAATATATTTGATGATGTCCTCTCCAGACCAGAAAAAGTGCAGAAGACTTCAGTGGGGTGCTAAACTGATGTAAGAGTCATCATTTTTGTACAACTGGCCTAAA
This sequence comes from Nothocercus julius, assembly GCA_013398735.1. Classification (NCBI taxonomy): domain Eukaryota; kingdom Metazoa; phylum Chordata; class Aves; order Tinamiformes; family Tinamidae; genus Nothocercus; species Nothocercus julius. Next base: position 5,823,274 of record VZSV01000025.1, read on the forward strand.
ATCCACTGATTTTAATTAATTTGCCACTTAATTCACCTGTTTTCCTAGTTCACGCCTCAGTTAATTTTACCCCATGATTGAACATAGTAGTTTATGTGAAGAGATTTATATCTTTTTGTTATTACCACTGTTGTTTTCACTGAATAGCTATTTGATATTTCAGAATTTTCACTCATTACAAAACTAACTAGAACAACTGGGAAATACCTTTCTTAATAGCCTCATAATTGTGCTTCACTGTGTGCTCGTTTTTTCTTTGAAGAGATCTTTTGTTGTACAGTATATGAATGGCAAGAATCTTTCAAGTTTTAAAGCAGAGAACCAAAAAAAAGCAAATCTAAATAATGCAAATGTTTTATTGCTTGTTTTCATTATCTAAATAATGTAAATGATTTTTATTGCTATCTTGTTTATCTGTCTTTATCTGTGTATCTCTAGACAGAGAAAAACCTATGATAGCATTTTGGCCTTCGAGGTCTCTTTTTCAGTATAGACAAAGCCAAAGCTTTAAACAAATTTTCCTCACAGAAAGGCTACTAGTAGCATGGCTCTTGTGTGTGCTTTTTGTGGCTAATTAATTAGGTCACCTGAAACCACTCATCTTCTACTCAGGTTATTTCTATTAGTGGCAAAGAGCAACTGACCTTAAATACATAGACACAGGTTAGTGAACCTACTCCTGGAGGTTTCTGGGCTCTAGTCTTGTTAGGTGGGAGCAGCCTCAGCTGGGTTATCTGGTTCTTGTAGTACAGCCAGCTGGGGCATGTGAGACGCAGCAGAAGTTGAGGATTGAATCCCTGAGTTCTATGTTACTTTTTTTATCACAGTGAAATAGAGTCTCTGTTTCCTAGTGGCTGTGCTATAGTTTCTTTCTATAACTCCTCAGAGTAGTTTTAGGGACTAAATAAATTGATTGTGTTGAGCATGGAGCGTCTTCTAGATGCAGCAAAATCCTCCTGTTGTTTCTTCCCTTGGAGACCTTTATAGAAACCACTTTTGCTTGGAAAGTGGTAAGTATTATTATTTTTTTAATTATTTTTTTTCTTCTCAAATCAAGCAACATAGCTTTTCTTCCCCTTACTTGTTTTTGGTGAAATTATTGCATTTTTCTCAACTGGTATGTTTGCTCTAAAAGAATAATTCAACAGCAGATAGTGCAAGCTATGCCTGAACTTGAGTTAAATTTTTTCCTTATGGCTAAAACAATTATTTGGACCTGTCTTTAAGCTTGAATACCTCTTTCAGAGTAATAATAGTTTCTTACTTATGTGAAATATGCTTAGCAACTTGTGCAACTAAATTACTGTAGAGTATGATGAAAGAAGGAGATAAAGAGCTAGGATGTGGGGAAGGGAGTTAAAGTGACTGGGGGAAATGGAGAGCAAAATCAACTGGGTTGTAAAATGCACAACTCTCCTAGTTTTCCTTTTCATTTGCTGTCTGGGCTTGTTTAGTGGCTAAGTGTGTTAATTAAGTTATTGAACTAGCCTCATTATCAGCTGGAAAACATCAGTTGTATTCTTATTTTTTCTTTTTCATTTCTGTATGTCCCCTAATTCCAACCTGTGAAGAATTGAATTTTATGGAGCTCTGCCAAATATGATTATCACCTTTCTTTTTTGGTTTTAGTAATTCTAAATGAATCATCCTAGAGATGATGAAGGAAAGTTAGAACATATGGCCAAAACAAAGTGGCTGTTTCATGTAATATCTTTAAAAATATAAAAGATCTAAAATGATAAGAGATCTGTCTTTCACATTTTTACCTCAGAACACTTTCATTCTTCAAATATCTGAAATTTAAAGGGTATTTGAATGAGATTTTTTTTTGGTAACTTGCCAATTCTGAAAAATTCTGCTTTTGCATGATAATTGTTGATTTTATTTTCAAAATCTTATGATCAAAACCTACAAACAAGTTACGTAGTGTTGGGAGGGGCGGTGGGAAAGGTTGCTCTTTCTGATACTTTCAGAACTTATTTTCTTTAAGTAAAATAGCAGAGATACTGTGATAGAGTATATAGAGTATGCATTTTTCCTAGTTTTAAGTATTAATAGCTGTGTATTTGCCAGTGCAAATATTCTCAGGCCAAGCCAGTTATTTCATTAATATTCAAATTGATGTTATTTTTATGAACTTTCAGAGGGCTTCTTGGTGTGGGGAAGGTTCAGTGCTTTTGAGTATCTTAAATATAAACCCGAATCTCACCAACAGCAATTCATACTGTGGGTGGCAATGAACACTAGGCAATTTTATCTGGCTGTCTAATTTTAGGCTGAATTTTCCATCCTAATTATATTTAATGCCATTTTCTGTTTGTGTAACACTGACTTTACAAGCTGCTTGCAAGCTTAAAAAAATAAAGTGGAGGTGGGGAGGAAAAAAGGAAAAAAAAAAAAATCACTGCATTTCATTTTGGTGTGTGTGCGTGCAGCTTTCCAAGTGGCTTCAAAAGAAAGAAGAAATCTCTATCCGAATTAACATCAATCTGGGACAAATGTTGTCTTCTAGCTATTTCTTACCATGACAGTGTTAGTTAGTTAATGTTAGTTAATGTTGGTTAGAGTTGATGCTGTTTAACATAAACTTAAGAGTAATAATCATAATCCTCTGTGTATTAGCTTTAACAATTGTGTCAATGTGTATTCAAGATAAAGGGCTGCTTTTTTCTTTTTAACTGCTTTATCTTCTATGGTACCCAGTTTCATAGAGTGAAAGAACGTGTGATAACATTTCCCAAGCAGTACTTAGGAATTGCTGTACGTATGCTAATCTTTGCAGGTTAAAATGGAGCTGTTCTTGTATTGCATTTTAATTTTACTCTCATTGATGTCTACTTCAGTAACAAGTTTCTGTAAGTCTGGGTGGCCTTAAGACAAGGCTCGTCCTTAGACAATACATCTTAGTCAATTGCTAGACAGAAGGATGAGAAGGAAGCAGGGTAAAAAGGTGCCATTTAAGGGATTTTTTTTTTTTTTTTAGGGGGGGAAGTTTGCAGAAATAAATGTGTCAGAAACAAATTTAAAAAAAAAATTTTAGTATCAATATACTTACAAATGAAATTGCAGTCTGAGCTTGTCTTCATTGTCCAGGGCTAATGCCACTAGTCCAATACAGGCTGATGCACTGGCCTAACTACCTACTTCTATAGGTTCTGTGTGTGCGGGGATTTGTTTCTGTTACTGCTGCTGAGTTGCATGATGTGTTGAGCAAGTGATTTATTTTTGCATATCTATAATAAGAAAATAATCCTTCTCCTCGCTAATGCGCACTGTACGGTAAGTAGCTTCGTGCTATGTTGAACACCAGCTACAACCTATTTCCATTTGCTTATAGCTTTAGAGCCAGGCTGTTCAAGGCTTGATAACTCCATGCCAAATATTTTTCCTGTGCTGTGTGCATCCAGAAAATAAATGTCTTTGGTAACATGAATGATTGCAGCAGAAACAAGTCTGATGCCATTGGTAGAGTGCAAATTGGGATGTGCACCTTCTGAGCACTTCTCTTGGTGTCTGGAGAAGAGCACAAGTGTAAAATTTAAGGGTGAATTGCAGACCATAGGTGCCTAACTTCAGAATGTCAGATACTTCAAAGCATTCAGTAGTAATAACTGAGTGATGTGTTACACTAGCTAAGTGCTAGTGTTGGGAAGAGAATTTGGAACCTGTTCCTGGACACTTCACAAGGGCTGTGTTGAATGCAGTTAAATAGCTGTTTAAGGTTAAGGGGGTTGTGATAGGTATATCAAAGGTTCTTTAAAGATGTCTCCAGCAAATTCTGCTGCTCACCACTGGCATTCTGTGAGGGCCCTGTGCTCTGTGTTGGCAGTGCTTTCTGTCTTACCTTGCTCCCAGCTTGTTCAGATTTGGGCTTGGAAGACTTTGCTTTTGAAACTGGTAATGTGTGGTATAGTACTGTTAGTCTGAAAGCACATTCCCTGGCTTTAAGGCAAGAGAGACTTTTTGTATGTTTTCAAGCTTTTTAAACACAAACATCAACAACAAAGCCACACATTTAATTATGGAACTTCACTGAACAACTTTGTAATTATTAGGAAATAATGGATGTTATTAATGAATGTTATATAAATGCTGCTTCTCTTCTGCATCCTTCTCTTTCTTCCCAGCATTGATTTTTTTCATCCCTCAGTGTTGAAAACTAGTCATCACCAATTTATATCTTTGGTGCTGAACGTATGTTTCTTAAAGTCTCAATCATAACCTCTATTTGGAGCAGTAGATTCAGGATGTACAGGTCTGGTGCTGCTTTTACAAGAAATTCCAGAGGTTAGAGATTAACTGGATGGCTCTTCCAATGATTCTCTTTCCATTTTTAAATCCTACACTGGCTTTAAACCTGGAACATGACCCATCTTTTGGAGAGAACAACTAATTTGTAGGAATTCTGTGAAGGTCACTTCTGGAGATTATTCTTCCACAACAGGCTCCCACATAGGCTTTAGAATATAGGACAAGCACTTAGACTTTGATATTAGTGGGATTAGGGTGTGTTACTTTGGCTCATATTGATGGACACGTGTATTTGTGTGTCACAAGCAACTACTGTGGGAAGTTAATGTACCGAAATGTGTGTATGGAGGTGTGTTTGTTGCAGAGGGTTGGGGGCTGTTATTTATACCATTAATGTTCCTGCTGCCTTTCAGAGTGTGTTGGCTGCTGATGAATGTTTAAGGTGCCTGCTCTTGTCTGCCATCTCATTTGTGCTGCAGAGAGAACAGATTCCTAAAGGGACATTTCATGGCATGCAAGTATTCATGAAATGACAATACAGTTCCCAAGGTGCAGTGTTGGCCTTATTTCCCTGACAGAACAGATAGGTTTCTTCCTCCGCTTCCCTCTGCTGTACTTGTTTCCTTCTTCTGTAGCCAGTTTCATAGAGATGGGGATGTGTAGCTATGTAAGAATCAACATTTAACACTGGTTGTTTAGGTATGAAATCGCTCCTGTCAACAAGTACGATGTCCATCCGGAGTTTTGGCAATGATAATAGACTGTTTTTTTCACTTAACTGATGCATGACCTAAAAGCATTTCTATAAACAGTTAACTAGCTGATGTATTATTTTTTTCTTTAAAATTTGCTTCTTGAAACTCTAATTTCTAGCAATTGGTGGGCTTTCAGTTTACATACTGTGAAAATAGCAGGTTTTCTATGAACAGTATGTTCTCACACAATATTGTTTAATCTGATGAAAGTGACATGTAAGCCCAGTGGAATAAATATATAGGGTAAAGCCTGCTGGAATAAATACATAGGGTAAATCATCACTTTAACAATTACTGACTTGAGTTTAATAACTTCAGAAGTTCACAGAACACAGTTTAAGAAATAAAAGGACCAGTATATAGTGGCATTTTATTTTGACTCTTTTGTTATCCTTTTGATTTGAAGGTTTTCTCAAGAAGGTCTAGAATTCCATCTTCATTTGTAAATGTGATAAAATCATGAGTTTAATTCAAGTGCAAAATTTGGTGAGGATACATTGAATATTATGATGCTATAGTGAGTCTTTTACCCTTTAAAAGTCTGATACTAAATACACTTTCAGGGGAGGGAGGAGGTGTTACTTCTGTCCTGCTTGGTTTGGATGCATGTTATGGTGATATCTATGAATTAAATTAGAAATAAAGTTGTTTCTTTGCACTGTTAAGAGACACCTTCTCCAAAACTTCCTGTCAGTTGTAATGCAGGCTTATCCAGAGGGTTTTGCTCTTTATTTCTTCTTTCTCCTTTTCCTGCTGCCCAGCCAAGATATAAGAATTTGTGTGTTCACTTTTCTCTGGTGAAATCTCTTTGTTCAAAGCAGCAAAACTTGCATCTAAAGGAGAGCCTGAGCTCGGGTGGCATGAGCTATGCACCTTCTTCGTGAAGATCTTCTGCTTTAGCTGAAAGGCCTCGAAGTTTTTGCTGGTATCAAACGCTGGAGGGGGCAGGGAAGAGGACCACAGGGAGTCTCAGTCACGTTGCAGTGAGGAATAACATAGACAACATACTGTGACAGTGATTTGGATATAGATCTCCTGTCAGGGAGGCATTAACACCTTCTGCTGTGGCACTTCTCCCTCAATGTGACTATGGGTGAGTGCACTGAGTCTCCTTAGCTGTGCCTTTCTTGGATGTATATGATGCTGATGTAAACTCTATTGAAGAGAACCTTGCTGGCTGATACACTCCTGAGAAATGTCCCTGAAGGTAGTACAGTTGCAGGTGACACCATTTTTTGTATGAATGGGGATTTTTGTCTCTGGGGATTTGGAGAGTTAATCTAACTCTAGTTGCCAGCCCTTCCCTGCTTTTCCCATGTACGACTGCCTTTGGGAAACCAAGAGCTAGAGGATCTGATTCGAAAGTCTCTCCTTGAGTCTGCATGTAACAGATGCTAAGAATTGAGGTTTTGTGTCTTTGTGTGTGGGGTTTTTTGTTTGTTTTGATTATGGTCCTTTAACAAGTTATATCACTGTTAGGATATAATAACAATGCAGACTTTCATTTCATGCATTGGAGAAAGGGGTTTAAAAAAAAGATAGCTAAGTGGCCATGTGCATCCATTGCCCATAATAAATCTGCAGGATCAGTAAAGATCTGTTCTGCTTTTATGTACATGTGCAGTGTCATAAATGATTGATTTCTAAAATTAGTTATATATTAAGCCTCTATTGTGCTAAAGCCCTATATAGCTTTTTCAAAATACTGTACAAATATTATGTGTAGTTTTAATGATGAGTAGAAATTTTACTAATTCTTCATTTTGCAACTTGATCAGGCATGCATTTAGCAATTTTATTGATCAGTAAAGTGAGGCCAAAAGAAGGGGAAAAGCCCAAGCCAGCTCTTACTAAAGCCAGTGGTGAGGGTTTGTACTGATTTTTAGTGCAAATTGCATGAGATTAGAAGTACTTTGCCTGAGGCCATTTAATTACTAGTTTATACAGGTGGGAACAGAACAAAGGCACCATAGATTCTCTAATTATTGTTTTGTAGCTGCTCAATAGCTAAAAAATAACATTAAATTCATCCTTTTAAATATTATTTTGGCTATACTGTTGAACACCTTATGTATTTTTTTCTAACAAGGCAAATTTTCTTCTGCCTTTCTTGGATTAAAAGGATCATTAAAAAATATAAGGCCAAACTCTATTTTTAGTGCAGATGTGATTTAAGTATAGGTACCAAGATGGAGAAATAGATCATGTGTTTTCACTGATGTATCGGAGAACAAAATTTGGTCCTTTAAAGGAAATTGGGGAAACAAATGCTCTTACTTCGCTGAGTAAAATATAATGATTATCTGCTTATTGCCAGTTTTAATTCTGTGCTGTAAGTTTGGAATAAAAACTAAATTATCCTGAATTCCCATGTGGCCATAAAGCAGATACAGTAAGAAAAAAAAATCAAATGTGTGGCATGTGTGTGGTTTTTTTTTTTTTTTTTTTTTTTTTTTTCTGCAGGTACTTTATAAAGGGCAGAACTTTAGGTTAAAGATGATGTGTTTGCTTCTGGCAGTCAAACTGGGTTGAGTTTTTGGTTCCATCTTTAGATTCCAATGAAGTGCCTGAGGCAGCCTGAGTATGGGATGGAAAAGGAATCTCTTCAAAAAGATTCAGAACTCATTTTGATACATCTCTATTTTCTTGCTTGGCTTGACAGTTTTATTCTTTGTAGTGCCATTGGCTATTGCTGCCTCTGATTTTGTCTCATAATTTCAAATTCTGTAAGGTATTAAGTAATTCAGTGCAGTATGTTGAATTCTTTTTACTAAGACATGAAGAGAGGAAAAAAAAAAAGACAAAATTGGTGCATTCATTAACAGCTGGAACTTGTTCATTATGGGGCTTTGAGTTTTGGTTCCTGCTGGGTCCCTCTAGCAATTCAGCTTGAAGTAACAGGAGTCTTGAGAGACTGACATGAGAGCCTCAAGGGAAAAAAGCAGTGAAAGAAACTGAAGCAAGTTGGTGATAAGTAGATATATATGCAGGAGAAAGGGTGGTGGGGGGGAATAATATTTGGCTGCATTGGTATATTCAGTGACTTTTTTTGGACACCCTATGTCCACGTGGAGCTCTTCCTGATGACATGTTACTCAATGTACGCACAATAGTGGGAAATACTAAATAAATCAGGCCTGCCAAATTATGTCCCTCTCAATTGGAAAATGTGTAGCTTCCTGGAACGAGGATGGCCAACAACACTTCCACTCTTACCTTTGGGACCTGAATCGATTGGGAAATTATGATAACCCAGAGGTTGTAAACAAACCTGGTGGTGCTTCATTGTCAGCAAGGTAGCCCGTTTGTGCCCGGAATCACAGTTTTCCATGCTCGTACGGGAGTGTTTCCCTAGGGAAAGTGGTACTTTGGAGTGATTTCTCTGTTTTCTGAACTTAAACTCAAAGTAGTTCATGTATAGGAAAACTGGATGGAAAGGAAGTGTACTTGCCAGGCTTGGGAATCTCATGTGAAGATTTTGTTTTCTGTTTCTTTTATCTCAGTAGAAACAATGAAAGGTACGATTGCATTTTGTTTTTTATTTGGAGCAGTAAAGCTCACTATTTGGTAAAAGGAAATAGCAAAATTTTTTTAGGAGACTGGCTTGTGGAATGTTGATGACCAATTGTCATACACTTAAATAGTCTTGCTTTTTTCAAAAAAAATTTTAAAGGTAAGAGTGCTCATCCATTCAAATAAGAGGTCAATAGTCTAATCCTTAATGTTTCCAAATAACTTGTGGCCATTAAAGAATGCTCATAAGTAGATTTCTCACAATTCTGAGGTTTACCAATCTCAATACCTCAAACAGTATGTCAGAACTGCAGTCCTTAATTTCTTTCCATGGGTTTCTTTCTATTGGCTTCATCTTTAAAGAACAATAAAGAGAAGTTGTGTACAAGCTGAGTTTTCTACATGTTTTATGAAGCTGGGCAAATAAAAAGTGTAAATAACAGTGGATTTCACTTAAAGAACTTTTCACAATTGTTCCAATAATTTAAATCTGACCTATAATTTATGTGGAACTTAAAAGAAGAGTAACTTGTTCTTGTTGTTTGAGGGGGAAAATTAGTTAGCTTCATGATAGAATGGTGGCTGAACTGTCTCGGCAGCATGTTTTTGTTCCTTGTTAGTTATTTTTTCCAAAGCTGAATTTTTTCATGGCCTGAGAACAACTGTTTTCTCTAGTACAGCCCTCTAGGCCTTAGTGTGCACATTTGAAAAACATTCAGCTCTAATTCATGCCAAGAAATGCTCACATGTGAAACTGAAGACAAGCTGCTCACTTAAGAGGGATGTTTCAAAGATGATGCAGTTATGGGTGGAGGATAAGAAGTTAATTTTCCAAATGACACCTGCACAAAGCAGCTGAGCTTTCAAAACCATTCCGTTAGGGAGAAGCTCCTGTTTAAAAGCTTTTTTCCATGCTGGGATATAAAGTTGACTGTGGGCAGAACCATGGCAGCACTGTCTGAGTGGATATTAGTTGTCCTCCTTAAATTTGGACTTGAGCTCTTTTGACCCAATAACTGGAATGGGAAAGGTCTTGGGAAATGGGGCACGCTGTCATCTTCATGAAGCAGTGTGCTGGTGCTTTCATGTGTTTCACTGAATCCGTGAGGAGCTGCAGCACAAGACTGGTATCAGGTCCTTGTGCTGTATGTTAAGGAGAGGAACAGTGACTCTGTGCAAAACTTTGAGCTACAGCTCTTCCTGACCTTGCTGTCAGTTGTGCGTTATTTTAGCTGCTCTGGCAGAACTGTTAAGGAGGCTGCGATAGGGCAAGTGAGGAAAGAAAATAAAATTCATGTCACAGCAGGGATCACAAATGGCACAGAGAAAGCCTAGGGGAGGAAGAATATGCTGTTCAGGTATTTTGAGACAAATTGCCTTCTAAGGGAGCACGGGTATTTTGCTCAGCATGTACTTTCTTCAGGTTTTCAAAATGAAAATTGCTTTGACAAACATATGAGCTTAAATAGTTTGACAGCATATGTAACATGGCTGCTCTGCAGGGCTTGGATCTCCTTCAGGACTCTTGTCACTTCGATCCTGTCCTGACTAAGCAAAGAATGTGGCAATTATGGAACTAACTGCCGCTGCCAAATAACTCTTAAATTTTGAATTCAGCACAGGTAAGTCTTTCTGTCCTAATTAAAGCTTCCTGCACCACACATACAACATGGCAACTCTTCTCTTGGCCTGTATGAAGGAGTCTATTAAATAGAATCATCTATGAATCTGGATCTGAACCTACTGTATTGTGGTGGAAAACAGCTCTGGATTTCTCTACAACTTGGTAAATCTTCCATAGAAGAGTATGGACTTGGGACTTGTGACTATGCTAGTAACCAGCACTAAACAAATGTGGAGTTGGTGCCTGTTATGTGGCCCTGGTCAGCTCTCTTGAGCTGTTATCCACAGGCTCTTTTGCCAAAATTTTAACTATTACTAGGTGGAATTAAAAAAAAAAAANAAAAAAAAAAAAAAAAAAAAAATCCTCTAGTTGATTCTGAGGTACCTTAAAATAGATATAAAGACCCAAGTCTTTTAATGACCAAAGTGGTCATTAAAAATTTAGGTCCTTAGAGTCATTTGCTGCTGTCAAGATGTACATAACTGACATGGCCTACAAGTGAATCTTGCATAAGAAAGACAAGTCATATAAAGAAATTTAATACCAACTCCTGTGTAGAATACAGTACTCTAGAATAAAACTGAGGGGGCTTGCTTAATATTAAGGCACTCATAAATTTGTTGAGAAAGCAGACTTTCTTTAGACTGTACCTCCCTTTGTCTCAACAGTAAGAAAAGAGAACACAGGAAGTATTTAACATTCTCTTGAGGCATAAGTGAATGATAGACCCACGCTGAGTATCTTCAATAAAGCAATGATTTGAATGTGGCATTCGGCCTTCTAGGCTATGCAAGTTAGTTCAAGAACTCTTCAGAACCAAGAATGGGTGGATTTGATACCAAGCATTTTCCCCTATAGGAAACTGTCTGTAAAAGTGTCTCCAGGTTATTCAGAGGTGGTGGGCAATCCTGCAGGTTCTCTATTGGAATAGGGTTGACAGGTCTGGAACAAAGGCAGAAAGTAAATGCTTCCTAGCTTAGAGAAGGAGGGGATGGGAAAAGACTGATACAAAGGTTTTAGGAAACTCTGATGCAATCTCTGCCACAGGGACTTGTTTTTAAGGTCAATGCCTTAAAAAGCTACTGGGAACTAGTAAGAGGATAGAAGAAAGAAGGTCTGGTTGTGTGGACAACGCATAAACTCCTGTTTCTCATGGCCTCTCCTCCAACCTTGTCCTGTCACTTTTATGTAGCCAAAATGAGTAAATGGTTAAGTGGCCCTGCTGGCTTGTAAGTGAAATGCAGCTGAAGCCAGGGGAAGGCAGTGTGGTAGGACACTCCTCCACATCTCCTCATCCTGCAGAAGACTGAAAGAGCCTGTCTTGCAGCTACTTCAAAGCAGCAGGTGTCCTGGGACTCGTAAAGCCCAACTACTACAAACTTTCCGAAATCAGTGAATGCATCTATACTCACAGGATAGACTGAAGATTCATTATGAGAAATCTCTCATTTATTATGCAGTTTCTGTTTTCCCCACCCACACTGGGACAACTTCTGCTGCCTAAAAATGAAAGTGAGAGAGGCAGATGAGATGGGAGAGACATTTAACATAACCTAACCTTAAGTTCATTTTTCCTGTTTCTGTTGTGTACATGTTTTGAGTGCTGATTATTTGAAGAGTGATTATTCATCTAGGTTAGCTTAATAACATCTTCCCAGTATGTATCCAGAACAATTTTAATTTGTCTTGTACCTAGTGTACTTGGATGTTACGAGTTACTCTTTCTATGCTATGCCTAATATGTCAATAACAATAGTTACGGGGAAATATCTGTTTTATGTAAGGCATGGAGGGTGGTCTGAGAGCCATGGAGAGGATGTGCTGAAGATGTCCAATAACTTTATTCTTGTCTTTACTGTCTCAATGCTGAATATAGTGATTGCTTATTGAAAATAATAAAGATCTTTGGCTCCTTCAGACTTCATATATTTGAAAATAAGTAGCATAAAAATTATTAAAGGATTGGAGCATCTATTTTTGTGAGAGGAGACTGAGAGATTTGGGCCTGCTCAGACTGAAGGAGAGAAGGCGTGAAGGGATGTTATGAATGTGCAAAAAGCCTTGACGGAGGCTAAAAAGAAGAGGCAGCCAGACTCTTCTTTGTGCCTCTTGTCTGTTCACAGGATACCAGCAGGCATAAATTGAAATGCCAAGGAATTCCATTTAAGCATGGGGGAAAAAAAAAATCTTTTGCTGGAAGAGTGGCTGTATACTCATTTGGTACCCCAGAGAGCTTATGGAGCCTCTGTCCTTGAGGCTCCTCCATAGCCAGTTGCATTTTGTCCTTAGCAAACTTCTCTAGTTGATCCTTCTTTGAGCTCGGCCTTGGGATACACGATCAGGAGAGATTCTCTACCAACCTCAGTAATGGCTGTGTGTGTGAAGCTGAATTCTAACTACTGTATGATCTGTGACTACAGCAGAAATTATCAGGAAAATATAGCACTAAATAATGGCATCTGCCCTTTAATTTAAAAATGACCTGAACATTAAAATTAGAAACAAAATTAACCAATAGACTTTCCATATTTTTTTAAGAAATAACAGCAGTCCTAATCTTTTTGAGGATAGCTGGGTTCCAATGCCTGACTGTGAAGAGAGTTTGCAGCATTGGTAGCCCTGGAAACATTTCAAATAGAAGGGATGCAAATGTCTACCCGAACAGAAAGATCTAATCTAGCTGGAGTTCTCTAGCTGGTAGCTAGAGAACAGAACTTCATAGGCTATTTGAAGATGAGGGAAAGAGTCAAAGCCATGTGTGTATAAGCACAGAAAGCACTAAAACCACCTTTAAAATGTTAAGCATTTTAAAAGATTAAGACAGGTATTTTATGTGCTTAGCATGGACAGTTCTTAGCTGATATGTCATCACTTAAGTCAGCATGATCATACTGGTGATGCCTGGGTTGGGTCTAGACCCTGGGGCTCTCAAGTTGATATAATTTTCCTAACAGGAAATGTTTACTTGGGCATGTAGCCCATACTGCTAAGTGCGAAGGTTTCAAGTTCTTGGCCTCATGCAGACAGAGGCATCTCTGCATCTGTGTGGGGTGGGAGAAAAGGAGATGGTGTTGAGGTGAACTGCTCTGTATGTGTTTATGTCCATGAAAACACTGCATGCAAAGAAAAGTATGAAGATGTGGCTTTGCTGTCCTCTGCTAGCCCCACCGCTTTAACTATAGTAAAGTGTAAATAAACTCTGGAGTTTTTGTCAGTTCAGAATGCAGTTTTATATAAAATCAGATTCTACGCTTTAGTAGATGTTCATTTGCCCCTTTTAAAGGCTTCTCTCTGGGCCTTGCACCCAGAAATCAGGCAGGTATCTTTGTCCACTTAGTATCCATGGCACCGTCCTCTTACCTGAGGATGATCTTTCAAAAGTCTCTTACTGTCCGTGAGGGCTCCCTCTGTTCATTTAAAAAAGGGAAGTGGTGATGGTGATTTTTGTGTTTTAAAGTAGACTTTAGGGAAGGGAGTAAACACAAATGAATTTACTAAGAGTTGTTTCCATCTTCTGCTATAAAATTTCATCTGTGTATCTTGTTGTATATGATCTCTTATCACATTCTATTACTGTACTTTCTAACTTGAACCCCTCTATAGCTGTGTTTCCCCTGAAAAGGAAACTGAGCAGTATACCTGATATAATAGAAAGAGTTCTCCATGTTTCCATAATGCTCCTTCTTAACACAGTTGTCAAGGCTTTGGTTCTAAGCTTCATCTTCAACAGCAAATATTAGTGTCAACACAAGCTTTCTTTTTGGTTTCTCTGGCTAATTTGGTTGCTTCTTGTTATTTGTTGCTCTGGCAAATCCAATCAACTCCAAGGCAAGACATGTCCTTGTCTCAGGGAGAGGCATATTTGTAGTGCACAGATTCACATCTGGTTTTACAGAACTCTTCTGGAATAGAGCAGACTTACATATTTAGTAACAATGTTATTTAGGGTAAATATATGGTTACATAGAATGAGTTCTGCAGTTATCCAGACCTCCCTTTTTGAACAGTCTCTGTGATTCTTTCTTCTCTTTGCTTCTGATGATTTGAAGTTCAAATTATCCAAACACATTTGGTTTCTGCAGTGTGGTTTGGCAGCTAGGATTCTATTATACATAAGCTTGATTCATAGTGTAGCAGTAGTCTGGTAATGGTATGTATCTACTTTTCCATAACATACTTAGAAACCTGTGGATGAAACATGGCTGCATAAATGTTGGACAGTTGTGTTTCAAATTACAGTGGTGGGAGAAGAGGTTGTATTTCTTGGAGCACAAAAATGTTTCCTTCTTCCTTAGATAACGGAGAACTGTGAGGAACAGTGTGGATGCATCCACAGTGTTTTCCATGGTGCTTTTGTTGGCTTCCCTGCAAATAATCTGGGTATGGAACATCCTATTTGGTGTGAACAAAGCCACTGGAATCTGGCTCTTTTTGTACATTGCTGCAGGCTAATTTTTCAAGAAGTTGGCATATTGCCCAAATTCAGCTTTTCTGTGCTGCTCTTGAATAGTAAAACCACCTCCACTTTCTTTCTACTGCAGAAACTGTTCCTTCCCAGATGGTGGTTTAGATGCAACTCCAGCCATACCTCCCTTTGCATCTTCTGCTTTGCAGCTGTCAAGAATTTCTTGAGGCTTGTATTGTATCTGAGGGACACTTTTGTGATGCAAACTGCTTGCTTTGCAAGTTTAGTCACCTTCGGAGAGGTGTAGGACTACCGAGTTCCAATTCAATCCCCTTCATCTGCAGCTTTTTTGCTAGCTCGCCACCCTTCTAGGCAAACAGTCTTGCAGCAACTTCAGCTCTCTGATACTACCTTGAGTGACTGTTGTTGGAGGAACAGCCCTGTGCTTCTCTGGCAAGTAGAAAAGCGCTCTCACTTGCTTAACTATATTACTCTCATCTGACCATGTGATTTCTATATGCCGTGTAATGCTATGTGAAGCCTGATTGAAGTCTATGACAAATTAAAGATAAGCTCAGTAGCAACAACATGGGACTGAAACCTTCATCATCGTGACCGTTCTGGCGGGTGATGTTTTGTTTACTGGTTGTCGTATGTTACTGAGCTACGTTCCTTAAAAAGAGTATGTCTAGGCATACCATGGGGAGCTTGTATAGGGAGGCCCCTTTGCTGCAGCTGTTGCTGTGGAGTCAGGAGGGATGTTCTGTAAAAAAAGAAACATTTCCTTCCCTAGGGTTAGCCCAGACCCTTTAAGAAAGGACTGTGCTTTTGGGGTGTCAGAGGGGAAACCCAGAGAGGCAGAAAGGTGTGCCCATTTTGCAAGCAGGTGTGTCCAGCTCAGAGTCGATATCAGGGGCAGAAAAATGAGACTACTGAAAGACAGGAGGAGTGGGAAGGAAAAAAAACTGGCCTCAGAAGTCAAAGCGTTTTTCAGAGTTCCCAAGTGGACCTTTGGGAGCTTTTTCCTCCCCAGTAAAGCCAGCAAGCCAGGTGCTGGAGAGGCAGCCCGCCTAAATAAATGTTTTTTTTTCCTACCGAGACAGAGTGGACAGGCATCTTTGGCTACAATATTTCTATATAGAGTTTTATGCACTTCAAAATAGCATGTTTTGACTGCATTCTTCTAACAAAACCCAGCTTCCAAGCTTCAGAACTTCTTTGGTTTATCTTCAGGTGTTCAGTCTGTGAGAAAGATTAAAGCAGATTCACTTTGCAGTTCTTGCTGACTACAATTGTTTTGAATTGAATGGATTTACAGAAATATCTTTTTGAGAACAATAAGAATCTCAAAGTTGATTTTTTTTTTTTTTTTGAAATTGGTTTTTCCTTTATTTAAAGCAGTGATGAGAGATTCTGTGACTATTTGAAATTTAAATACTTTCAAGAAACAGGAACTGGAACTTCCTCTGCAGCCTAGATTATATGTCCACAAATATTTGAATAAATGATCGTGAACCCTTCAGAAGGATCACTTTCTATGGAATCTCCCTTAGTGAGGAGATGGTGCTTTTCTAAAAGCTATCAGCTTTATTATTTATTTCTTAATGCTGAAGAATTTCCTGCTAATCCAGATTATATTTGTATGAAGTGTGAACTGAAATTCTTCTGACCTGTTGTGCTTTAACTAAAGTCTCCATGGCACTTTTGCAGAAGAGTGGAACATATCTGTTCACCAGATTATTCATTCCAAATTTCTGCTAATATAAATATGCTTTGTCTAATGAATCTTCTCTCCTACTCTGTCTATATCCTCCATACAGTTTTTAATGGAATCTAATACTGTTGCTTAACACCTTGACTAAAGCCTTAATGGTTCCATGAACTCTACAAAGGATTTCTTTGGTGGAGCTAATGGAAGGACTCTGGTTACATCTGAAGCCTAGCGTGGCAGATTTTGTGTGTGACTATTTTGGAGGCTTTTCACTGCAGTGCTTTGAGGTCCTTCAGGAGAAAAACTGACATATGTATGTACTTTTCTTTAAAAGGAAAACACACACATGCAGGCACAGACTTATAAACCTCTGCTTCATACTGTAGTTTTTTTGCAAGTCTACAAAGCTGTGACAGTTTACACTAGTTAATGAGGCCTTGAGTGTTTCCTGATTTGAAGTAACTGGAGGAGGTGGGCCAGATTCTTTCTATTCCTGTTTTTGAGAATGAGTTCTTTTGTTCTGAATTAATACTTGGTGCCAAGTCTACTTGTGTAGACTTGGTAAAGTCCTTTCACTTCTACTGTCACTGTTTTCAGTGTGTGAAGGATGATAATGATTACCAAGCCTCTTAAGTTTATGAGGATTAATTGACTAATGATTTTAAAGCCCTCCAGCTTATCATAACACAGTTCAGGATATTATTTATCTTATTAAAGACCTACCACTAGTCTGAACTAGTGAATAAGAGCAAATATATACGTCCTATAATTGGTTCCAAAAGACATCCACCACTTCTAAATGACTTCTAAATGATTTTTTTTTCTCTAATGTTAGGGGATGAGGGCACAAATGGTTTGGTGGTGTGACAGTATTTTCACCACTCTGGCCACAAATGCTTCTCATTCAGATTGCAGAGTCATTCTGTACAGTGTTTGATGTTCTTGAAAAACCTTCATATTGAGCAAATCATCCTGCAACTCCAGTGTTACTTAAATCAGTGTGTTTTATCAGGCCATTATTTCAGACTTTTAAAAAAATTATATTGCTGCTATAATTTGCGTAAAGCACTCCATATGGTTGATCATTCTGCACCGCTTTTAAAATTTGGTAGCATTGGCTTGAGCTTAACAGCACCTTGTTTGTTTAAATCTTCCGCAGCTTAATGGCCTTAATTTGCTCTGATACATGTTCAATGTGAGAATTTAAAGTCAGAAATGAAAATAACAAAAGGCAACAGAACTGTAAAACAGCTTTAGGAAACAAAGGCAGTGGGATAAAGAAAGATTAAGTAGATTTTGGCATAGTTTGGGGGGCGGGGAACAGATTTGAATGAATTTCTTTGGAAATCTCCAAAGGCACAGAAAACCTTGATTCCACATCTCTTGAACTTAAAAGCAAATCTCCTGTTGACTTCCCTGAAATACAGTCAGGCTTTAAATGTTCAAGGTGTCCTAGAAAGAGGACAAGGAGCGATTGTTTCAAATGGTATAGGAAGAATTCATAAGTAAGTATAAGCCGCGTTCTAAGAACAGGTGGGATACTTAACACTTTGACAGCATTAATGGGAAAAACTGTCAGTGGTTGCTGCAAAAGGTGTTTGGAATAATCTTGACACCTGCCTTTGAAATGCAGAGTTGTGAAATCAGTTCTCATAGATGAAGTGCAACTCTCTAGTGTGTTTTAAGTGGGAGTTCTGAATGAACTCTTTTTGTATATGATTTGCCTTGTGTTCTTTGACCAACCTGATACTTGTCCATGTGCCAATTTTGCTGTGTAGTAAATGACTGCATACTTCAAGGTCTCCAGTATGCTGTTAGTTAACTTTAGCTGGAAGCCATGCTATTTTTAGGGATGAATGGGCAGACAAAAAATGTTTTCAAAGTAGAAGAGTTATGATGTAGTTTGGCCAATGACCAAGAAGGATCTTCCTAACTGGCATCTCTCCCCTCTTCATCTTTGGGCAGATCTAAACTTGGAGAAGTAGTGTTGCTGAAGTGCTAGGACCTCTTCCTCCTAG
This sequence comes from Nothocercus julius, assembly GCA_013398735.1. NCBI lineage: Eukaryota > Metazoa > Chordata > Aves > Tinamiformes > Tinamidae > Nothocercus > Nothocercus julius. Next base: position 5,841,551 of record VZSV01000025.1, read on the forward strand.
GAATGAATGGGATAAACATAGTAAATGTCTGGCCAGCACATAGGTGTGGTTGAATGTGGCTCATTGCATTTATTACAGTGCAGCCGGTGAAAGCTTTGATGTGCTCACCACCCACGAGTAGATCCTATCACTTGCTCCTGTGAGGATCTACACCCTTGCTTGTTCTAGCAGCAGGTCTGCATAGATACCTGATTCATGCATTTGACCAGGTATATACTCTGTTTGGGAACAGTGGTGCCATTGCTCATCTACCTCTAAATCCCATCAGCAGTATTTTCCTGTGCTTGACAAGTTCCCCAGTTGCTGTCATATGGTTCACCTTACTGTGTCTCTGGGGGAAAGCAGGAAAGTGAAACTCTGCTGTAAAAGCAAGGGAGAGAGATTAGAAAGTAATTGTTTTGAAATAATAAAATACTGGACAGAAAAATGTGGTATAAGCCCACCCCTTGTGCAGTTTCAGGATAGGTCAGCGCTGTTTCCTGGTCACAGACTGTGATAAAAGATCCTTTTTCATCCCAGCAATGGTGCAGAGCTTACTTCTTGTGGGTGGATGCTACCTTGGATGTCTCTAACTTTCTCCCTATTCTATAACTGCTTGTGCAGGAAGCCTGCTTTTCCACAGTTACTAATGCCTGAGAAACCAATGGTATCAGAATTCCTAGGGATAGATACTTGTAGCGTTTCCTGTTAGGAAACTATGTTTTGGAGAATAGTTAGTAATATGTCTGGCACAAAACACAAGAGGGAAGACTAGTACAAAATAGACTTTTTTTTTTTCCTTCAGAATGCCTTTCTTAAAATATCCCTGCTCAGCAAACCTGTGGCACTTGCTCTTGGAATCGCTCTGGAATTTATATGTTCCAGCACGAGCCTGTGCTTGCACTCAGTATCCACTTTAAGGAAGCGCTAACAGTGGCTGTGCTGGTAGTAGCCCCGTGTGTTGTTTTGTTGCAGGAGGACAGCAGGCAGCAGAGATGGGTCAGGGAGGCTGGCACTTGGTCCAGAGTCCCTCCTTGACCTTGCTATCCTTGTTTGTTGCTAGTATCTTGTGGTAGTTGAAACTATGCTACCTTACTATCAAACTCTGTTCTGTGACCTGTGAAACGTTGTACTGGGAGTTCTGGAGGAATTAACTTTCTTCCTACTGTCTTTTCTGCATATGAGACAAGGGAATGCCAAATTTCTACTCAAACGGTTGGATAGATTCTGTTAGCAGTTGTGTTCTGACCAAGGGAATTGCATGCTTGTGGCCTTAAGTGCTTTCCACTACCAAGAAAGAGATCAAAATCTGTCCATAAAATATCACATACATGATATTGGGTCCCTAGTAGTAGCTGTATTTTAGGTATAAGGAAAGTACTGTGATCATGTTGTTTTCTGATTTATTATATACATATGTATATATATTTTACAAAACCTATTCCTAATAAAACAGCTGAGATAGAAATGTAGGACTTAAACAACTGGAAATCCACTCATGCTTCCTCTGAAATTGGAGACAAGAATGCAGGTGGAAATTGTCATCTGTTTGTATATCTAATAATGAGCCACATGAAAGCACTTCCTTGTTTTGACAGGGCATCTAAACTGAAATCCCAGTCCTAATTTTCACACAGTGTATTTTTGCATCATATATTCTCATTGTTTTGTGCTCTCTCTGTCCTTGCGCAGGTGAATTTCCAAGCTTTCAAAGCCTTTTTTCTCCATTTAGGCAGAAGCACTCTTCTCAAGTGGTCCCTGCAGTGATTATTGGCATGTATAGTCAAATTCCAGACTAATAGTAGTAAAATGTCACTTGTGTTCTTTCAATACTTTTACTGTGTCAGGACCTGCAGTCTTTTCACTTGCCTCCAAAGTAAAGGTGAAAATCACTTCTGTGCAGACCAAAGATGCAGTTTCTTGGCAAACCACAAAGTTTCAGTTAACCCTCTGAAAAGTAGGTTTAAGCAATGCCTTAGTTGGCTCTTGCAGCAAAGCAGAATTTCCTTTCATGTGGATGTACCTCTTGATCTTTAAGTACTTCCCAAGGATTACAGTCTCATTTAGAGCTGTAAGGGCTGAGAGTCTCAAAGAGACGGGATGAAGTTTGGCCTATAGATGGACCAGTTTTTACCATGAAGCACTTTAACAGTAGACTGTCAAGTGTCTCACAACTGAGATCTTTTGAGTTATGGCCTTTGAGTCAAAATTTATTCCTGCCAGGAACTGGAATTCCTGAATTTGTGACCAGTATAAAGGTGATCTGTGGTAGGGTCCTTTTTCTTGTGCGTTGCAGAATAACAGCGGGAGTTGGGTTTAGATCAGCACGCTGAAAATTTGGTAAGCTGAACCTGCTTTGTAGAGAAAACTGGGCAGGCCATGGAGTGTGTCCCTATTATGATTTAAATGTTTATACAGAAAACTTTATAGATCTTCCCGCTCCCCTCTTGTCAGCATAGTGCAAAGAGCAGCTTCAGAGGGTACCTACACTTTGAGAAGAAAGAGGGCTTTGTGCCTAGACAGGACTAGACTAGCTTAGAAAAGGCAATCAAAAGGTACCTATTGAGAGAAGGTCAGTTGTTCCAAGGTAGTATTTCTGTAATGCGCTTAGGAGAGAGCTATTTCTTCTACATTGCCTTTTGTACATGAGCTGCTCCACAGTGCTTTAAAATTATGAACTGGAGGCTAGTTGTAGTACTACACCTATGCAGACAAGTGTAGTGACAATTAGATATTTGGCCAAAACTCATACCCTGCCTAAAGGAATATGAAGTTGTTTATGATACACAGAGGTGTTTGGTTCAGGACTCGGTGTTTTGTCTTCCAAGATGTGTAGTCTTAAATCTCTGTCTAGAGAGCCAGTAGCAAGCATAAGGCTCTTAACATCTTTCCCAAGTATGTACCTGATAGACAAAAATTCTGTTGCATAACGCAACTGCCTGATACTGGGGCAGCCGCGCTGCATCGGAACTCCCCCGGCGTCCGTGCTTGTATGGCTTGCTTGTTATGCATTCTTCCAAAACCAACTGATCATTTAATGTGTGCTCTGAAGTACGCATACAAACTCACGCAGAGTTATGTTATGTTACGTATGTTGCAATATGAGTAAATAGTTCAGGAAGTTAAGCATTTACTCAAAATAGCTATTAAAAAGAGTAATAGAAGAAGAAATTTCTTTTCCTGGATGGGGACAGTGCAAGGTTTACCCTTCTCCCTGAGGGAGAGATGACTGGATTTTGCAATTATGGCAGAATTGCTTTTCGAGGCACACTTTGCTTTTCTGACTATTGACAGTGAGCTTTACCAAAAAAAAAAAAAAAAAGTTATCCATTTAGAAATGCAGGGTGAAAGATGAAACTATCCTTATACACACATGTACCTTCTGTAGCTCTGTTCTTGTGCCTCCGCTCTGTGCCCTGAAGCTGTTTATTGTTGCTTCTTAAGAAAGAAATCAGTGAGGAAATGTGGCCAGTTTCTGTCCTCCTCTTTCCCCGAGAGGCTGGCTGCAATCCTGGCATGTCCCCTTCCTGGTTGGCGGAGCAAGCTGCGGAGCAGGGCCATGGACTCTCTTATCTTTGAGCAGTAAAATGCACTTTTGCCTATAATGTGAACAACAGCTTGATCTAATCTTGGTTATTGGCATGGAAAATACTTCTCAGGCCACTATAATAACAGTTAAAACTATTCACAACCTGAGCTGTTACTCTTGACCTCTTCAGAGAAATGCATTAGTTAATCACTAGCTGTTATTACTGCCGCTTGGTACCTGGTTGGAGTCTGCAGTTTGTTTTACTGCTGTGCAATACCTCTTCTTTGGTTTCAGAGTATAGATATTTTCCTTGAGTCTGAGAAAGTATTTGGAAATAAGCATCCTCATTGTTCTTAATGGCAAGCTCTTTCATGAACTCTTGTTTCTCAGATACCTGCTTCCTCTATATACTTCTATTGCCTCTCCATTTTCCCACTGTCCAGAGGTCCTATGTCTGGAATCTACCTGCAGAACAGGCACAACATGGGCTCAGAAGTTGCTTCTTGTCCTTTTGTGTACATGGCATCTGTCAGAGTAGCTCCATTTAATGCTCCCCGGTGTGTTAATTCATCCTTATAGTAGTAAATTCCCAATATGCAAGGTCTGCTATCTCATAGTAGCTTGGGACAGCAACTATAGCAACATGCCTGCCTTCTACTTCCAGGATAACACTATAATAGTAGGACTGTAGGGAAATAAGTTACCTAGTTTAGTGGCCAAACTGAGTGGGAGGGAGGGGAAAAAAAAGCACTTCACTCAAAGCATGTTATTTGCATGGAACTGTATTATTTCTTTTTGTTTCTAAATTATGTGACTTCTATTTCTTCCTTTTTTCTACTTCTTTCTATAGTCATCCAGTTTTTAGAACAGAGCACTTAGATTTCCAGAAATCTCTTTTCTGTTGAAATTCTCTTTTAAATTTTGTGAGTATCAACTTCAAGTTGACAACTTTCACTGAAGACATTATTACTTATGTAGAATGCTGCATGACTATACATACTGTGTGTGTGTGTGTATATATGCACACACTCACTACATATATGTATTTCTAAAGAGAGATAGCAAGCATGCAAGCATTTACTTGGGTTTATTTCCATCTTGTTACAGTTCTTCATACATCTATGCTGGTATGTGTATTTATGAACTATACAGATATCACTCAGCCAAGAGAGGCTGCCTTTTATACTAAAGGCATGCAGTGTAATGGAGACCCTTCTAGACTTAACCATTTGTTTTCAGCTGTCTGCTGAAAGGACCTCCCAAAGGTTCAGTTCATAATGTGATATCCTTCCCTTTCCTTACTGAACCTTATTCATCTCTTTAATTCTTACAGATACAAATGAACTTCATAAATGCAGCAGTCACTAAATGACCTCTAGTGACATGACATTTTTTTAATGACAAAAAAAGTTCAAATAGATATAATAAACAAGCTCAGGGGAAAAAAATAATTGTGTTCCCCAAGAATTTTAAGAATGAGGTAGTAGAGATTTCTGAGTTTTTGACTTTTATACAAAGTAGGAACAAAAACTTTTCTTAACATCTCTCTTCAGCTCCCTTCCTCCCTCTGCCCCCAGCAGTTCACCAACCCCCAAAGGATTAAATTGCTTTACAGTTTTCAATAAACAAAAATGTATAATGCATAGTGGCAAATAGAATAGGAGCTGCTGTGAGGCTTTAGCTTTAAAAAGAAATTTACAGCAGTAGTTTTACAGTTAAGCATGTTAGAGGATTCTGTATTTGTGTCGGTCAGATAAATTGCTCATAATTAAGCATTTAGGAACATTTAGTATACACTGAGTTTCTGATTTATGAAACACGTCTTCTGGCCAAAAGATTTATCATTCTTGTTAATTTGTGTATCTGTTTGTACCTGATTTATTAATAAAGAAAACGATATCCCAGTCAGGCAACTGCTTTGCAAATGAGACTGATCTATAGGTGTAGGAAGTGATGGATAGTTCATGTGTTTGATTTATAAGTGGCATTAATGACTGAAGTCATACAGATGGTTTGAAAGTCAGTAGTCTACACTTTGGATATAAATATGTTTTATTAATAAAAAAGGACTGATTTATAAGACTTATTTGTAAATCTTGACTCTAAACTTCAGCAGCAAGTCATGCTCTGATGCACTTTAGTTTTCAAACAGGTTATTTTCCAAGGTCCAGCTTTTGTAATCACAGTTTAGTTCATGGATATTTATTTTACCTTCTTCTCACTTCATGTTCTTACCAAGATAAATTCCTCTCTTGCTTGTCCTTTTTAGGGCGCTGTCTTGCAGAATGTTGTATATGGTTGTTTTTCTGTCACTTCACAGCTTCTCTCATAGCAATGCTTTATGCACAGCTGTCGTATCTACCGATAATTTCTGACCTCTGCTTTTATCCGGATGTCACTGGCAGAGCAGCTAGTGTCTTTTCTGAGTAGCTGCATGCAAATTACCACAGAAAACAAACTAATGCATGCTAGAATTATAGCCAAAGTGGAAAATACTTCACAAATTTGCAAGAGGTTTGGGAGCTTGGAGTGTTCTTGAGAATTTGGGGCACCAAATATTTTGGGATAGTAAGCTCTCCATTACATAATTACATCAGACAAATATGTTCCAGATGAAGTTATAAGGAAAAAGCGGTGCCATATGTCCATACCTAAAGCTTATGTTGCAATATTTAATCTATTTTTTCTATATACAATGTTTCTCTGTTAATGATTGAATTCATTTTTTCATCAAAACCCACACCCTCCAATACTATTACTCAAAATGGGATTCTTGAATAAAGAGTGATAATTCAGCTTTTGATGGAAAAGGTCAGCCTTTTAACTGCAAGGAATACAGCAGGTTGACTCTATGCCATTTTTGTGTGTGTGTGTGTGTGTGTGTGTGTGTGTGTGTGTGTGCAACATTACAAATGAACTAGTAATTTGGAATTGTCCAGTCAGTATTTTACACAACCACCTGTTGGCTGAGTTAATCATAGGTGGAACAGTAGATCATCACATCAACAGCAACTGCTACAGTTACTGTCTATCTGTTTTTGTTCTCTGATTAATCATTTAATCTTTATATAATTTATACAATCCCAACAAACTGTGCCATTAAATGAGTTGTCGTTACAGTCAAGAGCTATAACTCAGATTATTAATTTCTTGGGGAATATTGCAGATATGTCAGGAAGAGGGAGCTGAGTGAGGATTTGCAGCACTATTTAGACTTACCATTATTGCAGCACTTTGAGGCCTTGACCTTGAGCTTGGTGCTCTTCATTTTGCAAGAGGAAGGAAGAATGGTTCAGGGATCACAAGTCGGACCGTTTTCCCACTTAAATAGGGCCAAATTCCAGTGCATTAGGAATGGTATGTGGGGAACTGCGATATGCTGGGAGAAAGGAAATGGAAGCTATGACCCATTTAGTCAACAGTAAAATTCCTGACTATGTCAGCAAACAACGCAGTATAAATTTTCAGTAAATATATATATTATATATATAATATATATAATTATATATACATATAAACTATAGTGAAGATGGGGAATAAGCAAGGGGGATCGCCCTGGAGCAAAGGCAAATGAGAACTGCCAGGAACACAAAAGCTAGCAGAAGCTGCTGAATTTTGTACAATCACATACTAACTATTGATAACAAAGATGAGATATGTCAGTAGGGATGGAGAAGAATTATGGAAGTCCAAAGCAATGAAGTGGTTGACCCAAGACCAATGACAGAATCATAATTAAACCTGATTTTCAGAGCCTTGTGCCCTCCCTGCTGGATCTGCTGGCTATGGCATACTTGCATTTTGCTGGTGTTCTCTCTTTCCTAATTTCCAGTCCACTTACAACAGTGGGAACCACAGGACACTGTAAAAGGTTTTGCATGGTAGAAACTTGATCAGATCTTACATTAATTACAGTAAGCTTGAGTAGCTAAAACTTCTGAAGTTCATTTTTAGGATATAATTCTTGAAGAGCTTCCTTTACAGCCCATTAAGTCACTGTAAAAGATCCAATGGTATTTTGATTAACTATATTTACTATAACTATATTTATTTTTACAACAATAATTACTATTTAAACTTTAATATGCTTAAGACTGTTCATTTAAGAATAAAATTACAATTTAAAATGACAATGAGATTTTTTTTGGGCGTTTGCCCTCTGAGGAGCTTCTTGTCTCCTTCAGCACAATTTTACATTAACTGCTTCATTTACCTCATGTATTTTGAAATTATTGTGGAATTAAATAGTATAACTTCAATTTGGAGCTGAACAGAAAGTTTTTGAATGCTTTTGTAAAATGAAAATTTGCAGCTGGAGCTATTTAGCAGTCATTTTCTCCAATTTTTGCTGCAAAAAAATCAAAAGAAATAGTTTGTGATTTGACCAAAGTCTGAACAGTTGACTTCACAAACTATAGACAAGCAAAATTTTGGACCAAACTGGTCTTGAAATTGAGTGAGTATTAGAGCAAAAGGACTGCCCTATGTGGCAGGAGCTTGGTTTTCCTGAGTCGTGGATTGGGCTTTTCTCTAAATGCCAATATCCACAATGGATTGTGTCTTGACTTGGGCTACTTTGTCGCAGCATTTATGCACAAAAGCCATATATAGTCTGTCGAGGGACTCTGAGTCACACAGAAGGAATGGGCAAATAATATCAAACTGCAATTTCCTTACATCCTGCACTAGGTCAGGTGGAAAGAATTCTATGTGAAGTCAATGGAAGCCTTCTTGGATGATAGATTGGTTCAATTCTGAAATCTTAAAACTGTTTATATAAGCATTTCCAGAAATGCTCTGAATTTCTGCTTTTTCCTTTAATAATAGTTCAGGTTTGCATTCTGAGTCATGAAAATTCTTTGAACTTCTTATAGGACAAAAGTAATGATTTACAATGACTTTTGCCTCCCCCCCCCAATTGTTTGAGTAGGCATAAGGCTTTGGATTATACATTCAGTTACAAGATTAAAGCCTTTGTGGTAAATCTTGGGACTCTTAATCGGTACCCATATGAAGTTTTTTTGGTTCCAGACTTAAAGGTGCAATAGATTAGTCTCTCGACTGGTGTAAATTGTATTGCTGACTGGAATCTCATGCTGTTTACATAAATTTCAGGTCTGTTAACTTGAGTGGTGTTGACGGCCTGTTCGCCCTTTGTGTAGAAAAACATTTTAATATAGTGCTATACATAACTGTCTATGCCTTCTCTTCTTATTCTTTATTTTTAAACATGCTTAGAGATATATGTATACACACATGGTGCATGTGCTTGTCTTGTCTTTTATTCCTTGCCTATAGGAGAAGAGATGTTTTGTTTCCCATCATTAGGTTATGAATGTAGCCTATAAATTTCTCATGAGTTTCAGGACATTCCTCACAGCTGTAGTTCTTGCATTCGACTCCAGAATTTTTTCTCATGAGCCAGTTTAAAAATGAAATTAATGAGAAACATGATTGGGTGAATTGCTCAGCTCTGACTGTGCGTCTAGGACTGAGAAGGGGAGACCTTTTGGTCTGTTGTTGGCAAGCCATGAACTCTCACACTGACACGAGGAATTTTACAAATGTGACTAACAAATGAGTGTCATGTTATGCTTGTATAGTGTGTCATCAAGACATATAGTCTTATTTTACGTAAGCTTGACTCCTCTGTCAAAGAATCACAGTGACTGGATTGTTAACTCTTTTTCTGATGGATGAATCTTTGTGCAACTAGGTTCTTGTGCTCAGGCTTTCTTATTTTATTGGAAATACTGCAGCGAACCCCTTAGTTATGCTCATTTGTGTTAAGGTAGATGTTGCTGTTTCTGTGATAGCAAACATGCCAGCTTGGTTAAAGAGCTGTAAAGAAGGCAGAGTGGCAACCGGGACATAATCCAGTATGTGCATGCTCTCTCCTCTGGTGGTTTCATCTCCTTCTCCTGCTGGAACCTGCAGGTATAAATGTGCATGGAGGTGAGCCATAATGGCTGAGGCACAACTGAGTAATTGGATGCAACTGAAACTCAAAGGCGGGGGTCTCCACCTAAGGCCAAACACCAGAACCGGAGCGATTTCTGTGTTTTATCCAAGCTGCTGTGCCCATTTCAGCTCTACATTTTTATATGTATTTGAATGTCACGCTGCGCGTGCAAGCAGCAGGACACACTGCATTGTTGAAGTGTCCCACAGTTGCTGGTTCCAACGCCAAGCTCGGCAGTAGCTATCCACGAACCGCGTGCCGCTGAACGCGTGGTGGCTGATGAAGTTAAAATGAGATGGTTAGTGAGGTATGTGTTACTATGTTGTATGCAATTCCAAGTAGGTTTCCAACAAAGCTGAATCCTGAATAGTGTTGAAATGCTGAATTCCTGTAGCTCGGTGGATGTTGCAATGGGAAGCATGTATTTAAATGTTCAGAAAGGGATTAGCTTTAAGAGCCCTGGGAAACTCAGTAACTAGAGTAGATAAACTGCTGTTTTTAGCTGTGGGGAATAAAATCTTAAAACAAGGTTTACTGTTTGAAGGAATTTCATGTGCAATAATTGTAGTAATCTGTTATTCTGTGATCAATAATACCCAATTATTCCTATTGGATAATGCACTAATTACTGTGACATAGCTGAAGTTTGGGGGTGACAGCAAATCTCTTATTAGTTGGGTTTGGATGGAAGTTTCCCATTGTGACATATTCATGGCAAGTATATGCAGCATGTCAGCAGCACCTACAAGGAAGGATAGATCAGCAGGGAGACAAAATGGTGTTTCCTTTCTGCGGATGTGAATCACTTTTGTGATGATAGTAGCAGAGGCTAATGGTTTGTTCCCATTTGCCTTGAAATCAATGAGAGTTTTAATATGAATTTCAGGGTAAGCTGGATGAGGCCATTGAGTGGAGTTCAAGTTGGTGAACTGCCCTTCCAGCTGAAGGTGCTTTGGAGCTTTTGTGTAGGGCTCTGGAAAATGTCCCTGTGATGCTTTGGCTTGAGAAGATTACACTGCCCCTCTGCTGAAGGCTCTCACCTCTACAGTATGTTTGGCACACATATGCTTGGGCACAACTTTGACAACTTACCAGAAAACACCAATGAAGAGTTCATCTTTAGACCCCAAAGGATGAGATGAAACCCTTGGGGTGCATGCGTGTGTTCCTTCCTGTTGGCCCTCTCAGTCGGGGTGGATTGTTAGGTAAGTTAAGGTGCTGCACTGCAAGAGAACAATTCCCTAGAGCTCATCTCAAAACACGTTGCAGTGTCACTTTAGTTAAGAACTCACTGGTCTTAATTGACCACTGGATGGATATTAAGTCTCTGAGCTGATAAACTGGGAAGGAATCTTAGAAAGATGGGTTGTTTTCTTTAAACATTCCGGTTCATATTTGAAACTCTGCTTTTGTTGTTTCTACAAATAAAGCAGCATCTTTTGGCTTGTTATAAATTAAAAAGAACTTTTGGCTTGTTAGCATAATGTCTAAAAGGCATGCAGGCCTGTTAGTAACCTTACCTGGTACCTTGCCTGAGTGACTAACAATTGCATTGCTGTGAATTTACTTTGGATGTTGATTAGCGTAACCTGTCAGAATTTATTTGATTACTAGCAAAATATTTCAGTTTCTAAGAACCGAAGGCCCAATGATGTTTGGATACCTTTAGGTGTTCTGGCCAGTTGAACAATGTCCATTTTTCAATGGATCAGTTCATCCAGTTTCTTTCCAAGTCTTCTTGATACTTTAGGTGTTCTTATTAGTCTAAATGTTGTGCCTGATGTTGTGCCTCTGTTAAAATGCATAAGACTGTGCTAGGGACTTGAAAGGGGGGAAGGGTTAGGAGCATTATTTTTAAAAGAATTGTTGGTGATGGCTTTGATGCCATTAAACACAAGAGTTCTGGAGAAATCAGCCTTTTTCCCCACTCTGTATAATATTAAGATCAGTAAAAGTCAAACAGCTGTCTTGCATCATCCTTCTTACCATTTGACTTGACTAATGACTGTAATAAAATTCAGCTTAGAGCGTGAGTGATAGTTTGGAGAAGAATGATGAACTTAATAACCCCTATAATGAGCTTCCCTCTTTTTTGTGCCCAGAAGTGTACCCACATAGGTTATGCTTCTTGTGCCTAGATTGTCAGAAATATTGGTTTGGATGAGCATGCATTTACAGTAGTTCTAGTCCTGCAAAGACTCAAATGTGTTCTCATCTTTAATTAAAGGAGCTTCCTGAGTTTATTCAGATGCTCTTGGCTCAAAGAAAGGTGACAGGGGCTGTTGAATGGGGTTAGGGTTGTGTTCAGCTGAGGTGGTGTGGGACCAGGGCAATGTCCTGCTGTAGTGCGATGCCTTCAGCTGTTGATCATCATGACAGATGAGGGTGACTGCCTTGGCTGGCTTTCCAAAGCAGGTAACAGTGTTTTGTGACTCCTGGTGAACTTCCAATGCTGTACATCTGTGCTTGAAGCAGAGAGCAGACACTCCAGGCCATCAAAGTGGGCAGAAAAATGGTGAGTGGTTGGCCAGAGCCAAGAAAAACGTCACGTGGGGGTGGGGGGGAAGGCACTGGTTGAAGTTTGTGCTTTTGGGGAATAATTTGTCTGCTTAAACATGTCATATTTATCTGAGAAAAACCCTCAAGAATGTTAATGATTAATTTCAACAACATTGATGTTAACAATCAAGGACTTTAGGAAACATTTACAGAGATAACAGGGTTCTCTAATAACTAAATTATATGTGAAAATAATGCAATATTTAATGAATCCCAATGAGTTCCTGCACTAATGTGCTTAGGAATCAGTTGGCACTAGTTACAGGACCAATAACTCTTTGTAAGGAGGTGACAACTGTAATTTTTTTTTAAATTCAACATTCTGAAAAATTAGTGACTTTGTTTCCTGGCACTTGCTTAAGGGGAAATGCAAGAACAGCACAGTGTTGCTGAAGCTGTTTTACAGTAGTGTGAATAGAAAATAAAGACTGCTGCCCACCATTACACTAATGGGGGGAGGAGGAGGAGGATGGGTGCCAACCTGAGATGGGGGGGACATCCCAGCTTCTCTCCATTATATGAGCCAGATTGTACATTGCATCTAAGCTTTGGCAAGGTTATTTAGAGTCTCCTTGTAACTCCATGGTAGCTGCAAATAAGAGGAGAGGAGTTTAAATGCCTAGTGATTAATGCTTAATGTTTCACCTGCTCGTTTGCCTGACAGCGAGGTTTAGCGCAAGCTTATTCTATGGGTTGCTTTTCTGGGGGCAAGCAGGAGGAGAGGGTGGGGGTTAAAGCTAAGTTAGCCTTTGGTACGTTATGTGTCGAGGTGTGAGAGCAGCCAACAGAGATGACATCTGGTGCTGATCTCAAAACACCCACACAGTGAAATGAATTGATCATGACTCTATCCTTGCTTCCTATTTACTAGGAATCCCAGTTCTTTACTCGAGTTGTCATGTGTAGATAAAGTCGGTATAGAAGCCAAGTTGTTGCTCTTATGATACTTGAATACAAAAAGTGAGAAAGCAAAAACACTAGTATACTTAATTCCATCTGTGCTAAAATAAATTTAAAAAACACACAAATTTACAAAACACTCTCTCCTTAAATAGCACCTCATCTTTTAATGACATGCCTAACTGTTTTAGTGGATTCAAATCCCAAATACAGTCAGTTAAGCGTTTGTCTATGTTGGGCATTATTTCCTAAGAAGTAGCTTGAGTTTTCTCTTTCCTCTTTGCGTGTCTGTGGGGATTAAAGATGATTCACCCTTTGAGCTTTGATCAGTAGAAGAAGGTTCTTGAAAGAGGTGGGCTGTGTGCTGCATTCCTGAAGAGGCCAAATGCAGCCGTATTTTAATCTCTCTGGATGTTTCACAACCAAGGGCTCTAACTTCAGGGATTTTACTTGTCTGATCATGTTGACAACTAAGGCCTTAAAGTGTAACTGAGCAGATGGAGGTGACTACCAATCTGCCCTGTGCCACTTGCTTTTGTGGTTTACTTTCTTTCTGCCAATTTATGGGATTATGAGAGGAGTTTGGGATTCTTTTATTCAGAAGTGAAATCCCCTATTTTATTCAATTTTCCCCACTCTGCATTTATCTAGCTGATTTCCTTTGCCTCAGCATGCTAACTTGTGCTTTCCCAATTGAACTGCATTCTCATTTTATTTCAGACCTAACTTTTTTTTTCCAAAATCATTTTGAGCTCTATTTCTATCCTCCAACATATTGGCAATCACTCCCAGTTTGATGTAAGTGCAAAATTAATAGTCTTGCTGTCTCTTTCATCTTCTAGGTTATTAATGAAAACATCAAGTAGTCCTGTACTTAAGACAGACCCCTGAGGAACCTTGTGGCATATATTCCAAAGATGGTTTAAAAATCAGTTCCCTTAATGAAGTGTAGATGCTGGCTAACCAAGTTTTTGCAATGACTTTTTTTATATTGATTTGGGAGTTGTAATAACGTGTGGTTTCATCATAAATTTTTAGGCAAAACATATTTAAGAACTAATTCTTACGTTTACATGAGTGAAATAATTACTATGGGTTTGTTTCTTCTCAGATCCCTACAGTTGAAGCGTTGTTGGTAAGGCTTTTTGGCACTGTAAGGGGATGGCACTGTGGGTGAAGGCAAGACTTGTAGAAACATGCTGCTATTTGCAAATGAGGAAATTGCAGATAATTCCCTAATATCTGCAAGTATAAATGCCATATCCCAGACTGCAGGAAGACTGAGTAGTTTTATGCTACCTTAGGTAGCTCATGATAAAAATATTCATAGTTCTGTTTCTGTAGCCAAGGCAGACTGTGAACTTCAAGCTGCTGTAGAGAGGGATCTTCCTCTTCTAACAGTGATTTTTTTCATCACGTGAATAGCGACTCTTTAGTAAGCTCCAGTAACTGTTACGGGTAGGGATAAGTGAGCTCTTCCACTTTCTTTCTGCTCTGCTTGGAGGCACTCTCTGGGATGCAGTGTGCGGGGGCCCCTCAGAGAAACAGATGTGGAAATAACTGTTGTGTGGAACTCATTCAAGGAGCCAAGACATGCTGTGTGGCATTGCCAAAGTCATGCAGGTGGTGTAAAATGAGGCATAGCCTATTCCCTGAGGGGGAAGATGTCTGATCTAGTAAATCCACCCAGTGCTGTTCCCTGTAGAACTACCAGCTCGAGACTCAAGGAGTGTTGTGGAATTCTGTGCTATTAAGTTGGTCTTGGTGCCACATGAATAGATATGTTGACCAAGGCTGTTTTTTGTCCAGCTGGTTTGGATGTGTCCACATGGTGTTTCATTCACACAGCCATCTTGAGAGTTAATGCTACTTTGGTTTGTCTTTACTCAGCAGTGTAAACCTGCCTATACCCCACCGGCACTGATGCTGTTGTAACAGTTTAGCCAAAGTCACGCTTCCATGTTTTCCTCTCCTTGTTGCTAACGTTTCACTTTTTAGCCGAAAGCTGAGGTTTGGGTACGGTAAAAAGGCTCTAGTTGGTGTATTTTGTTTAAATGTAACTCTATGAGGAGATGCTGGCAAACCAGTTGCTTTATCCATTTAATCCTCTAAATATTTTAAAATGTGTTGTCAGGATGCAGAACAAACTCCATGTGCTGATTCAGCTATGTACCAATCTCGGCCTGGCAACATAAAGAAAACGGATTAAAAAGATTTCCCAGGCGGGGTTGGGGTTGGAGGCTGTTCTGCATGTAATTAAACAACTGGTGGCCCCTGGGACAACCAGGACAATGGTATCTGCAGCCCATTGGCATGTTGTGGCCTCCTAAAGAAGTGCGGTTCTGGTAGCTGCTGCTGGGTCTCTGCAGGAATACTTCTACAGGTTTGCAGAGAAATGTCATATGCTTTAAAAATGTGTGGATTTTCTGAGCCTGGAAAGGACTAGTGTTGTGCTCAAAAAAGCTGGAATATTTTGTACTTCATGAATCACTGTCCTCCATGGGCCCAGTCCTGCTAAGCAGGCATCAGTTGACTTTGTAGGGCCTCTTCCTATGAGGAAATCTCCTGCTGCCACCCAAATCTAAAGAGGAGGTAGCTGCCAAACAAGTTATAGGATATCAAGCAAAGGTCAGTCTCTGAATTATATTAATGTCCTTTACAGTAGACCTGTGTCTCTAATCACATAATAGTTCATGTATGTCCTAACAAATAAGTGCTTGAAAACAAGAACCTTTACAAAAAGCATCTTAAGCATAAGCTACAATGAAAAGCATCTGTCCAGGCATATTGATAACTTAGGACCTTTTAAAAATGTCCTTCCCTGTGCACTTCAAGCCTGATACTTAGTAATTTTCATGGCTGTAGACCATATAGACATGGCTGTGAGGGACATACAGTATCTCTAATTAGACAAAATACTGCCTTTCCCTGCAAACCTCTCCTTATTTATTGAAGAGTAATGTGTTAAACCATTATAATCATTAAATATATGAAGAAGAGGGTACATTTATTTCAGTTTGGCTTTTAAAAAATGGCTCACTAATAATTTTAAACTCTTTGCTTCAGGTTTTTTTTAAACACCTAAATGAATATTAGTCTCCTAATTATACGTTAATAATACAGCCTGGGAAAATGGGAGGGAAGAATGGAATTATAATTACTTGGCCTTTTTCAGTAAGTCTTTAAACACATGGCTAAAACCGTCAGTATTTAGAGAGGAAAAGGGCAACAGGCAGTCCGTAATAGAAAGATAGCAGCCATAGGAAAGTTTAAGCTGCGGTGAGGAAGAGATGTTTTATCATGCTTGCTGTTAAGAGTGTGTGGAAAGCAGAGGTTCTGCTTCAAGAAGCACTTTGAATTTTGGTTTCATTCCAGATTATCAGGAACTAGCCTTTACAGTGTAAAATAAAGACAAATATCTTGTTGTGTGTGAATACAGAGATTTAATTCCAATGAAATCACTGCAGTCATTTTGAAAGGTAGAAGGACAAGGTTCTGTAAGGCCTAGCTTATTTGCATCATAGATATTCATGTGTGCTGTTCAGGAAAGAAGATGGCTGGGATTCATGAGACGTGCTCCTGGATAACTATATACTGAAGTGCATTTTTTGATGTTTGCAAATATTAAAAGAATGGATATTTGCTTTTTAAGTTGACATTGTGAATGCAGTGGTTTTTTGCTTATGAAATTGAGTGTCACTTTTTGCTCTTGTTCTTCTAGGTGATGATGTGGACACTAACCACTGATGAAATAGTTTACTGCTGTGAATCACTCCTGGTAGTAAAATATAGCCATTTTTAATGGCTTTTGATGAGAAGGATCACTTAGTTGTTACTAACTTAGGGTCAGAAAACTCTGCTAGATTTCATTCTGCCTTTGTCAGTGGGTTTTTTTTTTTTTTCCTCTCCTCTCTCTCCTGTGACTATTGCTCAAATTTCTCCCCCCTCTCTCCATTATGCCCAGTAAAAGAGGGAAGTATCTCATACTATGAGATCAGAGGGACTCTGTCAATAGTCAAAAAGAGAAAATAGCAGCACATCCTGTTCCTTTCTCAGTTCCTCCTCTGACATGCTGTTTTTTCATTTATCTAAGCACCTAACTGTCTTAGTGAAGTGGCTGCATACCGTGCAGGATAATACAGGTCCATGACATGTCTGCATATTCCTCTTTGTTTGGTGACTTTTATATGAATATTTCACCTTGTAGTTGCCTGTAGATGTAAAGGACCCTTTGGGAAGCTTTACTCTGCCCAGCCCCTTCTTGGTCTGCAATCATATATTGTCCTGGGCTGCAGCCTATTCTGCCAAATCTAGGGCCAGACTTGCTTGTAAATTAAAAGCCTCTAGCACTAGGATTGCCAGGAATGATACAATGATTAAAAATGACAGCTGTTTTTCTTTCAGTGTTCTGTTTTTGTTTCTAGTCTTCCAAAAGATATGTTATCTTCTAGGCAACGGTACATCCTTACGGGCTTTCATGGGCTCGGACACGCATCAGTTATGAGGTGTTTTTAAGTGGGACCGTAGGCGTGTGTCCTGGTTGTCAATAATGTATGAAGATGCATCTTTGCCAGCTGCTCCCTCTGTGCTGCAGGTCTGAAGGAGCTTTGCTGTGCAATATGCCATGTGCCCCCTTGAGCAGGAAGCCTGCTGGGGGCCTTCCCCTCTCTTCTGATATTCTTGGTATTGTAGCAGTAATGCAATGATTGAGAAGCAACTGCTAAATAATTCACACAGCTGCCATAAAGTGGACTAGACTATGAGACTTATTTGGTCTTTATTGAGAATATGCACCAGAACAACTCAAAGGGTTTGTAAACAATCCAAGTGATTAATCATGTGTGTGGTGTTTTTTTTTAGGATTTTCCTGTTTAAATCAAATGGGGGGGGGGAAAAAAAAAAAAGCTTTTCCAGAAGGAAACTCTATTTTCTTATAGCCGACTCACAAAAGTAATTGCTGATCCCATATGCCCATATTTTAGTATCTTGAATGGAGTAGGAATTTTCTGTGATCATACCTAGGGAGAGGGCCAATGGAGGGAGTTACTGAAGATAAACGATTGAGGCTTTTTTTAGCTCTTTTCCCTTTCAGTTGCTCAGACTATGAACTGTGTGTGTTTTTAATACACTGCACACACTCTTTTTTTCTTGAGCAGAAAAACCTGCCCAGATTGAGCAGAAAAAATACACAGTGCTGTAACTTGCCTGGGGAAATAGCTGAAGTGGTGGAGGAAGTTTCCTGGCAAACGTACCCTCCTAGCACATGAAACAGTAAGCTAATACTCTATGTGTGCACACACAAACAGGTGCTTTCCACAAACCTGAGGTGTTGTGTGCTAAGGCACACACTGAATGCTCAGTTCGTATTGTTATGAAGTCTTCAGAAGTAAACTTCATTGGAAAGGATAAGGTCTTTTATCATTTGGTTCAAGGAAATTTTGACTTTGTCTCTTATGGCAAAAAGGCTTATAGAATAATACTATTTGGTACCTCTACAGCTCTGACAGCACTTTGCAGAAGTGAGTAAGAATCAATAGGCAAGCCTTAGAAACTGGGGAAGCAGGAATGCGTAGATATGGAAACACTTGTCTGAAGATCTGGCCAAATTGATACGGAGTTGAAAACTGAACCCAGGTGTCTTGATTTCCAATCCGGTGCTTGCTTTTTACAGCTCCACGATGTCTCCAGTGAAAATATTCAACTGCTCTGTGGTTTTATCCACAGAATATATAGCAGCTTCCCTAGCAGTTATTGTTCTATAAAAGATCTAGGTGAGAGGAAATCCTTGTCCTGAAGAATGTAAAGATGGAAGACAGGAAGAGAGCCAGGAAATGGATGTAACCTGTTTTAGGATTTGGGTCGTTGTGGAGTTTTTATAGGTATTGCACCTGTATTATACCTTTATGTGTAGTAGGACTTGAAGCTTCTCAAAGAAGTGACATGGGGAACTGCAAATTGAAACTGAGAGAAAAGGTGTAGATGATCACTGGAGTTTCTCTAAGGTAAATAGGGTTTCTTCTTTTTAATCTCATTGCATTCGTAATGGTGTTAGAGAACCTAAATAGTTATTTAAACCTGCTTCAAACAAGCATCTGTTATCAGACTTTATTTAGTATTTTATGATCATATCAAAAAAGCTAATCCCGTAACAGTAGCAATTTTTGTTATTGGTCTTATAGATTAGGAAATCAAACCCAATGTCATAGTTTTGTGCTGTCTGTTCCATCCTGTGTTGGTTGTGTGAGTGGTTCTGAGCCTAGTTAATCTTTGAAGAGATTGCTCTGGAAAAGAGCATACAGCTCTGTGTAATAAATCAGGCTTTCAGCAAACATGCTATTGGGACCATGCAAATGAATGTGTGTGTGTGTGAGAAAACAGCCAGCAGGCTGCTCTTGGGGAAATGAGGCTGGGACAGAAAGGCCTCTTGATTGCATGAACTTAGAGATGCCACCATACAAAGCTCCCCACGCCCGGCTGAGGTCAACATTTGTGCCATTGATATGCTGAGAGGATATGAATGAAAAAGCAAAGTTGTTACCCAATAGATTAAAAAAAAAAAAATACCTATTATCTTAACTACGTGAAGTCTCTCTCAGGTTCTTTCACAGTAGAAAACCTGGGAGGTGGAGGGAAGGGCTGCAGTGAATTTGGAAAAACTCCAAATTCTAGTGTCTGTCAACCAGAGGCTGAATCTTTTTGCCATTCATCTATCTTGCAACTTTTCTTTAAACTTGAGCTGGTACCCTTGAAAGCTCTTGACCACTTTTGATTCAAAAAAAAGCATGTGGATCAGGTTGAGTGTACCACAAAGTATGGCTTCCTTGTCGTCATGTTGAGACTGCTGGGATACCCCCTTCCTGAGCTCTTTCATGGAGTCATTTTCTACCATTGCGCACTGTTTTATCACCGCATACCATGTGCATGAGGGGAATGTCACACACATGCTACATGAAGGCTAACAGAAACAGACCTCTCTGCTTTTATCTGCCATCTGAGAATCTGAAAGAGCTGCTCAGGAGGCATTACTTTAATTTGCAGTTAATGATGGAATCAATAGCATAGTTTGACATAAAGCAATGGTCAAATTTCTCTGTGTGTGGAATTACTTTCATCTAGGAGCTAGCTTCTTTCTGCACAGTCTCAACAGGCATTAACAGGGGGACCTAAGTAACATCAGAGCTGGTTATGTGCCACTGGTGCTTTTCCAGGCCAAGTACTTTGTGTGTGCTAGGAGTCATCTCAGTTCTCCATTTTTTTTCCCTCACAGGGTCTCTGTGCACTGCTCTCAGCAGTTTAAGGGCCAAGGAACTCCTCAGCTTTAGCAACCTACTCCAACTTTAGGGAAGCATCACAGAATCACATAAAGGTTGAGGTTGGAAGGGACCTCTGGAGATCATCTAGTCCAACCCCCCTGTTCCATTAGGGACACCGAGAGCATGTGACACAGGGTGGCAGCCAGGCGGGTGTGGAAGATCTCCAGAGAAGGAGCCTCCACAGCCTCTCTGGGCAGCCTGTGCCAGGGATCTGGCACCCTCACAGGACAGAAGTTCTTCCTCATATGGAGATGGAACTTCCTGTGTTTCAGTTTGTACCCATTACCCCTTGTCCTGTCACTGGCTGCCACTGAGAAGAGTTTGGCCTCATCCTCTTTACATCCTCCCCTCAGGTACTTGTACGTGTTGATAAGATTCCCTTTTAATCTTCTTCAGGCTAAACAGGCCCAGCTTGCTTAGTCTTTCCTCATGCAATAGATGCTTCACTCCCTTAATCATTTTTGTGGCTCTATACTGGACCCTCTCTAGAAGCTCCTTGTCCCTGTTGTACTGAGGACCCAGAACTGCACCCAATACTCCAGGCGTAGCCTCACCAGAGCTGAGCAGAGGGGCAGGATCCCCTCCCTCGACCTCCTGGCAACACTCCTCCTGATGCAGCCAGGATCCCATTGGCCTTCTTGGCCCTGAGGGCACATGGCTGCCTCATGGTTAACTTGTTGTCAACCAGGACTCCCACATCCCTCTCCAGGGAGCTGCTTTCCAGCAGGTCAACCCCTAACCTTTCCTGGTGCCTGGGGTTATTCCTCCCCAGGTGCAGGACCCTGCACTTGTCCCTGTTGAACCTCATGAGGTTCCTCTCTGCCCAACTCTCCAATCTGTCCACGTCCCTCTGAATGGCAGCAGAGTCCTCTGGAGTGTTGGCCACTCCACCCAGTTTGGGATCATCTGCAAACTTGCTCAGGGTGCACTCTGTTCCCTCGTCCACGTCATTGATGAACAAGTTGAACAGCTCTGGGCCTAGAACTAACCTCTGGGGGACACCACTGGCCACAGGCCTCTAACTAGACTCAGCCCCATTTATCGCCTCCCTCTGGGCTCTGCCATCTAGCCAGTTCTCAATCTATCTTGCTGTCCACTCATCCAATCCATACTTCCTGAGCTTTCCTATGAGAATATTATGGGAGATGGTGTTGAATGCCCTACTGAAGTCAAGGTAGACAATATTCATGGCTCTCCCCTCATCCATCCTTCCACTTAGTCATCCCATCGTAAAAGGCTATTGGGTTGGTCAAACATGACTTTACCTTGGTGAATCCATGCTGACTATTCCCGATCACCTTCTTTTCCTTCACATGCCTAGAGATGGTCTCCAGGATGAGCTGTTCCATCACCTTTCTAGGGATGGAGGTGAGGCTGACCAGCCTGTAGTTTCCCTAGTCCTCCCTCTTGCCCTTTGAAGACTGGAGTGATGCTGATTTCTTCCAGTCTACAGGCACCTCCCCTATCATCCATGACCTCTTGAAGATGATAG
>VZSV01000025.1:5863604-5903216 GCA_013398735.1 Nothocercus julius
AGACACTGCTCAGGTCTCCTCTCAGCCTTCTCTTCTGCAGGCTGAACAGGCCCAGCTTTCTCAGCCTTAAGATGGAGAGTGGCTGGGCAGTAACCCCCACCAGTTCCCTTAGCACTCTTGGGTGTATCCCAGTGGGACCCATAGATTTGTGGGTGTCCAGTTTGCCTAAATAATTGCTAAGTTGATCCTTCTTGACCTGCAGAGAGTCCTCTTTTCTCCTGGATCTCTCTCTTGTCTCTGGGCTCTGTAGTTCATGGGGACCACCCTTAGCAGTAAAGACAGAAGCAAGGAAGGCATTCAGTAACTCTGCCATCTCTGCATCCTTGGTCACCAAGGCACCCACTCTGTTTGGCAGCAGGCCCTCATTTTTCGTCATCTTCCTCTTGCTGCTGATGTATTTGTAGAAGCCTTTCCTGTTGTCCCTGACATCTCTTGCTAACTCTAATTCCAAACAGGACTCCTTAAGCTGTTTCAGTGGTAGTGTAGATGAAAAGAGCCAATCTTTTATTCCTTGCCCAAGGTATGGGCCTTTAAAACTCTATTTAGTGCTACTTGCTTATTTGTTCTTTTTTCTCAAAGACTCTTTTACCCATCTTCCTCATCATGTCCTGACCCCCTTATAGCTACAGCAAGTTTCCCTGTAATACCCCTATGCCAGGGCATCAGTAAACATGGTAAGCCGTGCTCTTTATTTTCTCTTCCCTGTTCTGCTAAAAGTTGTGTGCGTATTGTCATACTTCTGATGTGGTCCACTTTTCTTCAGGTTAGACAACATATTATTTTTCATACATACTCCTCCCCTATATGTTTTTATTTTCCTTCTCATTTTGGTAATGTAACTTAGAAAGAAGCGTCCAGCCATGGATGTGTAAAACACCGTTTCCTACGAAATTATGTATTTTGCTGAATGTATAGTTTATGTGTTGCCTTGTGCTGGACAGATTAGTGTTAAGTTTGCTGCATGGTCATCTTTTGCTCACTTGAAAGAGTTGGATACAAGTTGCTTCTCAGATGGAATGGAAAGCGCTTGTGTTACTGAAAGCTCCTGCTTGTATCACAGTGATGATAAATGCAGGACAGTCTCATTCCAAGGAGTTTTTTTTTTTTTTTTTTTTTTTTTGTGCTACTATTTTTCTTCTTTTTCACTACTCAAGGGAGATGTTTTGATTTCTTTTAAAAACTCAACACTCTTAGCAAAGAAGGTATAAGAAAGAAGAAAGCATCAGAATGAACTCACCTCAATTCTTATGGCAGCAAAATCTTTGACATCTAAAATTTTCCCATTTATTTTCCTCTCTTTTCTAAAGTCAGGGGTAACGCAAACTTAAAAATAAAACACAAGTTTGCCTTGGGCTGAACAGAACAAGGCCTTTGCTCCCTTTGTGAACATGGGTCCTTGCAGAAGTTACTGATGCCTCTGCTGAAGGCTAGCATAGGCATTGCTAAACATCAGCAAGATGTGTGAAGTAGCAATATTTTCAGGCCTTAGGATTTTTACAGTAGTTTGCATGAAGCCTCAAGTCTCTAAGCTGTTGTTATAATGCAGGAATCTTTTTCATCGTCTTTCAAAAACTGATATTCCAGCCCACAAGGGAACAGAGACAAAGGAGTCTCCTCTTCCCTGGGTTTTGGAAGCTGAGAGGCAAGTCAGAGTGCCAGGGTCATGACTTAAACTCTTGTGGCCTGATTTGTTTTTGAGTTTTGGGGGTTTGGCAATACCGAAACTGCTCTACAGTAACTTGACCAAAGGGAATTCCCCTTTTTGCTCGCTGCAAGAGGACTTTGGTTGGGGATTGTGTCAAAAAGCATCTGTATGTTCTGTGTGCCCCCTGAAGGGGCTCAGACTTGTTTAGAGGGGTCTGGTGAAAGGGAACAGAAGTCTCGCAGGCATACGGGCGATGGGTTGTGTTTAGCTTCTGGTGAGTTAGGCTGATTTTAATTTCCATTTCTTGGAGGATTCTTGAGACAAATTGCTGAGAGCAGAGAGAGCTGCCAGCTTTGTGTTGCTTGCGTAGAAAGGCTGCTGCTGTATATTGCTTTATTACCTGGAGAAAATACCTGTGCTCAGAAGAGTGCCAAACTCTATCAGCTGGTAGAAAACCAGCCATTTCACTATCCCTTTTGAGGACACGTGGCACTTTGAGGGAGAGTGTCCTTAGTATCCTAACGTACAGCTGACTTCACTCTGTGTTTTTTATGAGACAACAGTTCTCTTAAACTCTCTGTGAGTTCAGTGGGATCAAGGTTGTCTGCAAGACCTTTTTCTTGGCTGGAGGCTGTTAAACTGAAAATTACTGAGGTCTCCTGTTGTGGCTGAGCAGCAACTCTTTTGCCTCAGGCAGAAGTTAATAAATCTGTGTGGAAAAGGAAGTATAATGTACTTCTCCGATGTTCAGTGGTGATAATGGCCAGGGATGAGGGCTCTGCTGAGATAGATACTGCTAAGTTAATCTCTTTCCTGCAGAGCCCACCTTTTGTAATGACGACGAGGCTCAACAGATGTTAGTATGGAGCTACAAGTGCAGGAAAAATGGGCTCATCTTTACCTAAATTAATATCTCAGTGCTCTTGCTTGATGTGGGGGCGGCATGGTCTAGCAGACCAGCAGGCAGTAGTTGGAGGCAAAGCAGAGGCAGGCACTAGAGCGTGGGGCTGGTAGAGCTGCGGTAGGTTGCAGACCCGTCAGCTACTTTGTCAGCGTGCAACCCCAGGAAGAAGAATTGTGGTTGCTGCTGTCTTAGAGTCCCTTCTCGCCTCCTTTCCTCCCCACTTCCTTCTCTTTTCTCCTCTCGCAGGCGCCGTGTGCTTTATCCCATCCGCGTGGACGGAAGGGCCTGGGCAGGGAAGCGGCCTCTCGCTGGCGGAGAGCTCCTGCCCGCGCGGCGGCCGAGGGCGGCGACGCGCCAGCCTCCGCGTCGAGCGGCCGGCGCTCAGCTCGCTTTCAAGCTCTCCTACCTGCGTGGTGAGGAGGGGCAGCCCCGCGCTCGCTCGGGGAGTTTCCCCGAGGCCTCCGACCCTCTAAGGACACGTGTGTCCCGGTGATGTAAGCCCTGCCCTCGGAGTCACCCAACTGCACGAAGAGCAGGCGCGCTAGCTGCCTCCTGATGTTTTCTCCACATGTCCAGATTTCACAGGGACTTTGGTGTGGTTGGGAACTTTCTGCTTCTCCACATACTTTGCTCTTCCCTTCCCTTGCTATTTTATTTTTATTTTTTTTCTCTGAAAACACTGGATGTTTGAGGAAGAGAGCCTTTGAAAGGGCCATTTAAATGTTTAAATCCTTGGTGCTGTTTTGTTTAGTAGGGGGATCTGGTAAAGAGGTGAGTTGGACAGTTACAGCCTGAAGTCTAAGTCTGACTTAATTTTCCTGCTGTGATAACTTCCCCCCCCTCTCTCTGAGTGATTCTTGTGAAACTCTGGAGAAAGACTTGCCTGCACAGCACTTTAAGCAAGGAATCCTGAATCAGGTACCAAGGCTTTGTTGTAGTTATGTAGAGAAGATTCACAGGGGGTTTGGGGAAGAAGAGGCAGGACAGGTCAGAGACAGGTAGATTTTGAGACATGTAGCAAGGAGAGGAGAAACTGAAAAGGGGTTATGACCTGTGAGGAAGGAATAGAAACACTGGCAGTCGTGTTCCCCCGAGGATGTTCACTGTTAAGACCATCTGCTAAAATGTTGTATCAGCAGTGTTGCCTTCAGGAGAAGGCTGGAGTAAATTGGACATTACTGTTTTTCTGGGTCATTCACTGAAGGTAGGCCTGGAATGGGTATCATCCTGGTGGATATGATTGATGCCCTGTGTGTGTCCCTTATTCAACAAGGGAGACTTTCAGAGGGGTAATTTATTAACTGAGGAGCTAAATTGATCAACCTGAAAATAGACTGCTAAGCAAGTTCCACTTGCGGTCTGCAAGTTCTGGTAATCTTTTCTTCCCTGAATATTGGCTTAGTGGCCTATGTTCTTCCTTTCCCCCTCCTTCATATAGTTATAAAAACTGTTGATCAGGAAGGTGAGAATCAGTTTGAGGCCACTGGTGCAGAAAGTCAAATTTCTTCCTTTGGATTTTTCTCTTACTTTGGCTAAGTTGTGGAAAGTTGCTTTTTGCTCATAGCAAAGACTCCAAACTCCACTGGTTAACATAGAAGAAAAAAAAAATATATATATATAAAAGCATGTGCTTATTGGAGGGACTGTGGAACTTCTGACTATTTTGTTGCTTTAACTTTTATTTGTAGGGTTTTTTTTTTAAACATAGTTTTATAACTTTGGACTTGAAGAATTCCCTCATTCACCAGAAGCACTTGAATTGAGCTGACTCATGGGCTAGACTGGTAATGTACGTTCCATGTGTGAATCTTGTGGATGGCTACCTCCCATGTCCTCAAACAAGTCTCCTGCAGATGGTTTGTGGGTAGTCTCCTATCATCAGACCTACAGTGCTGGGGACAAGAAGGGGATTGTTCTTTGCCATTTTTCTCAGTTATTCTCATAGCGAATTTAAATCTCATATCCTGAACTATCACAGCAATTTTTACATAAAAAGTCATGAAGTTCAGGTCAAACCCAATGACTTGCCCAGTTTGTGCTTATACCATAGTGAGTGCATAGACTTCTTACACATCTCATTTTAAAGTCTCATTTCCTCTCCACAACTGAGCGTTTCTTTAAGTGATTAAATATTTACTGCTTACTAGAGGTGCTGAATTTCAGTGGTGCCTGGAGAATGCAAATGTAGGATGTAAAGTAAAATCACAGTCTTTGATACAGTTGGGCCAGATGGGTTTTGTGGGAGGTGTGTGGAGAGCTTTGTGGAGCATCAGAGAGGCCCAAGTATCTCAGATGGGCTTCAGTAGCAGGTGTAAACAGGACATGAATTTACAGTGATTGGAAATAAATTAGATGTTGTGGTGAAGGACAGAAACACAAACTGATCAGAGGTTTCTCTAGAGAATAGGTCTGAAGGGGGGAAAAAAGGGGAGGGCAATTACTGTTTAAAATGAATGAATTCTCAGTTCAAAAGTATTGCAAAAAGAAGAGAGTGGAATTATAGGGTGCACAAAGAAAGTGATTTCTTCCAGGGCTAAGAGGTTATTTTGCTACTTTTCACTGTCTTGAGGACACTATATCATTTTCTGTGCATACATTTTTGGTCTCCAGTTTCTGAAAAGAAACTTTCAATGAAGTGGAGCTAGGGCTAAAAGGAGGTCAGCTGAAAGGATACAATGCTTCAAGAGTATGACCCATGAGGAATTTCATTTTGACTGTTCTCTTTTTTAAAAGAAAAAAAAGTTTGACATGAAAAAGAGATAAAGAAGAGATAGTAAAGCCATGTATGTTACTAATTGACATCTACATTGTCAACCCCAGCAAGGGGACAATGGGAAGAGCTAGGCAATAGAATTGATGGAGCCTTTTCAGGGCAGTGTTGAGCTGTTTAAAGATAAGGATGCTTGTTTTGCAGTGCCTATGAAGATACAAAATACCTGGCATGTGGGTAATGAGAGAATCCTTTCTTAGGTCCGTCAGTTAGACACTTTCAGATAGTAAAGACGTGCTTTTGGTCTGATCCCTTGAAACTCAGGTACTGCGGCAAAAGCTTGGTGAGAGAAGAGTCATGTGTGAAAAGATTTAGTTGATCTGCAAGGAAGAGTGTGAGATTAGCAAGAACTGGGACATCTGCCTTTGTTCTTCAGAAGGCAAATCTTGCTTAACTTTTCCCCAACTGTTCAACCTCTAGAAGCTACCCTACCAACCACAAATTGTTGCAAGTTGCAAGGGTATTCTCCTGGGACTATCACCCATCTTAGGGAGAGAGAAAAAAAAAATATAAGCAAATGAATTGGAGTCTTTGTTTTCTGGGTTTTCTGTGAAACCAAAATACAGCTGTATGTTTATATTTGCATACTAAAGTAGAGTAGGTCTATAATGCAGATTTGTGGATTCTTTCTGCCCAGCTGCGAGCATGAGAAGAGGAACGGTGCTATGGGCAAGCTTTTTGCATGTAAGTCTCACTTCCACAACTCAGTCTGTGTGTCTGTATTACAGCTCACCTCTACTTAGGAAGCTCTGAACTGATATGAGAAACCAGATAGGGAAATGAACTGACTGCTATATTTGAAAGTTCAAAGGGTCACCCTTGGTCCTTAATTTTACTCCACAAAGGTCTGTGGTCTCAAGGGTTGCTGGATATGCACGTATGAAGACATAGCTTTTGTAATGTAAGGATCTAAATTGTGATCCTGATCTAAATTGGCTGAAGTGATCATTTCAACTGCTCTAGACAGAAAAACTGGCAGCAATATTACTAGTTATCTGTCGAGATTCATCATCTAGTTATCATTCCAACAGGATAACTGAGTAGCAGGCTTATCAGAAGTTCGTCTTTAATGACCAGCTGAGTAAGTGCATCATCCGTATCTTTAGCACAAAGCTGCAAATACAAAACCTTGCACGTTGCCTTGGAAGACCGGATCCCTGTCCAGTGGAATAAAGAGTCTGGGAAAGCAAAACTATACTGTTGCAGATCAAGGCAAAAGGGATGTGCAGCCTGTGAGTGTGATAGGGAGTGTTTGGGTATCATTCCCATCACCTGTGCAGAGTGGCTGTCCCCAAGCTCCTGGGAGGTTTTATGCTGCCACCCTTTGCATCCCCTCTTGCCTGCTGTAAGAGGGATGCTGCCTACACTTACATAGCGTGCACAAGTGTAAGTGGCACCTTGGAGGTGCGTTTCAAAGTTTGTTTTTAAAGCTGTCTTGATATCAGCAGGTCTTGTTCTATATCTAAATAGGCTGTATCTGTAGATAGTTAACTCACTGCAAAGAGACAGTTGTTACAGAAAAGCTAAAAGGCACATTCCTCCCTGAGGCTAAGCCTTACACGGGGTCTGCTGAAGTCACATCAGGCCATCACATAATTTATTTTTAATTTACTGAGCATGTTCCCTCAGGGTCAAGTTATTGCTAGGAAATACGAGGTGATTTATGTCATGCCTGTGCAATTTCCACACAGAAACTTGCGCAGAAACACTGTGATGTTATGATTATTGATAAGAAAGAGGCTGTCCCCTCAGAAGGCAGTGTCTCTCAGGCTTCCTGTTCTGAGTGATGAATTACAGAGACAGAAGAATCGAGGGTTCTCTCAAAATTTGTTTCCCTTCAAAGCTATCTCCTGAAATGTAAAATGCTAAAATGTACCTTATTGACCCAAAAAAAAAAGGAAATTTTCCACATGTGCAAGCCTGCAGAGGCCTCAGCCAATAGGCACAGGTGGCATCTTTAAAACATAGATATGTCCAAAAAAGAAACTGCAAGGTTGAACGTGTAAACCAGAGCACTGAGTAATGGAGCTTTGGATGCATCCACTGGTGCACTGAGAGCAAGACTAGAGACTGAATCCTGATCCAATGATTCACATCTTGCTTATGAGATGTGCTAACTGTTGCTGACAGGTGCTGCCCTGGGGAGCCTTTTCCTCATGTTTTTCAGCCTTAGACTTTAAAGCAAAAAAAAAAAAAAAAAAAAAGAAACATCAGGGGGGAAAAAAAAAAACTGTCAAAACAAGGAAACATCTCTTAAAATGTCCTGTGTGCTTTAAAGAACAGGAAGAGAAAGTATATGGAAATTTTTGAATTTGCAAGAGGGGATTAACAGGGAAGAAAGCAATAACTCTTTACCAAAATCCTATTGGATCAGGAAAATCTTACTGGCTGAGTAATAAGGCTGTGTTAATCAAAGATAATACTGCAGTGAGAAGAGTTCAGATGAGTTTAGAGCAATAGAAAACTTGCATCTAAGCTTGCATCGGAAGTGAATTTGTGTGAATAAAAATAAGGATGGATGTAAAGTAAGGCTACCCTAATTGCATATCCCCCACAGACAGTGAATTTATTCAAAAAATATTTTTTTCTCTTCACTTTGATTCCTTATTTTTTTCACCTTTTAACTGGAGGCGGCGGGGGAAAGGAGTGGAGGGATTTCTCAGTGACAGGACATGCATGGCCAGCTATCCTTTTTCTTCTTTCATTTTTTGCTGGATTATGAAAGACCAAAACCAGACATTTAAATATTTATAATATCTTCCTGTAACGTCCTGAGGGGTTACCAAACAACTACTGTGGTCTGTTAGGAGATACCTAATGAACGCAAGGACTTCCTGATGGCTTTCCTCGGAAAGGAGAACATGATAAGGAAGTAGCTTGTGCACGATTCTAATTGCATTAAAGGCCATTAGAAAATATCTTGAAGTAGCCTCTTCCGAGCTGTATTTCAAGGGTTTTGGCTCCCTCATCTGTAGCAAAACTCATTCAGTTGGGCAGTTATGACAGGAAGGATATATAGCAGACTTCAAGTAATAAGTGTTTTATGTTAGCATCTGCATTTTCTCAGCATCGCTCTGACACTAGATCTGTGCAAGAGATATTGGCTCTACAGCCATAAAGTCCTAAAAACTTGCTATTTGATCACGTCTTACAAGAGCACCCAAACAGAAAATTTGAACAGCAACATTATTTTTTCCAAATTTTTCCCTCACAAGGAGGGAAAGAAAGTAACCAGAAAAGAATTTTAGTACTGGCAAAACCCAGCAGATTTTTTCCTATTATGTTCTTCTGGCAGACTTTTATGATAATAGTGCGCAGAGTGCAGATGATAGCAGGGTCACTGCGTGGCTGTGTTTCTGTAGGGTAATGGGGCCTGTGATATATTGGCCTCAAACCGGCTTTATTAAATTTCTTCTCCTGAGTCAGTTCCTCAACTGGTGAAAATAATTGCATCCTTGGCAGTGCGTCTGGCCCTTGTTATAATTTTTAAGTCAGAAAAGAAAATCAAAGCTAGCCAGCTGAAGCTATGTAAATTCCTTGATATAAATTACTGGATTGCACTCCCTCCTAATTTCACTTTGATCCTTCTGCCAACTGATAGGTGGTTTGATATTTTCCAATCATACCTGACCAGATAAGAGATTCCATATAGAGATGCAAGTTTTGGAGGCATCTGCTTCTGCGGATGGCCCCATGTGGGCTCAGGACTGAACACCCACCAAAAAGGTGGTTGTTGCCTCAGAAAGATCCCAATCTAAACATTACTGTGGAAACGATGAGGGGTGTTAATGCTGTACCTAGGTCACAGTGGTAGAAATGAACTGTTTCAGCATGTTAGTGCTCTGCTATTCTACCTGTTAGATTTATCATGTTATTGGAGATATGTTATTGGAGATTTATCATGTTATTGTCATTGAAATTCACAGTGAATAAAATTCAGCTGGGAAAGAAGATTAGTTAACCATTGCTCAGGTTTCTGTGCAGGGCTTGCAGCATGAAAACAGTCTCATTAGAATGGATGTTTTTCTTTTCTACCTTGTTTGTGATGGATGGAGGCCTGTGATAGATGGTGGCTTGATCCACTGAAGGTCATGTGATGGTTTCTGGGACTCTGGTGGGAACTGCAGTGTTAACGGAGTCAACGAAGGATGGGCTGAGAAGTTGGAACTAGACCCTGAGTCTCTCTACTTCCTTTCCCAATTATTTTTCCCCCGTCAGGAGATTGTTCCTTACCAAGGCCATGGGTTCCAAATGCCTTAGCTAATGTGGGTGTTGTAGTAAAATCAAGTCTCACAGATGAATTTTCAAACTGATCAGGCACCATGATCAAGGCTGTTGTTTAGCTCTGCTTCAGTGTGATCAAAAAGATGAGTAGGAGGGACTGCAGCTAATCTGCTGTGTGACCTTTAATGAGCAGCTTAACGTCCTTGCATCTCTTTTTCCGGTAATGTGAAATGGAGATTTCTATGTTCATTTCTTTAGAACTATTGTTTTATGGTTATGATCCATTTTATAAATGCAGATGATACTCTAAATATTGCTGACTTTGAGATGGGCTGGCACACCCTTTATACCACATGTCTAGTTGAGGGAAAGAGGGTCTTCACATGGTTTTGGTGAAATGGTATGCCCCTTCTGATGCAAAGAACAAAACCCCATTCAAGACTGATAGAACACTTAAATCCCCAACTTTTAGAACTGATTGAACATTTATTTTTAACTGCATAATTTAAACAAATTACTTTTTTTTGCAGCTGCATGCATAATGCATTACAATGAGCTTATTCACACCACCGAGGATGGAAAATGAATGTAAGTTGTATCTCAGCTTCTCCTTCAGCATAGTGTGAGGTTCAGAATGACTGGAGCAAGGTTGACTAAATCTCTTTTGGCTCCCTGCTCCCCCCACGCAGTGTGTTTTGGTTAAGCTGACAGTGTTGTCCTCATGCTTTTAATCATGTGAAGCACGCCGTGGGGGTGGACAGCTCTGCGGAGGGCGGAAAGCTTGATCAGCGATACAGTACAGATACAGCCTCCAAACTCCAGTATCTTCTGGTTTGCTTAACTTCTCTAATTCTGCTGACCATTTTGGAAGCAGGTGGTTGATTCTGGAAGCTGGCATAAAATGGACAGAAGAGGAATTTATAAAATGAGGCTGAGGACTATCGAAGCCCAGTTACATGGAGTAGCTGAAGGGCTTTGGAAATCTTAGCTTTGCTTTTTAGGTGCTTGGCTTAGTGGGGCAGGATATATTGAATTATACAGCTGCACTTTGATTATGTCAGGCTATGGCTTGTGGTGTATTTTGAAGATTATATACTGCCTGTAGTTCCCCTCCTTTTGTTCTTTGCTGCTTTTGTCCAGTTCTGCATTAAGTAGAGTTGTTGCTGTTCATGTGCAGGAGCCCTGTGTCTGGATCTGAATGTTTTGGTGCGGTGTGCTGCACTTTGGAAAACCTGTTTCTGTCCTAAAATGCTTCTAACCTAAATAATTATGCTTAGGAGGATCTCAGTTTTCTGTAGTCTTGTGTTGCTGTTGACATAAACACGGAGAAGACACAAAACACCACTAGCGTACCAGTTACTAGCAAATTCTGATCTTCCAAAGAGACTTTCCCCTAGCTTAGTGTAAATATTAAGGTAGTATGCAGATCAGTGGCAAAGCAATATTCTGAATTTACTGTAATTTGAAATGTAGGGTGAAATTTCAATTTTGCTGCCTGATTATAGCAGAGGAAACAGGAAATTTGAGGATGTGATCATACCATATCATTCAGCTAATGTATTTTTTTACTACCATTGCAGCTTTACTGCTGCTGGCTGTGATTTCTGTCAGCTGTTGAACTGAATTTGACTTCATCTGTGTGGTTTAGGACAGCCTTGGGGATACTCTCCAGTATTCCCGCAGGGCTGCGGCCTTGCAGGGAAGCAGCACAGAGCAGCCAAATCCTACCCACATGGAGCTGCTCCGGTTCACCGCGGCACTGCTGAGGTAGGAATGGGGCTGGCTCCCACAGGAACAGGTTTCACAGATGTCAGTGCAAGGCAGGCTCCTGTCTGCGGGCTTCCCCCATGTAAAGGTGTTCTCTGCCTGTTGCTTCTACCCAGAGTCAAGACCCTTTTCTACTAAACCTTTCCCTCGAGAGGAGCCGCAGGTGATAAAAGGAGGTCTGCACATGGGATTTCCCATTAGCTAAATTCCCCTTATCATTGGCTCGAAGTTGTACCCAAGTGGAATGCTGCTGAATGTCCTCCTTAGCTTCAAAGGCAAAGGGAACTTTCTCACCAAGAACTGCGGCTCAAGTGGAAAAAGAGAGGCGAAGGAGCATGGACAGAAACAGTGTTTTCCATTTTTCAAATAGAGTAGGCAGGGAGGCCCTTTGCTGACTGCCATTGAAATGCTGTCTGTGCAGCTGTGTGCTGCTCTGATTTTTCAAGGTAAATATCAATCTGAAAACATATTGCTGGAGCTGACCCTGTGTAAATGGCCAGTGTATGATGGAGAAATCCCTTAGGTTGTATTATTTTGCATGCTTCTGCTCCTCCAGTATGTACTCAGATTTTGTCAGGGTAAGGGCATTGCCTGCATTTGCATTACCAGGTGTCCTATTTTTCCTGATATAGCTTTGTCTCAGGCCCACTTTTCAGAGCATGCAGCACAGCTGTCAGGAATAATTTTCACCAGAGTTGAACTCCTTTATGTGTAGAAATAATCTGTGGGATAGTCACTGTGCAAAATTCTTGCTGTCCTAATACATTTGGCCTTAAGTTAGTGTGCATAGTTAAAAAAGGATCTGGATAAGCTGCAAAGAAATAAAACTTCAGTCCTTTCTTCCTAATGTACTGTGGGCATGTTCGTTATTGCTGCAGGCTGTGTTTGTCACTCATGCTTGCGTAAAAGTGGCCATTAAATGCAAGACCTGCGAGTTCATCATTTAGAATTAATATTAAACCTTGTCTTGTGCAGTCCATAGCAGCATTTTTACTTAATGATGGATGTTGCCTTGGACTATATGGAACTGTCTCCCTACACATGCATTTCTACCATGTTCATTACCTTATACAGAGACCTTATAAAAATGGATGGCTAATGCAAAAGAAGTGAAAAACAGTCAGACAGTGGAAATCGATTATGTTGCCGGCATGCACTTTCCCTTACCTGTACACATGCTTTCTTAAAATATATTTGAGAGGAACATAACATATTTGAGGGAGGGGAAACAACACTGTATGTGTCATCTATATGAACATATACTAAATCAAAATGACAAAATTGTGGACCCAATGTCAAATGTGATCTGAAAGTGGGACTGTTGGTTGAAGACTGTCTGCTGGATTATAGGATATAGCTTAGATATAGTCTGTATATCTATCAGATGATAATTAATTTTGACAATCTCAATAACTGAAAATTCTTGGTCTCCCTTTTTTGTTAGAAGTGCTGAAAACTTTCAGAAATGCTGTTGGAGCAAAGGCAGTAAAGCACCCACTACCTCACTTTGGGAGAAGTCTGCTGTTAGAATGCCCCCAAATTCCAAGTTTTTCAAAATTGCTGTTTTTGAGAACGTTGTCAGTATCTTCTATGGGTAGAGTTTA
Source organism: Nothocercus julius (assembly GCA_013398735.1). NCBI lineage: Eukaryota > Metazoa > Chordata > Aves > Tinamiformes > Tinamidae > Nothocercus > Nothocercus julius. The sequence goes on from VZSV01000025.1 coordinate 5,876,519, forward strand.
CTTCCTCTGTGGAGGACACGGTCATGCCTTGCAGTTTACATAAATGCTGCAAGACATAGTAAATAGAAAAGCTTTGTGATGCTTGAAGGTAGGATTTTCCAGATTAAAACAGACGAACAAAATAAAACAAAAAAAAGGTGGTGTTTACACTGTCAAAGGCTTTGAATTGGTTCTTCCAAGACTGCCCTGTTCTCAGTCCCCAAGACCCACCCCATAACTGCTTTTTTTTGAAGAGCGGAGTGTGTGTTATCAGTGCTCAGAGCAGGACAGTACCCTGGCTAATCCTTGTTGTCAAGTGGAAATGCATTTGAAGTTAGGAATTCACAGTTAACTCTGTAGATGATGTAAAGGGTATTTCTTTGCTCTGGTTTCACTGGAAGTGTAGCTTGCAGTCCCTCTAACACTGAGCTGATGTTGTGGGCTCCTTTGCCCTGGATGTTTCACGGCAGCACTTTGGTGTTGGTATATTGTCATCTGTTCTGCTGGTGTCATTATAGGTGTTGATATCTTAACTCTGGAGTTGGGGAGGAGGAAGGTAACTATCTAGGCACTGCTTTTCAGTGGTGTAACCACAGTAGTTTCAATGCAATTTGCTGTATCTGCTAAGAAGGTATCACAGGGAAATGTATTTGCATTAAACATTAAATATACTTGTGGCATGTGTCTTGATTCTTTTAATTTTTAAATATTCTTCTCCTCTGCTTGCAATTCTAAGCATGGATATAAGTAGCTGGTTAGCTGCCAGTTGATCAGATCAATGGCACTAGCCAGAAAGCCTGAGCATGAGTCAAGAGAAAGATGTCCAGCCAGACTGTGGTTTTACGTTGGAGCAGCACTCTGGCTTTGGCTTCTTTTTTTGTCTTACAGCAGCAGGCGTAGGATCAAAATCGTGTCTTCCCTTACAATGCAAAGTCTCCTTTCCCTGTGGCAGCTCCTGCTACCGGAGTGGGACTCGTGGAAGGGGGGGTGTTTGTGTGTGAACGCAAAGGCAACCGCAAAAAGGGAACAGGCAGAAGGCCCAGCGTGGTATTTAGCAAATGCTTGCGTCCGCTAAGGTGATGGTAATAACCTGCGTGAATACTATGTTCTATTTGATATTTTTTTGAAGTTGTAGTGGAAAAAAACTGCATCTTGAGTCATTCTACCGTTTATCACCGCGTCAGATCAAAGGGCACAGAACTAGGTTTGTGTTTTCACAGGCAAGATTGATGCTGACACCCCGCTGTCCTTTCCTTCTCGTGCACGCTGCAGCACTGGCTGTTTTGCAGCTTGCAAGCTTGGCCCCGATTAGGGTGCTGGAATAAAACTTCCATTGTCTTGAGTGTTTTGGTGTTTGTTCTAAAAGAAATAATCAACCTTGCTTAGTTATTTGTTTCTTCTTCTGCAGGAAGGGGGCTGGGATGGTGGGGGGAGAGTAATCTGTACATCTGTTTGTAATTGCAGCTTTAAAAGCCTAAAAATAAGCAAGCCCCACACTCCACCTGAAAGCCTTGTGTGCTGGCCCCTGTGAAAGGGGGATAGTGCGTGCTTCAGAATCGCCTTAGCTTAAAAAATAAGTAAATTGTATAGAACTTCTAAAAAATCTTGAGTGGTGTGGCTTGCCACATTAAATTTTATTTTTAGGCGGCTGTGCATGCGCAAGTGCTTACCTTCTAAGAAGGCCAGAACACTGCTATTTTAAATTTCTTTGTAATGTGCTTTTTAATTAATTCTCTTATTCTTCAGAGAATTGGTAGGGATGTGAGAAACCACTGAAACACTTGTATGCTGACACAACCAGGAAGGAAAGGTTAAAGGAGGTTATCTCGGAGACGGATTGTGCTTTCAGATTTATTTTTATTTATTTATTGTTTCGTGTGTGAGGCACAAGTTGGCTTGGAGCATGGCAGAACTCCTGCAGGGCACCCCGCGGAGCTGTGGCCCATGTTCGGCATCATTAGGGCAACTACCCGGGGGGCTGCACGAGAATATCGGCAGCTAAGGGGCACGGGGCGAGAGGGCTTCGCCATGGGGCAGAGGCTGTTCGTAGCCCTGCAAACGTGGCAGGGTCAACATGCGCCAAGGGGGAAGGCAGGGAGGCCGTTGTGACTTGCGGGAAGGTGCAGCAATGGCAGAGGTCTGTGCTGTTGGCCTCCTTTGACTTTCCTGGGACTTCATTCCTGGCATATAGGGGTACTTTTGTGGACATAAAGGTAGTTGATATTCAGTGCTGAGGTGGCAGCCGCGGCACATTATGTGAGTATTTATATATGTGCGTGTATACGTGGTAAATACAAAAAGCCACGTCACGCTGGCAGTTTAATTACGGAGATGCTTGCCGTTAAGATTCCCACCGTGCCCAGGAATGGGAACGAGAATGCTCCTTTTCTCTGGATCTGCTCCTCACCTTTCTTTCCCCATTGCCCAAAAGCCGCCCTGCAAGAGAACGCAACGCACCAGGAGCAGGAGCGCTCGGCCGGGCAGCCTGCAGCGCCGCCGCCTCCGCTTGGCTCGGCTAACACGTTGCCTTTCGGGCACCCCCTCGTCCCCCAAGGCACCGGCAGAGCTGCTCTGAGAAAGCAGCGAGAGGCCCTCCCCGAGGCCTCTGCGGCCCGGCCGCGGGACGGGGGAGCTCCCGCCTCTCCGGGGTCGCCCTGTGGGGCAGATGTGCCGTGGGCGCTCTCGGCCGCCGCTCCCCGAGCGTCGCTCATCCCCCGGGCGCTCTCCCTGCGCTAGCCGCTCTTTGCGGCAGTTTCTGGGGCATGGCTGAGTCTATTCTTTCTCAATTTCCTCAAGTGGGCTGGTGGGGTTTCTTGTTTATTTAAATCTTTGTCCCTCTGTCTCAGGATAGTTTCTTCCCTCGGTAGCTTTTCAGCTACGCGTGAGGCCGAATGATTACTCAGAACTTCCTGGAAAGTCTCTTTTGTTTGTTTTAGACGAAAATACTCAGGAAGTGCCTCAGCTCTTCCAGCAGCGCTCTACCGGCATGGGCCTTTGCGTCCTCCAGTTGCACTCTCTGCGTCTTTGTAAGGCCATCTTAACTACTTTTTAGTCCAATACTAAAGACAGAGTACACCAATGTTGTTCCATCTATTTGAAGTGCTGGAGATTTTTTTTTCCCCCTCCCCAAGATCTCGCACACCTTAGTTAACAGGAGCGTGTCTCCTCGCCTGTGGAAAGGGGAGCTCGTGTGCCAGGCTCTTCTGTCGGGCTTCTTTCTGACCCAGTCTCCACACTAAAATGTTCCAGCTGCAGATGCAAACCGTTCCCCTGCTACCTCTCCTCTCCCCTTTCCACACGTGTTTGGGTTTGCTTGGTGGTAAAGCTTCACCCTCCAGGTGCACATGCATGCTGCTAAGTGTCTGTGTGCTAAGAGATAAAGGGGGGAATAAAAAAATCAAAACTGGGAAGACTTAGCACCTGGATTCTCTCTAGCCTCATAATCCCTGATGGATCATTTTGAACCACTTGAATTATATGATTAGGCTGAATGTTTCCAGTGGTGCTTGGTGATGGAAAAAATGCTTCATTGTAACTGTACCTTGATGCTAAACACTGTGCTTTTCTCTCCTGCTTACAGCCATCTATGGGCAGAAACGTAGTGATAGGAACAAGAGACCGTTGCATGTAATCAATGTGTAATATTTTAATTTGTTCAACAGCTGCCATTCACTGATATTAGTGGTTCCTTCCCGCAACTGCAGCTCTCAGTCCTTCACACCCAGGCAATGAGACATCAGTGGGTGGCAAGGAGGCCTAGAAACAGATGTATTCAACTGTTGCCTTAAAAGTGTTAATTCTCTCTGTAAACAAGGTCAACCACTAAAACATGAAAGTGCTATTGATTTAGCTAAATTAATTTAGAAACTACCAGCATGTGAGACCACATATAAGACTGTCTTTAAGCAATATGAGTTCTCCTGGTACCTTAGTTTCAACTACCATCAATTGTATGATACTTCAAAAGTTGAGTGTAGGGGCCCCCCTCAAAAGGGACCCGTACTGACCAAACTACCAGGCTACTTTATTTCCATGAGCTGGTCAAATATTGTTATTGCAGGCAAAATCTTGCTTGCAATCAGTTTGTTAGTGTGCAGCTTGTATCTGCATTCCCTCTGCAGAACAAAAGCCAGCAGGGAAGAAACAATTTGGCACAGGTGCCTGCACCCAGCTTTAACAGCAGAACTTAAAGGAGAGACAGACCCTCAGGCATTAACTTTCTGGCAACTCTAAACTTTATGATGGGCTTATGCATCTGTAGCAGCAAGGTAAACTCAAAATGGACTCTAAGGACTTTCCCTGAAAAACCTGAAGCGCTTCAGGAACCATTGCCTGTCAGCCAGGTGTCTCTTGATATTGAACTGTCGATCAAAGTTTGGTGGGACTGAGTCCAAATTCACTCCTTTGGGAGCAAACTGCTTTCCAAATTATCGAGATTTTGTGCGGCAGCTCTTTGGCAACTGCTCACAGAGGTTTATAACCTTCAGCTATCCCGCTGAATTGTTTGGGGTTTTTTTCCTCTGAAGAACAGAGGATGCTGGCAAAGATAAAGCGAGGAACAATAACATAGCGTTCAGCTCCGCGGATTTGACTTAGCCAGTTCTGGAAGGCTCCGGTTACTGTTTGTCCTCCTGGCATGTCACGAAGGCCCACGATGCAAAAAGATGTGACTCATCAGAGTGTTAAGTGCAGTTTATCTTTGTCCCCCTTTTGCAGCTGTAGGAAACTGGGGAACTTGATGTTGCTAGTGAGAAAGAGACAGAGTGACAGAGCTCATGGACCCACTTCTAAACGCCTAGAGGTTGTCAAAACTGGGTCATGCTGTAGTGTAAACTTTCTTGGCTTTCCTTCCTCATAACATGTAAAGGCAAATGCAGACTTGACTTGGTGGGCGTGCTTAACATTGAACCTGCAGCTTTCAGATTTTAGGTGCCATTTAAATTAAATAATTTTGAATACTTACTGCAGCAAACAAGTTAAAATTTGTTTGCTGCCTTTACAAAAATATCAGTGCTAAAACATAGTAATTTATAGTCATTTTAAAAATTGATCCAAGTGCTGCTAGTATGTTCACAAGGCTTATGAAAGCTGAAGCTAGTTAACACTTTACTCGCTTGTAGAAAAAAGAGGTTCCTATCAATTTTGTAGTGCAAAAAATAAAACACACCTTTTGTTGGTCTAAGAGAAGAAATGTTTCTTCCAGTTTTATATATTGAAGAGTGTGATATTCTTCTGCAAGTGTGGTAACTTTTTAGCCATGACACTTATGAAATTGGGAGATTATTATTCAGGATTCTTAATCAGAAGCTGGCCAAACATAAATATTCAAAGAATGCTAGTAAGTATTTACTGACAGGAAAATGATGGTCAGACCGGGAAAGGAAGATGTCTAGTGAGAAACAGCTTTACATACATGGGGAAAATGCATGTTGGCTGTAGATGTTGCTTTTTCCTGCAGTCCTGAGGTCTGACACCTTAGAGGTTAGTATGTGTAATGGCAGTCTTTGGTGCTGTTGGTCTTGCTTTGTTATGACTGCTAGTAGAAACTCCAGTTTGAGCGGGGTGTACAGTGTGTATAGAGGAGGAGGAGAAGAGGTTGCTGAGCCTGGGACAGGATGAAGTCAGCCAAGTTGCTTCACGTAGGCCAGATCATGGCCAGTCATCGGAGGGTAACAACTTCATGACTACACACATGGATCGGATTCAAACCAGCAACGGCCTGGAGATTAAAAGATTTGTTTTTCTTTACTAGAGTCTCTAATTCATTCAGTTATCCCATTTGTTCTTTCCTGGACTTAATTAGATTTGTCATGCAATGTGTTTGTGGCTGAATGAATATGTATAAAATGTGCACAGTTTGTTTTAACAGCTAAGCAACTGGTTATGAAAATTGTGACCTGGAAACATCTTCCACCTAGGCAGCTCTACTCACACCTTTTCTTTTTTTTTCTCCATTTAATGCTTAGTAAGTGATCCTGCTAATAGGTATCCCTTGGATTTGTGAGAAGCAGTTTATTTGTTGCACTTGCGAATCAGTAAGGATGGATTGTTTGTTCAATAAGTCTTGCAGTCATCCACTCAGTAATTTAGTCACGTAACAAATTCTAGAGTGAGCCTCTTGCTTTTTTTGATGTACCTTTAATATTTTTTGAAAGGAGCATATGGCCTTCCTTAGGCACAACTTCTTTGCTTGCACGGATTGTGAGCTTTTTGCAAATAACAGAAGCTAAGTGTTTCCATGAGTAGTAACCACTCATCTTCATGTTCCTGGAAAAATAGCCAGAGGGGAATAAAGGAGGCCAGAACAAATTACAAGTGGGAATGCATGAATATATCTGTAGATATTTTTTTCCTGTTCTGATATTTTTAGTTTCACGCAGTTTTATGCTTTCTAAAATAGAGTGAACTTAATGAGACAGAGGGGAAAAAGGTAAATACTTAACAGCTTTGATGATAGCATGATCTTCTTTAGTTTAGATTTCACAAGTGATTTGCTGGGCTAATCTGTGAACTGCCATTACATTTGTTTCTTTACGTGACTGACATTGAGAGAGGAATTGCTGAATCTTTTAGTGCCTATGCTAAAGCTCCCCTGCAAGTCTTGGAAATCCAGCAGTTCACTACTAATAATGACAGCCGTATGTTTTATAACCTTTCCTAGGCAGGACTTCAATCTAGGGCGAAAGGAATTCGTTACAACATGTCCGAAGGAATGGCAATCTAAATCTCTGCTTTTCCAGCAGAGACTCGGTAGGATATCGTTACTAGCAGTTCACCTCAAGAGACTCCGTTTTGTAGATTTGAGCTTTAGGCTTATGAATCTTGGTCTGCTGATAACCTTCAGGGTAACTACAGCACCAGACAGAGTGAACTTGCATTTCCCAGCTGTTCTTTGCCACTTCTGGCAGGGGAGCTCTGCCAGTAGTGTAAGAGGGTAGGTAAGACTGGGCGACTCACGTGGCAGCAGCTGGCAAGTACCATTTGTGCTGCCTGTTTTTGTTCTCTGGAAAGCAGACTGAATTATTTTGTATTCACTGCCAAAGCCCTAAGCCCTCTGTCAGAAGGAGATTGTTTTGAGTTACCATCAATGAGGGCTAATTTACTAATAAAAGACTATAAGATTTGTATACCATAACCTTATATTTGAAGCAAGGAATGTGGCACACTTAAGCAGAGGGAGACTGGTTTGCTTTCTCATATGCATTCAGAAGTTGTGTGGGTGTGGCTGCTTTTTTCTTTAAACATACCTAATTCTAAACCCACGAGTTTTGTGATCTTTGTGCTTTGCTTTGTCAGGTAAGGCCCACAGACTAGACTTGTCATAATAGTAGGTGTGCTACTAGGAATAGATTTTGCTCTCCTCTTTGCATGAAGCAGGAGTTTGGAAATCTGGCACTTGCTTAATATGTCTTCGGATGATGATTTACTTCCTCCTTTAGTTATTCAGATTTGTCTTCATTTTTGTCCCATGAGTCTCCAGATTTCATGGAAATACATCTGATGGCAGTGCTTTTTCTTTGAGTATTCTGGCACAGATAGTGTGCGCTGTCAGATGGCTACCTTGGTTCGTAGGGGGAAAGAGCAGCTGCGTGGGCTGTGCAACAGGTACTTGCCAGCCTGCTATTGTGCAACTCACTTGATTCATTCTGCTGCTTGGTGCAACTGCCTCATGGTTACCAGGGCCTGGTATTTAACAGTTCAGCTGAAATTGCCCAAAAGAGGGGGGGAAAAAAGGCAATTAAAATGGATTTTCCTACTAAATAAAAACTTAGGCTTTAACTGGAGTATGTCTTTGTCCAGATCTAGCAGCAGCTGCTACTTCACGCTGATAAGGAAAGGCAAGCAGCAGAGGCCATGGATGTCATTTGGGTAAAGCGAGGGAAGGGTGGAGTGGCCTGTTGCCCTTGCTGGGGTTGCAGATGTCCGTCAGAGCTAGAGTGGGCATGAAATGGCATTCGTTTCAGTGCTGCGGCTTTGGAGGGTCATTAGACGTGACAAGAGAAACCAACAGAGCTGTGCTGATCTGAATTTAAATGTGTCCTCACAGTTACGCTGCCTCCCGGCAAGACGTGTCACTATACGCTTTCCTAGCGTGTTCCTTTTCAAGCACTTTCAGCTGTGTTTTTATTTATTCACATTTTAGGTGTCTCAAGCATGCACCCAACGTAATACGGAAAAAAAAACATGATCTTCAGCTCTAGATGTTGTCCTTTATCCTTTTTTTCTTTCCGTTCTGAGCTGCCTTGGTCTGATTTTACAACTTCTGTACAGCCCACATATAATAATAACCGAGCAGTGCATGAAGTAGTGTCCCCAGAGTCTAGCCAGATGGCACTGGGTCCTTTTGTAGTTCTAGTAAATGGTGGCCAGCCATAGCATTGGTTTGCAGCAGCTTTACACGGCTTAGACGAGTTTTGTTGTCTTTTTGATCTTTTATCATCCAAGGAAAAACTGAGTGAGTGGATTTCACTGTGGTTGCTGACATTTCAAGGGAGCTTTTCCAGACTGATTACCAGAGAGGTTTTCTTGTTGAGGACTGTGCTTGAAGATAAAGACGAAGAGCATTAAGAATTCCTTATTGCATGTCATCAAAAGTTGGCTCCTATTTGGAAGAGCATGCCTCACTCCTTCCATGACTTTGGACTTGCATCTTTACTTATATTTGTTGTATTTGCTATTATTTCCAAGCACTTTCATGATGTATTTAAGTATACATGGAGATTTTGCATTTCTAAACAGAAAGACATCATTTCTGTGTTTGACTCTACATCACGTTATTGGAGGTGTTGAACAAAGAATGTAACTGTCAGTTTGACAATTACTACAATTACTAGATCAAACAGTGAGGTGAAGACTTTTTTTTTTTTTTTTTTTTTTGACAATTACTACAATTACTAGATCAAACAGTGAGGTGAAGACTTTTTTTTTTTTCTCTTCACAGAAAGTAATGTATCTGCCTATGGTCAAAGCCTTGACTTTGTTCTATGTTTTTCAACAAAAAATGTTTTTCTTAAATCTTTTAAAATGTTTTAGTTTTCTCACTTTTTGACCAAAAAACCCCCCAAACAAACAACAACAACAAAAAAAAAGCAAATTTACCTGACAATCTTGGCGTACATACACACACTCATTCTTTGTTAAAATCTTTTGGAGGTGCAAAGACAAGCAACACTATTTGATCATCTTTCAAAGAAAGAAAAAAGAAAAGCTAGAATCCAAGAATAACAAGGACCTCGGGGGCTGCTTCAGTTACAGACTGTGCTTGAATTCACCTCCTCGCATGTTCTGACACCAGAGGTGTTACTCGTTCTTGAGCAAACGTGGATATTAAATTGAGTGATTTGTTTATAGATCCAAAGGATAAGGAGTACCATCCTTAGAGGAAATATAACCTGGCAGCAAGCCGACATGCCTTAAAGAACGAAGCCTTCTGGAGAGAAGGCCAGTGTCTCGAGAGGGGCTGCATGTAATGTATTATACCAACACCACCACCTGCAGGAGTTCAGCAAAAGGGATAATTAATTACAAAGTGCAAAAGAAAACGGCTGTCAGGGCCATTTCAGTAGGGTCTTTCCTCAGCATCAAGGCCTTCCTGCTTGCCTGCTTTTTTCCTTCAGGATGGATGGGTAAGCTGTCTTTTGGGGTAAATCCTTAGCTATCCTTAGCTAACTGGCAAGGCACAATTTTTGCCTCATTAATATAAACATTTTATTGCTGTAGGGAGCCATATCTTTGAGAAGGGCATGTGTTGCTGGACTGAGGTTGGATCTGCAGCCTACTGTGCCAGAAAGCTCACTCTCCTCTTCTTCAGTGTGCACATGTGTGATTTGAATTAAAACTTCATAACATTTCCATGTTTAGAGGCACATCTATGTAGAAGCTTGGCATAGGCGAATGTGCACATGATTTTTGGTTTATGTGCAGGCTTAAGATAATGCCACTACTTTAGCTAGCATGACAGCTGTATTACTTACAGATATGTTGTGTATATCTCATTAGTTTTTCTTAAGCTGTTATTAAGCCAGCACAAGCAGAAATGTCTTTAAAAAAAAAAAAAAGAGGGGAGGGAAGGAAGCAATTGATTAAAAGAAAATAAATACATCATCAGTTGCCCTGAATTTAGAGGGACTACTTCCACTGTCATCAGCTATCTCTTCTTTACTATTTTCTTGTATCTCTCATTTAGTAGTTGTCAAGCTGAGATGTTCCCTTACATAGCAGATGATTATAAATCCGCATCTTTAAAAGAAAGGATAATACAAAAGTGCTGAGATTTGTTGTAGTTTTGTTTTTTTTTGTTTCTGTCCTTGTCAGGAATGCACTTAACCATGTGCTTATGCCCAGTTTATTTTAGTGGGGCTCATCTAGAAAGAGATGTTCAGCATATGTCAAAGATTCTTAGCATCCAGCAACATCCATTCTTCAATAAAATGTACCAAAATAGCAATTAGTTCATTCCTATCCCAACAGTCAGCACAAAATGTATGCACTGAGAGCTGCTCTGGTGGCTTCCACTGTAAGTCATCGTGTTTCCTCATTTGCCTCTTAACTTCCTCTGCAGGTTAGCAAAAGCCTAAGTTTCTGAGGTGCTACCTGCAAGATTTGTTCTGAATGCTCTGCATGTGTGTATTTATATACCCAGATCAGACTGTGAGCTTTATTTTTGTTCTTGTAAGGAAATGTCAGGCTTGATCCATTGGTGGTGTGGGCCTTGGAGGGATACTGGTCATGTCTGCAACCTTGACTTCCAAGTGTTTGGCATAAGTTGGAGAACATCTCAGTGGGGTTCTTGGTTAGAGCGGTGGCTGTGGAGGCAATGCAAAGAGCTTTGCTGACACCAAGTTGTACGTGGTTGCACTTCCCAGATGGCTGGCCTGTTTTCAGAAGTCAATGCTCAGGAAGAACTTTATTATTTAAAAAAAAAAAGGAAGTTAGACACCAAGGGCAAGAAGGCAATTGATTTGCCTTGATAATCCACGATTTTTCTGCTGTTCTTTTCTTTAGTTCTCTGTGACTAACTATGCTGTATTCAGATGTGTTTTCTTCTTACAGAGGCTAAATAATGTGAACCTTCAAGCTTTCAGCCTAACCTTTTGAACAGCAAGTGAATTATGGAAGGCAGCGATAAAAACCTTCCTACAGAGGAGGTGAAGAGCAAGAGTCTCAGTAGCACCAAGGATTGATCTGACAGAGGCAAAACTCATAGTAAAGCATTAAAAAAAAAAAAAAAGAGAGAAAAAAGAGAGAAGTAACACTAACTTGCTCAGAATTGTTTAGTAGGACTTCCTGTGAGCTCTGTGAAGAGCATTGCTCCCCAGCAGTAGAGTATAAGGCTTTGCCATCCTATTTATGAAGGAGCCTTGACTAGTTGCATTTAAATGCAGGGTGGTTTGTAAGCTTGCTTTTGGGCTAGGCATAAAGCTACTTCCATGGAATAACCGAAGAGCTCTCTGGAGACTCTCCTGTGAGTTTCAAGCAGTAGTATTAGGGAAGCTTTTCTCAATTAGAGTTTCAAACATAACAACAACAAAGATGGGGGTGGGGCAGAAGAAGAAAGCCACTGAAACAGTTATGTTTGCAAAGTCAGACAACCAAAAGGGTCACACAACTCTTGGTTCTTTCTCAGGGTCTCTTTAGTGTTAAGCCCTAATAGTTTCACAGTCTTCTTTCCATTAAATCTTGTAAACTAGGTAAGACAGTTGAACTGAACAGCGTTGGCATTAATCTACCTGTAGTTGGTGCTGGACGCTAAGCTTCATGTTGACACGTTGCCTTTGAAACCATTTGACACGACATTTGAAAACTGCTGATATGAGAAAGATAAAACTGTGTTTACTCAAAATAATTAAAAATGAGCAATAGGATAATAATAAATGACCTTGCAAAGTCATCAGGAAAGCTTACTGTCTTCAAAAAAAATCATCTACTTGACTTTTACCGAGAGAGAGGAAGCATGGCTATTTACGTATGGAAGTAACTATTCCTCTATAGGCTCCTTTTATGCCTCCTAGGCCTCAGTACACTTGGAACATGCAGACATCGCACGCTGCATATTTTCTCTACTGTATTTTTGTAAATAGCTGGGTTAGGCAATTCATTCTATTGTTTTTTTTACAAGCGTGCAGAGCACACAAAGATACTTTTATTTATACTTTTATTTGGGTCAGTACTGACAGAAATCATATATTTTATTTTGGGGAGAACAACTGCTACATTTTGCTTCTGTTCAGAAGTTTGCAGGATCAGTGCAGTGTAAACTATATTCTTTTTATGTATTGTTATGATTACAGTAGATGAAGTATAGGGCATGCATGCTTCATGCTTTTTTGTAAAAAGGCTGGAATAGTCTTTTTACAGTTTTACAGTTTTGGTCTTCAACACCATCTACCTCTGCTTAGTTTACAATAACCAGATAATAAAAGACATGGTTTCCTTGAGTTCTTTAGGACTGGATTCAAAACAGAATAGTAAACCATTTCTTTCCTCAAGTTGATGTGCGTTTAGTTGACTTTATTTGCAAAGGCAAATGCGCTGTGTTTATTTCTTTGGCACCTGCATTTGTCCTGAGTTTTGTAGGTGAAGATCTTATAAAGTATAGTTTTATTTTATGATCACAGAATCACAAAATTGTTATGGTTGGAATGGAACTCTAGAGATCATCTCGTCCAACCCCCCTGCACATGATGATGGGAAAAAAAAAAAAAATCATCACTTAATGCCTAGCCTTAACACTGCCGCATGATTCCTGCCGGTGAACCTCAGTGACTTCCCTAGACCCAGGAGGAGCCTCTGTGTCTGCTGGAGGGAAGGGCTGGGGCCCCCTTAACAAGACCCATTACACTTAAGTCATCCTAAGCGTGATGCTGTTGTCCCTTCTGTTCCAGTTTGCCCTCAGGTCTGTCTTTTTGCTAAGCAATGCCAGAACTTTGAGCTGGCTGCCTAATGATGGACAAAATCAATTAGAGTTGACAGTTAAGCATATTTATGTTAGACAGTGTTCCTAGAAGAGGGATGGTCTTGAGGAATGCTGACGCCTTCTCAGAAACGTTAGCTCCAGGTTATTTACAGGCAGCAAGGCTGGTTCAAGAACTGACTCTAAACTGTGAATTTAGAGTGTAAGCTAAATCCTTGGCAGCTTGTATGGCTGTCTCTCCAAGTCTCACTGTCTCTAGGTAAAACATTTTTGTTGTTGTTACAGATGAAAGCAATAGTTCAGCGGTCACTAAGTCTGCCTAATTTTCCCAGTCCTAGTGCGGTGGGAGCACGTTTCATACCAACAGCAGACATCAGCAATAATTGCTGTGACACACGGGTAGCACAGGGAGTACCTTATCCTGCATCAGCTGCAGGCGTGCTCTAACCCTCAGCAATCACCAAAAGTAAGTAAAAGACAGCTGAAGCAATTGGCTGAAAAGTAAGTAAAAGGCAGCTGAAGCAATCTTGGCAAATGTTAAGTGATGCTGGACCTGCAACAGTTAAAAGCTGGTCAGTGGTCATTAGTAACAAACCACTGGTGCGAGGCACCCTGGCAGAGATCTAGTGTATCTGTAGCCTGAATCGCATGTCCTGTCCAGCAATGCAAAAGGCTCAAATGCTGAGGAAACAGTTACAAGGTGGCTTATGGCCGCTATATGCGGTTGGACCAAACTGCTGAGTTTTGAGCATTCTTAAAGTATGAGCTGTATTAAAAAGTTAAGCAGGGTTGATAAAGATGTCATTTCCTCCAGTTTTACTTCACTGTGATGTTCCTCACATCTCTATGGCCTAATTTACACAAGACTAAGTCAGAATCAGGTAGCATCTATGAAGGCAAATGGTACATGGGTCTTTTTAAATAGCATGTATATGTTGACTGGAGCACTATGTGCAATGGTGAGTGAGGTGTTTAGCCCTGTTTATCTGCTGATGTTAAGAGAATGCAGACAGGATTGGCAGGAAGTTCGGAATAGGCCTAATTTGCTTGTTCCTCATTTTTTGTAGCTCATAAAGACATTGGTGTGCATATTGCATATGCTCCTGAATTGTTTTTTGAGGTCATTTCATTTCTTTCTGTGGTCATAATACAGATGACCTTTATATATTGAGGTATAAGTTGTCCTCTGGAAAAGGCTGCAAGGTGTTATTTTGGAAAAGTGGAGAACAGGAAATGTGCAATTGCTACATTTGCTCTGTTCTCACTCGTTCTTAAAAGCACGAGCAAAATCAGTGCTTAAAACCAACTTTATAGCTTTCTGCTGCACCCACCCCAAGGAACTCCCTCTCAAGAGCAGCTCATTGCCTTTAGCTGGTTCTTGCAGGAGACTAGTGCCAAGCAGGCGGTGGCGGGAAATACATCAGGTGTCTTGCTGAAGTTTGCTTTACTTGAGCAAGGAGAGCAGGATTGGACTCTAGCCCTGGAAAGCTTCAGCCTGAGAAGTGAAAGTCATGAGCATTCGGGGGGAGAAAAAAAAAAAAAAATCCCTCAAATGGAAGCGTTCAGGCAATTTTAACTGTAATTATCACCCTGCACTTAGCTATAATGATACTTAGGATTTATATAACACTTTTCATATGTGAATTGCTCATCAGATTGCTAATTATCTCCTAACAGACAGTTTTTTGTCTGTGTGTTTCTGCAAAAGACTGCAAGGTTCCTGCTAAAAATCACATATCCAGGCACCTATTGCGATTTTATTGAGGGCATTAAGGAGATGATGCTCATGTGACTATGCCATGTGTCTGCATCTCCTTGCCCACCTAATAAGGTTAAAGCACTTTCAGATGAATATGACAGAGGGTTAGAGGTCCCAAGATTGAAATTTCCCAGAAGTTTTATGGAAGTAAGACTTGTGCAAGAGCCTTGACTAGTGCTTCCCCGAGGGAAAAGTTAGGTACACTGCTCTATACTGAACACTAGAGAGTTTGCCTGGAACAGAGAGGGAAATGGCAAGAAACTCTTCAGTCACACTTTGCACCAATTAGACACAGTAGAATCCACAGGCAAGGCAACAACTTCAATTTTCTTTTTAGATTCCAAAGAAAAAATAAATTTCAGAAATTTGAAGTGTCCTACCCAGTGCAAGTTTAGCTCCTAGTTGCTACCGTAACAGCCATTGCAGCCATAATCAGGCTGCTTCCTCTGAGCTTATCTAGGAACATGTCTAATTCCTCCTGCATAATTACGCAATAAATTTGATGAATTTTAATGACAGTGGTCTAGTAGACTTGGTTTGATGTTAGCACTGCAAATTAATGGGGAAAATGGTAATTTTATTGAAAAGCAGAGACTTAAAATGACAGTGTTTTTTTTTGAAGCCTAGTAACCATGTAAAATGATACGGATTTGCCAAAATTCTGTAGTGGCTCTTGTAAACTGAAATAGCGAAGACTGAGATTCTCTACTAGAAGTATGTTTTTCACTGGAAAATGCTTAAACTTGACTCAATGTATTTATCATTGAGGGAGGAAAATGCTGTTAGTAGGAAATGGTCTTAATTTTGGCTAAAGTTAATATGAGGAAAACCTTTAAAACTAAGTGGGAGCTCATGAGGCTTTGAGCTCGGTACAGAAGTTTTTCTTGTGAGGAGGGGAAAAGTAACACCCAGGAGAGCCCTCGGGTTTCCTTGGCATTTCAAGCCCGCGGACCCCTCAGTGATGCCGGAGGCCCCGGTTTTCTCCAGGCCCTTCCCAGCAGCGTTGCCCAGTTTTGGAGGAGGAGGAGGAGCTCTGAGATGCTGAGAACGGGTAGCAATCCTGGCGTGGGGGAGGAGGGAGCTAGTTCAGTTTTTCCACGTGTAACCTGTGGAGCGCTGCGTGGGACACGGCGGCTCCGGCCCCAGCTGAGTAACGGTAACAGGAAACTGTCTGATCTGATTTGTGCAAAGCCAGTGCTCATCTTCAGCGCCGCTTCGCTCCTTTATTAGTCACCCAGGGCTGGATTGCTCACAAGAGCCTTTGAACGCCGGTAAATTGATGGTGTTTCGTGATGTGTGCTCATCTAGGAGATGCCCCTGAAGGCTGCCCTGCGCTCTGGGTTTGGCGTTTCAGCGCGGGCACGAAGTCCTGCGGGCGGCAGGAGGTGGAGCAGCCTTAGTGCTTGGTGAGGCTGCGGGCTTTGCGCGCTGCCTACAGCTGCCCCAGTGGCACCTGCAGAGACACAAGCCAAGTGGAAACCCCCACCTGGACAGGGTGGGGGTGAGAGGTGGTGCCACTGCCTGAGCTAGGTAAGGCGGTCTGCGGCCGAGCGCCGCGGGCGCCTGCTCGCGGGTGGTTATTAGCAGCAGTGAGCCCAAGCATCGATGGTCACGAAGGGAAACTGGCAGTGGCCTTCTCTGTGTGTTGAGTGTTGACCGTGGCTGCTGCTGTTAATCACCTCTGAGCGCCAACGAGATCAGGGGCATGCAAATGAGAAATATGTTTCTAAAACTATTGCTCATGGTCTTCCTGGCTCTCATTCCTTTCCAGGGTTTATCTTTTCCGTTTACTCCATTGGCCAGCGGAGCAGTATGGATGGGTTTGTGGAATTGTTCTCATGCCACAAACAGCTGCTGCTGCTTCACTGTTCTTGGAGAATGGCGAATATGGCTGAGACTGTGCTGTGGAGCATGGGGTGGCATAGTGGTGTGGCGCAAGTTCTGGAAGAGTTGGTTGAAGAAGGGTATTACCTGGCAATCTTAAACTTGTCAAAAAGTAGGTCTCAGTGGAAAGAGAGTGCAAAGAAGGCAGGGGGGGGGGAAGAGGAAAATTCATGTAAGAAAAAGAAAAATGATCTAAAATAATCTTTTTTAAAAAAAATAGGCAGACTATCAAAACCCACAGCAATCTGGGGAGGGAAGCAGAGTTAATGTTAGAGGTCAGGCACTTCCTTGTGTGTAATCCTGCTTGCTTACAAAGAATATTCACGGTGGCTTTGTTCATAGTTAAGTCTCTTTTTCAGTCAGCCTTTATCAGAAATGATGTTTTTCTTCCCAAAAGATTTTCTCAGGACTACATTTCCGGAGTTGTGCTGGCTGTCTTCCTGAGGACCAGAGGCAGCCATGGCTTGGACTGAGCTATGCTGCTGCTGCAGGGATCCTGATTATAAATAAGGGTGGGTGGAGAGAAAAGGGAAGAGGGGTTGCATCTTTAATTCTTCTTCAAGTAAAGCTCTAATTATCTATGACTTTTTTGTGCTTTGTTCTCTTCATCTTTACTGTTTTACTCTTTCACTTTCTGCCTTCTTGTGTGATTGATAGTCATCTTTGCCTTAGGCAGTGGCCGGTCCTGCTGTTTCAGTGGCTGCAAAAGCATGGTAAGGCTAATTTTAAATGAGAAGCAAGTCTTTTGAGTGACCTTTATTACAACCCTTCAAAAGCAAATACTTTTGAAGGGTTGTCTAGTCTTGACAAGATCAGCTCACCTAGAGAAAGTAGATGTGACGAAAAAAAGAAAAGGATGTGGGGAACTTTTCTGGTCTTCCATCAAGTGAGTGGGTGATTTTCTCAGGTGGTTTGTTTGTGCGTGTGTGTTTGTACAAAGAGCCTGATACTGAGAAGCTCCTGGTGTTTCTTGACGCCCCGGATAGGCTCTGGGCATCCAGCGTGCCACCGTGCAACAACTTCCCAGTGTGCTGATGGTTTGCTAAACATTATTTCTTCTCGGGCTATTTCTCATGGCAAAGTTCCAGCAGCAAATGCAAAGTAAATGACACCCCTACTGCTAACTACGCAAGGTCACCATGGAAATTTGAGCCAATTCCTCTTTCTGAGCAATTCTCTTTCCCGGAGTCTCTTCTGTTCTCTCTGTATGTAGACTAATATGTTATATGACTGTCTTTGCTGGCCATCCTGCCCCTGCAAGGGGGTTCTACAGCAGTTTGCCTTTCTTCCAAGACTTGCATGTGTGCACACAGAATGAAAGGTGCTGTTTTGTGGGTGTCCCTCTACCAGGAAGTGCAACTGCTCAACATGGTCAAGCACTGCCAGTCAGGTGAAACCAGGAAACAAGACGAAGTTGGTGGCTTTTGGGGGTTTTTGTTTTGTTTTAAGTAACGTTTTATAAAAACGCTTGCAACACCACCCTGTGACTGCATCGGGAGGCAATAAACACAATGGGGCTGTAATGTTTCTGGAACAGTTACTTCTAGGGATTGTATTCCATGCTTTGCTCAATGTAGGTGGCGAGAAGTGAAGTAAAAGGGTTTTTATTAATTTAAGGGAAGATTGTTATCTGCTTTTAGAGTGACAGGAGGTTATTTTGTTAAACTGTGGCAGAAATACTCATCGAAGTCTAGATGATTTCCCCTTCCTCACACACAAACACACACACACAGAGCCTGCAATCTCCATAATAATCCCTTGCTATTGATCAGTAGAACATGGCTTTGAATGCCACCATCAAGTGGAGGGCGGGGGAAGAACAGGTCTCATTTTCTTATAGAGAGGGAGTATAATGATAAATGTTTACATGTAGATGAAATAATTTAAGATGCTGCCATTTTGTTTGAATTGGCTCAGTCTCAGTTTTAGAAGAAGGCTCCCCATTTTATGAGTGTTTCTGTTTTAAAGATCAACTGAACATTCGAGACTTTGGGCTATACAGGAGAAGGTGACAGGATAGCATAATCGGAGGATGTGGACCTGGAAAAGCTTTGTGTTCCTG
Source organism: Nothocercus julius (assembly GCA_013398735.1). Lineage (NCBI taxonomy): Eukaryota > Metazoa > Chordata > Aves > Tinamiformes > Tinamidae > Nothocercus > Nothocercus julius. The sequence continues at coordinate 5,895,116 of VZSV01000025.1, forward strand.
GGGCTGCAGTTACCAGTCCACCTTATGGGAAACTATGTGTTACACTAATAAATGTGTATTGACAGTGGGTCAATAGCAGAGCACAGCTGGATTTCTGGCTGGAATTTCCCATATGAGCTTCAGGTCAAATCCCATAACTGTCCAAACTCAGTGCAGGTGCCAGCGTGATACAGAAATAATCTTCCTGTTCTCCACTTCCTGGGACAGCATGGAGATTGAATCCATTCTAGATGTATCTCAGGCCATCCTAAGGTCAAGGAACCAGTGCCCTGGGGAAAAAGCTGCTCTCTTCTGAAACACTCTGTGCTCTTGCTATTCTCTGCTTCTTGCTGCAGCCTATGAGTCGTGTTCCTGTTCACAGGCAGGAGCGTTGCTGGCCTTGTTGTCCTTGTAGTGCTTGAAGACCCCTCTGAGGCAGGAAAACTGCCCTTGTACTAGGATGCAGAAATATCAGAGAGGAGAAAGTGCTGGGGAAGGGTCTGGCCCTTTAGGTGCAGTTACTACCTACAGCTCTTGGAACAGGTGGCTCAGCCTTGACACAGCCCTTTGAAATCAACGGCAGTTTCATGTAAATGCAGCTTTTTGTTCGCAGTCCTCTTCCAAAAAACAAAAACCAACATATTCTTCATCTGGTTATTTTAACCTTATAGATTTCAGCTTTCAGGAGAAGGAAGGGAGGATCTAAGTAGATAAGGACTGTTTTGGGAGCTTGCTTTGATGGCTTGCCTTGTCCTTTTGGCTGTGCTTAAAGCTTGTTTTCACGAGGTTTTTTGAATTGGCCTTTTTACTAGTAGCTGCAAGAACTTGGGCTTCAGCCAATTGGTTCCCCCTGCCCTAATCTTGTTTCTAAACGTTTCAATTAACATTTGTCTGAGCTGGTTTTTATTCTGAACTGTTCCAAATGAGTGCGCTGAGTCCTGCCGCCTTGAGAATCAGTTGCACTTCGAGCTGTGATCGCGCAAGCACTTGCAGAGAGAGCACAAGAACAGGCAAGCGGGGACCCTTCCCCTTGGCACTTTCTCCGCGCGGGTTGTGTGCTGGCTGCCCGGGCCTGTCCTCCGAAGAGCCTCCGGGAACACGTGATGCCCACCTTGCCCGTCCCACTCGGCACCAGCCTTGCAAAGAGCGGCCTCGGTCACCCATGCCGCGCACTGCAACGCTGAAGAGTTTGCTCAAGAGCTCCGTGTCCGCGCATGGCCCCCTGAACGCGTGCCAGAGCTCCCATCTCCCTCCTGCTGGGGCAACATGAGGTTGGCTGAGGGAGTGGGGAGCAGAGCTTACATCTACTTGCCAGCACTTGAAAGCTCTCAAAGGAAACGTGGGGAGATAAACTGGGCACATCTTATAGTTCCATTCTCCTCTGCTGAATCAAGAAGTCTTTTTAGAGATGGAAAAGACTGAAGAACAACATTAAATTATTAACTGTGATTTCCCTTTGCAGTTGAGTAGAGGGAGCGCTTGGGTTCTGCATGACCTCCCTGGATGTGTAATTACATTATGACCCATGTGTGCCCTGTTGCCCCCTAAGGATGGAGTGCTTATGAACAATTAACACTCGTCCAGGCTCTGTCTTCGCTACGCTACTGAGACTGGAAGGAGTGCAGGCATACTCAGCGTAGCTTTCTGCTGCCTTGCTATGTGCAGTTGATGGAGCAGCGTGGAGCACTGCACGGGCTAACTGAGCTCAGATTTTAGGCCCGCAGCGTTCGCTGTCATGGCCGTGGTGGCGAGGTCTTGAGCTAATTACTGTAAAGGCAGCAACATCATGTTCCTGCAGCCACTGAAGTGCAGACTTACCTTGAGAGAGGCTTGGCCAGGGGACACGCAATAAAGAAAGTTTCAAACAAGCTTTCATCCATCTGGTTGCAAATTCAGATAGCTGTGATGTGAAAGAAGAAAGCTCATTACAAACCAATTTCATTTTGGATACATGAAAGGGGAAGATCTAAGGTCTGGTTAATTCCAAGACAGAGCTTTCCTGTGAAGGTGGGAACACGATCATCTGTTGTGCCCTGTGTTGCCCTATGCCAATCTCTCAAGCTTGTAACTAAAAGGGACTTTTTAAATCATACAAAGTGGAATTTATCAGCATTTTTCTAAATCTTATTAATTGAAATGGTTTAACAAAATATGTCATTAAAAATGTTCTTATGAAGTAAGATGTTTACTTGTACTAATCTTGTCCACAGTTATGATCCTTGCCTGTAACTGTAGGCACGTTGGTAGTCCTAGGAGCAGGAGTCGTGGTCTGAAGTGCTTTGTGTGTACTCATGGGCACTAATAATTGATTGCAGTCCTCTATTTTTTTTTTTCTCCATGATAAAGGTAAGCTGCAAAAGAAACTTTTTAATAAATACGTAAATAAACCCTTCTTTCTCTTATAAGCTCCTATAGAAAGAGGCTATAAGCTCCTTGCTGTGTGAATGTCTAGACAGGACACAGAACCAGAGGCTAGCTGGTTTTGCATGGGAATAATGAACCCAAAGGGTACAAATTACCAGCATTACAAAGCTCCAGTAGGAGCTTTAGCTAACTTTGCAAGTAGCCCTGCGATCCACAAGAGGCTTTGCAGGGAAGAGATGCTGTTTCCTGTCCTAGGTCCCGTGGACCTGGAGAAGGTGTAGTGTGGGGTGTACTGCCTATTCCTTCTTGCTGGTCACGCAAAAGCTGCTGACCAGAAATTCCATGTGGTGTGTGGGAAGCGCTGTGCTCACAGCAGGCTCTAGGTCGCAATATGGACCCTGATGGTGGTCTGCCTCTGTGTCTTGTTGGATATTAAAGAGCTAAAATTTAGGCCATTCTGTTTTAAGCGTGATTACCAACTATAGAGATGATGGCTTTGTCATAAACTAAGCGTTATAACTTCAGGTAATGTTCAAGTGACAGGAACAGATGGTTTCATTCAAGTTAGACCGTGGCATTATTAGTGGCAAAGAAGAAAAAGAAATGAAATGCAGGAAAAATAAAATGCAGAGGCATAATTGTTCTTAAACTGTTTTCCAGGAGGCACCAGAGTCTCTTTAAGGCATGTCTGAGTTTAGCAGAACTTTTTGGAAAATGCTTTATGGTGAGATTCCAGTTTAATCTTTGTCAAATTAATAAGATAAGCCAGAAACATTTGCTTCTTTAGTTACAACTCTTCTTGCTTCACCCACGTTACCACACTAGACAGGTTGTTTTGTTAGAAGCTTTTGGTCCTGGAGGGCTCCCTTAGCCAATTGGGAGCTTCCTGCAGGAAGAAACCTGCTGAAATGAATGTTTTGTCTTACTCTGCCCCTGCCTTTTTTCCATGTTTCTGTAACAGGGAGCAACTCAAAAGTCCAAGCATAAGACATCACTTAATGGTAACCAACTAGTAATTACTATTTCTTCTTAAAAGGCATCCTATTTTAAAACACTGAGGGTAGGCACTCGCGTAATTTCGTACACAAAATACTCTGACACATCACTTTCCTAAAGGAGAAAATGTACAATAGGCAACTAGTATGTCTCTGATGGAGAGAAAGAGGAGAGACAGGATATTTAGGATAATTGCCAAGTGAAAGTGATCAAAATTTCCCACACTGCTGCTCTAATGGATGGAGATGTGTCAACCTGCCGGAGTAGAGAGCAGAAACATTTTGGGATGGGGGCAGATGGAAGCCCATGCAGAGGAAGGGATTATCTCTGAAAGTCACTGACTAGGGACGAGCAGGAGGCTGTTCTAGCTAGCTGAAGAACTGTTGCTGGGACAGCTGGTGCCCTTGTAGGCAGTCAAAGGAGCCCAGGCGTACCTTGGGAGAGTAGGATGTTACCTCAAGCATAAGTGAGGAAAATCTCTGCCCTCTATATGGGTGATGATGTAGCCCTGGTGGAGTCTGTGGCAGAAGTTCCCTTGGAGCAGAGCTCTGGTTTGCGTGCTCATCCCTGACGGCACCAGAGTCACTGCTTTGCTCATAAGGAACTTCTGCGTAACCGGACTTAATAGCAAAGCTAATCATATACTCTGGTTTCCTTGGTATTGCTGTTCCATGATATCTAAGTATTTTCGGGTAATATTTATTCTGAAGTAGTGTATTTTCAGCCTCATGGGTGCTCTTCAGAAGCAACCTTTGCTTCATTTCAGCTTCAAAAAATGTGACTTTGATATATCACAATGAGAGATTCTGCTGTCCTACCTTCAGCTAAAATGAAATTACAAGGGACTTAAGGTGATACTTACAGATAGGAAACTGTGACACTTTCACTTTGAGACTTGTAAACACTCCATATGTCTGACGGGAGGGTGATTTTCCTCCTCCGAATCACTGCAGCCTGTTGAAGGCAGAGGACACACACGGTGTGCATGCAGGCATGCTGCATTTTTTTTTCTTGGCGATAAATGTTTTGCCCTTCTCTGTCCTTCATCTAAAATTACAGCCCAGCTTGTGGACCACTCTGCAAGAAGAGGGTGACGCAAACCTTGAGGTCAAACTGAGGTTGACCTAGTATTGGTCTGTCTGTGCTGGAGAGCTCTAAAATGTCTGTCTTTTTTTGCTGTAGAGTTATTGCTATCTGATAGGTAATCAAATTCAAGCAGTAACATAGCTGTGATTAGTCACTGAGATAGAAAGATGCCAAGTCTAACAGACTGCGTAGGTCTAGCAACTGTGTCTTTTGTTTTGATTTTATTTTGGAAACTGAGTTCCTGATAAATGCAAGAAACCTGTGGATAAGAGTGTTTCTTGAGGCTGTCTTTACCCAGAAAAGATTCAGAGCAACTAATTCAAGCATGCCCTTGCCAGTGGAGACTTTAATTATATTCCCACATGGAAGAAAAACAGAATCTTACTGATGGGGCCAGGCATTTGCTGATTTGTTTAAAAAGAAAGTCTTGCTAGTACTGAGCTAAAGCTTCTTTAACAGCCAGGTGCCCCAAATCAGATACTTTCCAACGTGTTTTCTCCCTTTGAAGATTACCTGTGTGGAGAGTTTGAAAGAATAGAGTAACTTAGTCTGAAGGAAAAAGTACTGTGGCAAGGGGAAAGGGGGCAGAGTAACTCATTCATCTATGTTGCTGTGAAGTGAGAAGGGATATTTTTCTCTTGAGATTCTCTCCAGGTAGAGTGGGGAAATAATGGTCTTTAACTGGCAAATGAGAAATTAAAGATAGCTGTTCGGAAAAACTTGTAACAGCTAATGAATCACTGGAGTAGATTATGTGCAAAGGTTATGGGGTCTCTGTCTTTGGATGTTTTAAAGAAAAGGTCAGACAAACATCTGAAAAAAGTAAAGTTAGGCTGGGCTTTGGGGCTGATTAATTGGCTCTGTAAGTTCACTTTCAGCCTCTTTCTCTACAATTCCTGTAAATGACAGTGGCAATGTCTTGTTCGTCATGGCAACATGGGGAAAAGAAAGAACTTCTTTGCCACATCAAAGGGACATTTACAGTAATTTTATCTTGAAATCAGTGTTGACATATTATTTTAATCTAATTAATGGTATTTAATGAATAGCAAAATCAGATACGCTGGGGGGAGGAACGTCCAACCAATCAACCAAGCTGCCAGTCCTGCTCCTTTGTAAAAACAGAGTGCAAAAGTGAACAGTAGACCTTTACCCAGGAGCAAACTGGCTAGAAAGAAACAGATCCACTGTATGATCAGGAAACGCTGTGAAGACCATTTATGCTAATGAAGAGAAAAGTTTAATTGGGGCAAAACAGTGTTTGTGATAAAAACCTTTTAGCAAAAATTGCTGTTGCTGGTGTTGCTGGAAACAGGAGTCACAGTGTAACTCCCTGCTGCAGTTAAGGATGATGAATGTGGGTTTGGATCTGCCCGTGGTCACTCATGTCTCCGCTGCCAGCTTCCCCCCAGACTGGGGGGACTGAAGTCCATGAGGTCTGCCAGTAGCGCTGAAGCTCTTAGCAAGGGCTGTCACAGAATTACACTGGCATTTCTGGTGGCAAAATAGGCTATTGCATTTCTGTTTATCTGGAAATTTCTCTTAGGAACAACAGCATCTCACAACAACCTCCATATAGGCCATATGCTGTCAGTGATCTCGATGGTAAACAGCCTGCACGATCTTAGCATTTGCATTTATTTAACAAAAAGATAATTGCTCCTTTTATTCATATTAATATTAGTGTTCGCTGCCTCAGCCTCCCAAATATAACTCAGTCACACAGCCATGAGGTAAATTGAACCTATAGCAATATACAAAAAAAGAAAAGTTACCCTGGTGATTAAGTACAGTTCCCAGCATTCCGAGAGGAGAGGTGTGCAGCGGACAGTAAAGCTTGGACCGTGTTGTCTTGGGATCGGGAGGCTGCAGCGTGACCCCTCTCGTTGCACGCAGCGGGTCCGGCAGAGCTTTGCTGCGGGCGCCCTGGCACGGGACGTGCTGTTGTTTCCCTGCCCAAGAGGCTTCCTCTTACAGGCTGCGTAACCTCAGTCTTGAACTTTGTTCACACCACAGGAGTCATGTTCCCTGTGAGCCAGAGGGCCCTCGGCAAACACAAATGTTTGGCCCTTCCTGAAGGGTAAAGCGGCTTTGGAGCCATGCTAAATTGAGAAGGCTGCTGGCTGTGCCGAGGAGAAAGCTGCTCACGTGGGGCTAAAGTTACAGATGGAGGATCTTGGATGTCATTCAGCCGCAGTATGAAGCGAGGGAAGGTCGAGGGGAAGTTTCAGGTGGAGTGAAAATTCGCGGATAAAAATCTCTGGGTGATACAGTGTGATAGATACAGTGCAATAGAGAGAGGTGCGGAGAAGGAGCTGGCATTTAGGACCAATCCCTCGTTGTATTTTGTGATTTCCAGAATAAAACATACAGTTCTGGTGCTACACCTGTAAATAAACACCCAGAGTTTCACTCCTGGAGGACAAGACTGTGTGGCTGTGAATGCCATGCGTGTGAGCCGCATCACAGCCGAAACTTGGAGCTCCTTAAGGCTGGAGCTGCCGTGGCTTTGTGTGAGGAACTTCCTTCACGGCAGGGCAGCCTACACAGACGTGCTCAAATCTCCCATGAAGAGTGGAAAGGAGAATTATTACCGCTGAGGAGCATTTTGCTCACTAAACAGAGCAGCGCTATTATTTTTATGCCGTATGAAGGAATCTGATGCGTGCAGAGCAAGTGCAGATGAGATAAAAAGGGGTGTATATGCTACTAGCAGGACATTTATTGGGAAATCGGCAGTGCAACAGCCAACCTGGCTAGCATGCCTTGCTGAGATGTTATAGAGGTGCATATTCCCTAGTATTCTAGCTCAAAAAAAGCTGAGGATGTTTCTGAAGTCCTTTCTTCTTTTCCAGTTCTTACTCTGACAGAAACATTTACAGGCTTAAAAAAAAAAAATCAGCAAAAAATCAAGACAATTCATAGGATAGAGAACATAAAGTATCATATTTTGCTCTTAAAAGCACTCTGCTGTTATCTAAGTGATCCAAATGATAAATTCTGATCTGCGGAAAGCTGGTAACTTGCTTTAATCAAGCTCTCCTGTAAACAGACTGAGGAGAGGGTGCGAGGTAGGTGCCGAGAAGAGTCCAAATAATTTAAAAAAATAAAAAAGAGTGCGGAAGAGAGAGGAACGGAAAGCAAGCAGAGACGTGAGGAACGCTATTGTGCCGTCACCCTTCTGGCAGGAAAATCCTTGGTTTTCCTGCTGCATCCGCCTCGCGCAGCGCGCGGGGAGGCAGTGGGGCAGCCCGTGGCTGCGCTCGCGGTGGCAGCCAGGCCCAGCAGGGCCTGCGCCCCTCTGCACGTCCCCAGGGCACCGCGGAGCCTATGGAGACCCGCGCAGCCGGAGAGCCGGGCGCCCTGCCGCGTTAAGAGGCAGTTAAATGCCTTGTGGGGACATCCGAGGGAGGCACGGTGTTCCTCTGAAAGAAGCGGTGAGGGGGGTCAGCTCTCCGTTTTACTGCGCTTGCTGTCTTCGAGTTGGTAGAGAAGGGGGATCTCTTCGTTGAACAAACAGCACCCCAGAATAAGTATCCCAGTCTAGTGGGCCCTTCACAAAGTTCACTTTTCTTATCTGTTTGCCGTTGCAATAAATGGCAATGTAGCAATATGGAAAGGATGCCATCATATTGCTCTGGATAAAGGCAAAGTAGCTCTGGGATGAGCCTAATGC
>VZSV01000025.1:5911121-6088157 GCA_013398735.1 Nothocercus julius
TTTTTTTTTTTAATATATACATTTTTAAAATTGATTCCCCATGTTTCATTCTGACATTTCAGCATGACAGCTCAGGGAAGTAATTAATTAAAGATTAAAATAGCCAAGTTTTGCCTACTCGTGAGAAAACCAGGTATAATGATTAATCGTATAGTTTCCCACTGAAAGCATCAGCGGACAGTAACATTTCTTGAGGCTGATCCCTAGCTTCCTCGGATCTCACCATCTGTCCATTCAGCGCTTTTTTGGAAGCCGGCCTAGATTCTCAGAGAAAGCCCTGTAGAGCCAAGAAAGGCACTTTTATCTAAAATGGAAGTTTTGGGGGCAGACCTCATTTTTTGTCACCTCGAGCCTAACTCCATTACCTCTCTCCAAGCCTGTGCACGTGCACATGTGTGTGGCACAGAGCTAACGTGGGGTGGCCTTCAGCAGCCACGTGAGCACGTTGGCTCAGCCTCCTTCAGGTTTCTGCATGGCAAAGACCTACTAATGGTGTCTCCTCATTGTCTCAGCATTCATCTATACATCTGAGGGCCCTATACATCTGAGTAGCCCTGGATGCTTCATGCTAAGGTGTGCTAAAGGGATGTCTCCACAGCAGTTACTGCTCTGAGGTGTAAGCAGCACAAGGACCGGAGCCGTCCAGAAAGGAGCAACACGACGGCATCTTCCATGCAATGACGCCTTCCATGGGCCGACACTCGGTATGAGCTGGTTAGCTGAAAGGGACCTCGTGCGTGTCTTTGCCACAGTGCACATCTAACAGCAGCCTCCGCGGATGTGAAGAACAAAATGGAGACTTAGCTTATGCCTAAAAGTTGATAACTTAAAGGTTCACATGAAGCAGGTAAGGAGCTAATTCTGAAGCCAAGTGTCTCCCAAATCTCTTGAAACTGTAACCCATGCTGGTTCCATCTCCCATTTTTTGCCATTTGGTCCTCTAAATTATCTTCTGATCTTGAGAATTGACAGCTGTGGCTTGACATTTGGAGTATCTTAGATAAGCTCGAGGAAAGAGTCCTACAAGCAGGTAGCTCTGAGGAAGAGGCTTGAGCTGAATTTTCACTTTAAAAAAGGGAGCCTAGCAATCTCATCCCTCCCCAGAATCTTGGACAGAGAGTGAATTTTGATACTGTACATATTGCACTGACTGCATTTGGAAGAAAGACATGGAAAAAATATTTTCCCTCTTGCAAAAAATACTTCTCGATCCTTAGACAACAATTCTCCTAAAGCAATCCATTTTTTTTATCAACAAGCATACTGTCAAGTTACATCATTTCTCTTTTCAATTACGATCTTTATTGAAATTCAAACCCAAAAAGTTTTATTCCAGTGCCCAGTGCAGTAGATGTTTTTAGTAGTGTATGCTTCAGTTTGATGGCCAAGATTGTTGAGTGGAGAGAAATTCCCTCCTCTTCTGCAGATTTGAAGAAAAAAAAATGTTTTTCTCCCCTGAAAAGTGCCAATGCACGATGAGATAGATTAAAAAATTTCATGACTTAAACTCTTATTTAAAGTTGTGACCAAGCTCTCCATAATGACAGTGCGGTTTCTTGTTCTATGTGAACCTACAATAGAATCAGCCTCATTTTCCCACAAAATCTTCTGTGTTCCCTGGAGCCACACACTAAAGCCTCTCTCAGCAGCTTTCCCCAGCCGATGAATGAGCTGTAGTTCCGGTGTGGGTATAGACGGGTGGGGGTGTTGCACGCTGTCCTGGGAACCCCAGCGCTGGTGGTGTGCTAGTGACTCCTACTGAGGCACGCACCTGAATCAGGCCGTTTGCGCCATTGGCGGTGCAGGGGGAGGCAGTTTCAGAATGCGTTGCTGTGGTTAAAATTCAACTCTAGAAAGGTTATTCTTTCTTGTTAAAATTTTCAATAGTTTCAAACGCAGAATATATTTTTTTCACTACCTGTGGTGGTAGGTAGCACACCTGGGTGGGCCTCTGCTAGTCATCTTTTCTTATTTTGCAATGTTACTGCTGCTGGGGAAAAGATGTCACGTCTCATTCCTCGGGGCGGCCCTGCAGGAAACGGTCTTTCACATGTGGTTTGTAAAGACCTTCAGCATCTTCCTGCATGAGAGGCCCCTGTGTTTGCTTTCTGAAGAGAAATGGCACATCCGTTCCTGGAATCTCACCATAAGGGATAAACCTAAGCCCGTCCCAGGTTTGTGAGGGCGAAAGTGCAGCGAGCAGAAGGAGTTTGGGTGCTCTCTGGAGCACGGCGCGGTAGGGAGCTTTGCGATGGCCGTGCGGCACTGCCGAGGCGCCCTGGGCACGGGCGGAGGGTGTCGCTGGAAGGTTGACTAGGGAGGGCTCTGTGGGGCTAAGTCAGCCTCGATCTTTGTGGAGGAACAAGCAGTGCATTGGCTTTCACGTTTCAGTCAGTGTCTTTGGAAACAGCGTTGTGTACTTGTCCCAGACGTGGTCTGAAGTTTCCACGTTGGAATGTGTGAGGCATGGTCTGTTAACATACCTTGGAGGTGCTAAACCTTATCTCTGCTTTAAGACAAAACCTGTAAAAATATATCTCCTTTGAGGTCGAGCCCAGCTCGCTGAAGATGTTTTTTGCTTCAGGTTTCTCATTATTACCCACAAGATGAGGAATTACTGCTTTTAGCCCAGTGATTACTGTGAGCACTCCCTAAATGACACATTAGGGAAATTAGTCAAGCTTACTCAAGCCACCAAATTAACATTTTAAGCCATTTTGCAATTTTTTTTTTTCTGGGGCGCTTTAGGAAGAGCTCACGTGAGGCAGATATCCCTGCCGAACAGGGTGTATCTGTGGCAGAGCAGCTTTGAAGGGGCAGCCCCGAGGAGGGAGCAGATAGCAGGGATGCAAGCTGAGCTTTGTGGCCAGCGCCGCTCCTTGAAGCATGACCAGACATCGAGAGCCCGCAGGCCCCAACGTGATTTATGGCAAAAAGGAAGGGTGCGATGCTGGCAGGATATAGGTACAGTACATGTGTAGAAGGGAGAAATGTTTGCTTATTTGTGAGGTTGCTTGTTTTTGTTTGCTGAATCCCTTTTCTGCACCCACCCAAACATCTGTTTTGAAGCACGTGGCCTGAGTCTGCATCTTATTTGGCCTTGTATCCCTACTTTTGTATCCAGCTTTTCTAGGTGGGATTCCACACGTGAACCCTGCCTTCTCTAAATCAGGCCCAGAAGGTGTTTATGAGAGTTTTATTTCTGCTGTTTTCTTTCCCCGTTCCACTATACATCACCCCCAACTATATGTGCAAGGGGAGTCTAATGATCTAAAAACAGATGTTTGAGACATAGGCAGTAATACAGAAGGATGTTTGGCCTGGAGAAACCTGGGATATATCTTTTTTTATATTTTTACTTACTTACTCATAAAACTCCTGCCACTCTAAAGTGGAAAATGTGTTCTCTTTTAGAGAGAGCTACAGCTGTCCCGCTAGAGATTGCTGTGAAGCCCTGTAAATCATCTGTGGCACTCCTCATGCTCCAGCCATGCCGGTGTTGCTTCATTCTGAGATCAAGGGATGTGCTGAGACAGGTAGTGCTCACTTTGCCAATTTAAGGAGGATCTGAGAAATAGATGCGTTCCCAGTTGTCACAGCATAACCCCTGGATGTCTGAAAGTATGTGTGAGAGGCCGAGTGGGGAGACTAAATACAGGGGAAGAAAGTAAACCTCCCACACCTGATTTTTCACTTTCCTTGAGTCAGATAGATGAAAAACTTCCTTGTGACACGTCTGTATCGTATCTGATCTAGTTAAAGCTTTGAAGAGTTGATACTGTAGCGTTAATGTTAATCTGAGTGACAGAATCTTTCCGGGAGTTGACGTGAGCAAATATATCAAGAGGAGGATAAATTAATCACTCTGACCAGCTTCATTAGCACCATCGTGAGGAAAAGTTCCTGCTAACCAGGAGTCCTTTATACCACTCCTGCAAAAGGTTGTGCCTGAGGGTGGAATGGTTTAGAAGGAAGAAAGTGAATTTCAAGTGTGAAAAACAGTAGAAATGAAGTGAATTCAGGAGGGAATGAGACGACAGATGATGGAGTCCTCTATGCTTAAGATAAAAGTACATTTACTCCCCAAATACAACAGAGGATGACAATGAGATTATTCTGATTCATGTAATTTTCACGTGAGAGATGAGCATTAATCATGATACATTTGTGAGAGCCCCTGGAAACAATAAAAAATCATGAAAGAAGTGTGCGCCTTGAACTTTCCTCAAATTGCCTGTAAAGATCTGGTCCCTGCTGTATGTGTAGAGTAACTATAGAAAAAAGAAACACCCTATGTTCTAAGCCACTTCAGTCTGCTCCCTCAGCCAAAGTCTTTGCAAATACCAATGACCTTGCAGTCCATAGAGTGGGACCTAGCTGATGGGCAGTCAGAAGAGAGGGCTACCAACAATGTGTGTGGCTGCTAAATAAAAACCCATCGTGTGTTCTCTACCCAAAGCCCTTCATGAAGGTATTGCTCTGCTTGTTTTATGGAGGGTGCAAGGGGCTGAAACCTATAGTGGCTCTGGGGCCACCAAGCAAGCTAGAGCTGACTGGAAAGAGGAAATCTTGTTTCTTCGTATGCTGGCCGTGGCCACAAACCTTCTCCCCTTCCCTGCTGTCCTAGAGCATGAGGCTTCAGAGCCTCCAGGAGGGCAGTGCCACACAGCAGTCTGCAGTGACAGAGGCTTTTTCCACCTGTTTTTCAAGATCCTGGTGAGCTGCCTGCCCATGGCTTTGGCTCTTTTAGCCATGCTCAGCAGCATCTCCTAAATCTGCCTTATTCTGAGGGAAACATTGCTCTTAATAAAGCCCCTAATAGAACAGATGCTGGGTCATTAGGCACTTGTGAGAAAAAAAACGACTAGTATATTGCATACTGGAGAGGCGACAAGCTAATAAAGGCTGTAGCTGGACAGCAGGAGATGTATGGTTGAGGGAACTACAGGTGCTTGCTGGATGCAAAAGCAGTGAAAGATGATGACTCTGTAGAAAAGCAATAACATAAGAGTCATTTACCAAATAATAAGAAGTGGGGGTGATTTGTCATGCTTTTTAGCCTTAACACTAGTATTAGAGCTTTGTTGGGAGAGGAAGAAGAAGCTATAAATTGAAATGAGTCTCATCATCAATCAAAATGTTAAAGTGAAAAACAGTATAGAGGGCTCTGCCTGGCTTATAGAGGAAATGTAATCGACTGGGTTTTATTTTAGGACAGAGGTGTTGTAACTCATGACTGCAAAGTCAGAAACAATTCTTATCTGAAAACTGGAATTGAAAAGATATCCACATGTCTTAACCTCTTTATATTCTTGGGATACTAATGTTTAATATCAAGTGTTAGCCTAGCTGACCACGACTCTGAGGGCCAGCTGACTTTTTTGCTTATAGAGTGATTTGATATATTTGTCAATATTAGAGTTTTATTCTAGTCCATAAGGAGGCTTCGGCACAGAAATACTCTCATACCTGTGACACGCAACTGTTCAATCCTCTCTGCCTCCCAGTCCCATTTTGTTGCAGATCCGGAGGAGTCTCTGGGTGCTGTGTCTCTGGGACACTCAGTTTGAAACCCTGAACTGTGAACTTTTTGTTCTGTGTTACTGCTTTTATGCTGAGGATCTGCTTTTCAAAGCAGTTTTTTCCTGAGTTTTCTTCTGTAGGTTTTGCTAGCACCCAAGTTCACACACACAGATAAAGACAACGACTTCTTGTGCCATGAGGAAGTTTGCCAAGTTTGTTTCTTCTTTCTGTAAATTGGGCATTAGTAGCTTGTCATGCATACTGTGAAGATACCAGGCTGCACGGAGACTCTGCAGACTCTGTTTCCTGGCCCACACTATATGCTGTCAGATGCACCCCTATTGCACAGTTCTGGCCGCTCAGCCAGTGCTGGTTTTTGCCGGTGTCATTTGTAGGGGGCACGTCCATGTGTAGATGCAAGTCAGTGGTTTAGGGCTCATGGAAGAGCATATGTCCCCTATCCCTGGTTGGAGAAATAGGGGGAAGAAAGGGCTAGGCAGGCTCTGTTGGCTCAAGCGGCGCCTCCCATGTATTTCAGGCATAGGGATGAATGAACTGTGACGAAGGCTGTTTTTGTTGTGTGATATCAGAGGTCACAACTGCTCTGAGGCCGTGTTGAATGCAGGAGCGCACATGATGCTGGCTCACCTCCGTACCGCAGAGCACCGGCACGGAACCGTATGCGGCGCTGGAGCCGTGACTGCTGGGGGTGGGATTGCCTAGACACCAGAATTGCGAGTGCTAATGAACTTTCTTTTCTGATTGTGATAAAACTGATCTCTGGGAGGAAGCTGTGTTGGGTTTAGTCTTTTTCAATGCTACTTAAAGTTTGTTTAGGGACCTGAAATCTGGCTCTAGTACCATTAACACTAATTACAGATCCAGGATCGTATCTATAAAAGTCAGTATCCTGAGGAGCTCCCTGGAGACAGCATTCGCATTCATGAGAACAGTGCAGTAGGACAAGATGAAAGAATTTCTGGGAGGAAACTTGTTCCTACCTGCTACACAGAGAGCAGAGTCATATCACTTCGCTGATCTGGTAGGTGGCACAAATGTGATGGAGCCATAAAATGTTGTGGAAATGCAGGACAGGGCCTATTCTGAGATACCATCTCCCTGGAGATGGACCTGTATGACTTGCTTGGACATTCCTAGTGTTTTCCAAAAACTGTAAGGTCATAGGCAAGCACGGGATATGGTGAAGAAAGAACAGTAGCAAATGCAAAATACATTTGTCTTTTTGTATTTGTAATGTTTCTAAAGACCTTAGGGAAGTTGAAGCAAGGGAATATTGACAGGAATACTGTAGGAACAGGCGTTTGGTGTTCGTATGTATAAAGGCATAAAAATGAAGGTACTGTTTAATGGGTCTCCCACCATGAGGTAGTGCCCCTTTCTCCTTTCTTTACTTTTTTTTTAATAGTTTTTCTTCTTTTACATATGCACTTAGTATTTTACAAAAAGGAAAGCAGTATCTGCTTAGGCTGGCCCTGGAAGTTTTGCCACTTCCCTACATTTCTGTGTTAATTAGTTTTTACAGGAGCTTTTAGATATCTTAATATAGAGCTTTTTTGCTAAATAGGCCGGGCAGAAAGGTTACCAATACCAGTAGCTTTGGGATGTGAGGCTGAAATGTTGGCATTTGGTATCTTAGCAAGTGGTGTATTTGCAGCCTTGTTGTACTGTGCATGTTGTATGTTATGCTGGTGACTATTTCCTCCGTGGTTGTCCTGGAGACTGAACTTGTTTCAATGTGGAATGGAGAGGGTTGGCAATAGCAGTGCGCGCTTCTCTTGCAGCAGTGATTATACATTTGCTTGTCATTATGTTCCACTTGAACTGGTTTTTAAATATTCTGAGGGTCTCCACATGCTTGTTGTCATCACTCTAATATTTTACCCTCATCTTGCAAACCTTTATCTATGAAATTAAATGGACAGATCGCAATGGGACAAAATATATGAGGAGTGGTTGCTGATGGACACAGCTGAAGAGCTGGGCCCTCAGAGAACACCATAGTATTTAGCATCTGAGAGATCTGTGATAGTAAAGAGTAGCATGGCATAAATGTCTTGCTAATTGATATCACTGTGCTGTGAAATCTAAAACACCGTTCCTCACATATTGGACTGCGTGATGATGCAAACTTCTTGGGATGTATCCTGGCAAATAACATATACCTTTCAGAAAGTCAAACTGCATTTTGGCAACCTTTCAGTATTTCAGTTTTCATAGTTTTTCTTTAAAATTTCACGTTAGGCAATGAGTATGAAACAGCTGTCGTATTCCTGAGGGGAATAAAATCTCTCCATTTGTATTCAAAGCTTACTATCCCTCTCCTGGTACTCTGAGGAGATACAAACACATCAGTCAAAGCCATCTGTTAGCCGTAACGGATTACAGAGAGCCCAGTCTAACTTACACACCTTTTACAAGGTTAGATATCAGCCTAATGTTCCGAAAACTTTCAAAGCTGAGAGTTTTATTGAGGCTTAGGTTCATCCCTTACAGAAAGTACATAATTGAGGTTGTTTTCTTGGCTAAGCATTGAAGTATCGGGAAAAGATCCCAAGTGGTTTATAAATTAGAATAAATTTGTTGTCTGCTGAAACAATCCGAGTGATAGTTCCATTCACAAATGTGATCAGAAGCATTTTGCATTTCTGACGCAAAGAGGAGTGTATAGGGTGGCTGGACGACCGTTTTGCCACACGCAGGGCAGCTGCCGTCAGCAGAGAGGGGCTGTGCATGGGGCCAGGGAAAGCAGGTCTCCATGGCGAGACCCCATCTGCGGAGCGCCCTCCCTGAGGAATCCCGGCCCATCCTGCAGGAGCCGGGTTCGGATTCGTACGTCGCTCCATCATAGGCCTGGCCATTGTTGTTGACAGTCGATGGTCTCATCTGTCGTTCCATGCAGATGGGCCAGGCTCTTCTGGGGAGATGGAGGGGGTGGGAAAGGAAAGATGGTGCCCGTGCCCTGGACATGGATCATTAAAGTCAGCACTTCGTTAGCGGTTTATGTAGGGCTCAGGTGTCGTCTTTGCAGGAGGCACCAAGTAAATTATTTATATAAATAAAGAGTTGTGCAAGACAATTAGCAGCTGTAGAGCCAAGTGTGATGCATGATGGGCTCCCTTCCTCCATGGCTTATGGAGTAAAACTCTAGTAAACAAGGGGCTGTAAGTGGCTCAGCTGCTTACTGGCTTCGCCAGGTCGGAAGTTGGGCTTCTGGCTCAGCTGGGAAAGAACAGTTGTGACTGGAATCACCCCGTCGCCCCTGCTGTAGCGTGTTCCCTTGCGTACTGATCCTTAGGTGGAGTAAAATAATACAGTTCTTCTGACAACAACACGTGCATCTCCCATGCTGCTGTTAGCGTGGATACGCATGGATTACTGGCATATGTATGTCTGTTGCTTAGTCATCATGGTACAAGGCAACGGGGAATGAGGATGTCCTGAATTATGAAACCTTTGATATTCCTGTTTCTGGATCAAGAGAGGTTCATGTAAACCAGCTACAGTGTCTCACTATGGAGTGCACACCCGTCTGGAATGGTTTACAGGCACCAGTGCACGGAGGCAGCTCCGGTCCTGGGGCAGCGTAGCGGTGCGGAGAGGGGACTGCACATGTGGAAGGCAGGCCTGTGTGTGCCGAGGAGCAGTGGAGCGGGTGTTGTGGAGATGTTACGGAGACAGCTGGGTGGAATCAGCTCCAGATCAATTCTGAAGCTGAGCGGGCTCCAAGTAAAGCAACGTTAGTGTGTCTGCCCTGTGCCTCTCCCTTTCACAAGCGTGTTGCTGCCTGAGCCGCGTCCACACCTGCGCTGGCTCTGCGTGCAGGTGGGTGCCACATGCGCCCAATTCTGTGTCTGCAGTCACTAGCCACGCTGGACACAGGCTGTGTCCGTGGGCCAGGCACCCTCGCGCAGCCGCAGGTTGCGTACGCACAGAGCTCTGCTGCTCGCCTTTGCGTCGTTAAATCTGGGTCGGAGATAGGCGATTGCGGCAGTGCAGTCTTACCAGTCAACATAAAACTATACGTGCAAAGCCTGTGCAGCTTTTAAATGTGAAGTAGGGATTAGATATACGCATATTTATTTTATTTTTGCGGCTCTGTTCCCTATTGTCCTGGTAAAATCTGAGGCTGAAAGTAGAGGGCTGTTTTGTCTGTGAGAGGGAAGGGGAAAAGAACAGCTGCATTTAAGAGCTGCACTGAGAACTCCGGTGTGAAGGAAGAGCCTTTCCAGAGCGCACGTCAGCCTTTTCTCGCTGTGCGAAGAGTGCTTTGCCACCCGCGCATTGCAAATACAAAGCAAAGTGGGTACGAGTGGGTGCAGTTTTTCCTTCAGAGAACTAATTATTTTGCTTGAGGTTTTTGTGCCCGGCGTGCGTGTAACCGGGGCACGGAGCGAAGCGAAAGGGGCTTTTTCTGCATCGCCCTGTCGTCCCAGTGCC
This sequence comes from Nothocercus julius, assembly GCA_013398735.1. NCBI lineage: Eukaryota > Metazoa > Chordata > Aves > Tinamiformes > Tinamidae > Nothocercus > Nothocercus julius. The sequence continues at coordinate 5,921,103 of VZSV01000025.1, forward strand.
GGGGCTGCGGGTCTGCGTGTTGTCTCGGCAGCGATTCGGCGTCTCGGCGCGACAAGCTGCCAGCACGACCCTGCCACGGCGTCCCCAGCGCTCGGCACGCGAGCGTGCGCGCGTGTGTACGCGCGCTTTCTCGCTGCGTCTCGTCCCGCCGTCTGGGCCCTTAACAGCACCGTCGCAAACCGACCGCTGGGTAATGCCGGGGCTCCCGGGGAGCGGGCTGGAGGCTGCGGCTGCCCGCCTGGGCCTGGCCACCGCGGCCCTTTGGCGGAGCGGAGGCGGCGGTCGCGTGTTTTGTCGGCGGCCTCGAGTGGAGCCCCGCGGGTCGTGGAAGGCGCTCGCGGCCTCCGGCAAAGGGCTGAGCGGCCCTGGCCCTAGTGGGAGCGCGGCGCGTTCCCCGTCGCCCTCTCCCGTCCGCGTTGGCCCGTGTCAGCACCGTGCGCTCGCTGCCTTTGCGTGTGGCTTGCGTGCGCAGCTCCCTGTCGAGTTGGTGTCGGGGGTGTTTGGAAGCACCTGTGACACAGAGGCAGGCAAGGGGAGGCTCTGCTCTCCTGAAGTTGTTGCGCGCAGCCCTAACTTCCTTATTCTCATACGTCTGCTGGCTGTGCTGTCCTGTCGGTGCTTACCAAAGAGCCAGATTTTGATAAGACATTTTGGAAGCTGGAAGGTAGCATCCTTTGGTCTTCTCTTTCTATGGCATAAGTTGGGCTGTTAGGTTTCCGCTTTCCTGGTCTTCACAGCTTGCAAAAGGTAATGCTGTCGATCAGGCCTACCAGGGGCTACCACCTACCTTTCCTTGTTAGATGGTCCCTAAGAAAAGGAAGCTCATGTAGTTGTTTTGTCTCTTATGATTTTAGATCCTTTTCTCCCAATTTCAGCCAAATTTCAGATTATCTTTAAGATAACTAAGTACTTATGAATTGGCATCTGGTAAGAGGAAAGCAGTCCAAATGCAGCCTGCACTGAAGGAAAGGAGAGAAAACCTTGGCAGCTGCGCGAGCCAACTAGTCGGCTGGCACATGTTGTAGCGATGTGTGCACGTGTCTGTAGATAAGCCACCACCCAAGGCATTTCTTGCCTAGTGAGTTTGGTATGGGGGGACATGGTTACTGACATGGGGCTCTGGTTGTCAACGCAGGGGAGAAGGAACCTGTGACTGTAGGGGGTGAATCTGCAGGAATCAGATAAGGATATTTGTGCATTTAAAAGAAAATTTATCAGGGAAAAATGCTATACTTCTGCAGGAAGGATGTGAACTACACAACAGAACCTGCGTGTGATGCTTATGAACTGCTTAAATATCTCGTTGTATATATGTGTTTCTCTTGGTCACACATTTTGTCCTTCTTGTATTGGTAGCTGAGCATTGTCCCTTCTCAGCTGGTCAGTATTTCCAAGCTCAACCCGAATTTTTTAAAAATGTTGAAATTGTAAAATTTTGAATACTTTTAAAATTCTGGCCCGAGGTGACTTGCTCAGGATTTCGCAGAAAGCCCTTTCCAGGGAAGGAACCGAAGGCGTTTCTGCCGGCTTGCGGGAGAGCGCTGGCACGTGCCCAAAGCCCGGGCCGTGCCGCGCCAAGGCGCCTGGCCGGCGTTCGCCCCGTTTGGTGCCTGCGTTCCCGCTGACCGCTCTGGCATAACAGAAGCTGCGCAGTCGCAAGCGGCTCGTGCCAGGCCTTCCTTAAAGGCACTGCTCCCCGTGCAGAAGAGGAGCAGCGTTTACCCAGCTCTGCTGGCCTCCTGTCTGCAGGTAGCAAGCTGGAACAGCGGCCTCGCTCCACTGCGGCGCTTGCGCTGTGAGCCGCCGAGTCGCTCCCACGGAGCCGAGTGCTTTCGGCTAGCATTAAAGTCAGGTCAACCACCGCTGGATCAGACTCCTAATATTCTTACTAATACCGCAGTCTGAAGCGTGTCGGAGGGGAGGAGCTGGAGAGTTGTTGTGTGTAAGCCATACGCTCCTTATTAGTTTAGGCTTAAAACATGGTAGTGATTTTTGGAGGGAAGAGGAATGAGTCTTTGGAAAACACTTCCCCCATCCCACCCCCCACTAAAGTCCTGTGATTGTTTTTCTTATGAAAAAATAAGTATATTAAAGGCAATCAACTGTCTTTTCCAAAATATGTCCACGCTGAAAAGAAAGAAGAAAGTTCCTATGAATAATTTCCACCAGCTCCTACTAACTAATCCATTTAATATTTGTTCTTAATTGAAAAAAAATTGCTGTAGTTCAAACCTTTTAAGAAGTACTTAAATTTCCTCTATGAATGCTTTTTCTCTGACAGTACTAATGTGCTTGAATCAGTTCGGCTTCAATTAGGAGGCTGAGTGTATCAAGCCTCCCCAGCAAGGCTGTCTGTCAGGAGAACGGGATTATATGATCCCGCCATTTGGCTGAGCGTTTGCTCTTGGTGAAGCTGATAATTTCATCGCCCTCCCTGAAGTTGCATTTCATTCTCCATAAATTCTTCAGTGCCTCTTTAAGCCTCTCGTTGTGGAACACTTTGTCTTCTGAAATGTCCTAGCCTGATCTGTCATTACGGTGGCGTGTCACATTCGGTTACCGCATGCGTCTCGCTAGGTGCAATGTAATGCTGGCTGCCAACGTAACTATTTGTGAGCGAGTCTTGCTGGGGAGGCGCTTTGCTGGGAATCGCGGCTGAGAACAGGGCTTCAGAGGATCTGCTCTTCGAACTGCCTTGGCGTCGGTGAAACACTTCATTATAAAAGGACATAATAGAAGCATAGGCTGTGTCTAGGCTGGGAAACTTCTGCCCAGGCTTCCCACTGTTGCTACCCGTGGTTCAGCTGCAGCAGTGATAGCAGCTAAGGGAATAGATGAATAGGCTGCTGGTTCTCCAAGCTTTTGGAGCGGCGCTCACAGTTGCTGCTCCAGTGGCCTCCTGCTCTTCTCTGCTTGCCCTCCTTTAGCCAGTGCCCCAGCTCTGCGGTCTGGAAGAGCCCCTGCTGCTTGGTGCCACCTCTCCCCCATGCCTTGCTCGGTGGCTGCCCTGATGCCACCGTGCTGGCAGCTCTGTCTTTCAGTGCTGCTGCAGCCTGGGAGGGAGGGAGGCCAGCAGGGCTCGCGTGTCCCAGGGCACATTCCCAGGGAGCCTCCTCCAAAGGGACCGGCGATGTCAGCAAGGCTGTTGTGCTTCGAGCGCACACGTTTCATCCTGTGCCAGCCATGTCAGTGTGACACTGAAATTCAGTATGCCAGCCACTGTTATTTCCCTTGAAACAGCTCAGAGAAAGCTCGAAATTGTGGCAAAAATGCTCTGTTATGTTCAAATTGAGATTGAGGGGAGTGCCGTTAATAGAGCTATTGCTAGCAAATAATCCCTCTTCATAGAGGGAGTCTAGAATTGCCCTTTTCAACCATCTGTCTCTTCTTGGTCTCTTTCCTGCAGCCTTTGTGTTTCTTTCTGTAGCAGCTCTTTGAAACCCTTTAGCTTTACTGGCTCCCCAGGCTTAGGAAAGCAGAGTTCCCTTTCCAAAGAGAATGACTTATACCTCGCTGTAGCTCTGCTGCATGGGATTAAAAATCTTCAGTTCTTAACTTTTAGCTTTCTGAACCCATCCTTGATGGTCTGAAACATTTGGAGTAACCTACAGGTATTCTGCATGGTACAAACATGTGTATATGTGTAAGTATACTGGTGTAAATCCTACTCCCTGACCATCCTCTCCTTTATGTCCAAGAGTAGCTCATAAAGCGTCATCTGAAACAGCAATACCTGACACACAGGTTTCTGTTTGCAGATGCTCTCCGAAGGCAGTGACACTGCTAGCTCCATCGTCCTAGCACTGTGAACGGGCTCATTTGTTTCCAACCCCCTTCCTTGGGATTATACCCTCCTCAGCTTTCTCAGTCTGTAGAGTTTTTGAAACACATTGGTGAGCTTACTTGCTTTGCAACCATGAATGGTAAAAGCAAACAGTTCCTGTGAGAAATGGGGATACTTGCCTTATCATTCCCCCATCCTCTCAGGCAGGATCTGGGCTCAAATAAAAACATCAAATACACAAGTTTATAAGAAAACTTGAAGTAGTAGTTACGTATTCAGTTGCATATTTTAAGGATACTGTTTGCCCTTCTAACAGCTAGAGGTAAGGCTGTTTTATAATAGGTTATGAAATAGCTTATTATTATAAAATAACAGTAGGAGCTGAGAACTAGAGAAAACTTAGACCTAGCATGAACTGTGGCGCTTCCCCTGTGTTCCCTTTGGATTTGTGTCATACTCTTTCTTCAGTGTTCTCCTCTTGGAAGATAGGAGCACTTTCACTGGGAAAGTTGTAAGGTTTTTTTTTTTTTTTTTTTTTTTTTTAAAGAACATTCTTTTTCCCTGAGCACATCAAAATGGATCTGAAAAGGAAGCGTGCAATTTTGGAAAGGGCTTCCTGGAATTTCTGCTAAGAGCTACAAGAGCTGCTCATCTCAAGATCTTTTTTCCCAGCATAGACCTGTTTGGGAGCTGGGACTTCACTTTGTTTTAGTGATATACTAACCTCTGTGCTTGAGTATTCTAAGTCTGGTTACAGTTTTATGCACCTATCATTTGATTTTTGAGCTCTTTATATGTAAAAGAAAAACAGCAAAGTCACTAAGTACTTGCAAGAGAAGAGGACACTTAGTTGGAAAGAATTTCCAGTAGCAGATTTTGACCCTGAAGCCATACAAATTTAAAAAATAGGCTTTCCAAGAGCTGCAACACTAGCTGTAAGGATCCCTGTCTAACAGTTTAACTTCCTTTCTGTGCTTACATGCCAATAAGGCCCTCATTGTATTGGCAGTGACAGTTCTCAAGGTGGTAGACGCTGGCTGCCCTGATCCTAGGCCGCCGCCTTCACAATCCGAGCGGGATGAGAGCTGTGCGAGTGCTGCGAGCGCTCTATACGCCGTAACCGGGTGTCAATGGCAAAGCTGGAGCTGGGGCCTCCCCCGTTCTTCTTTTCGCTTGAAAGAAGGAAAAAAAGGAGGGGAGGAAAGGTGGTGGTAGTGGGAAATCTGACAGTTGAGTGGGTTTGTTTTGTTTTGTTTTTTATAGCCTTGTTTATTTTCATTAAAACCACAATACTAACTGTAAATAGCTTTGGGACTGTTTAATTACCTCTTTCATTAAAGGCCGTTTGACACGCAAATGAAGGAAGAGCCGGGTGGTGTGCAGCACAATTAACAGCCCTTACAAATAACCAGGCTTCATGCTGGGGGCCACAGACGGTGACCTCCCTTTTGACATCAGCCTCATGATGTTAAAATGATCAGCGCAGGCCCACCATGACATTACGGCCTCTTTAAGTTTCAATAAATTAACTCGTTCCATTTGTTCAGGTTTTGTTTGTTTAAGGATTGTTCTTGGTATGGTCTGAGAATTGCTACGTGGGAAAACCCTTGGGAGTGACAGATGCGAGAGGAGAACATATGTTAAGGGAGAAATTTTCCTTTTATATTGAATGGCTGTGATTCAAGGTGGGCAAATATCATTAAAAGAGAAAGTTTTGCACGTATCCATTTGCCTACGATTATTTTATAGCATGCATGATCCCTCTTCCCCTATTTTCACAGATTTATTTCTTAGAAAGCTGCAGTTCCTGGGAAGGAAAGTGTTACAGACACGCCTGCCAACATATATCCATCTGTGAAGGCCGGTGTGACTGTTTATGTGTGTGAATCGGAGTACTGGGAGAGCCGCTTGTGCTGGGGGAGACATTTGGGCAGGAGGCAGATGTGTGAAGCCAGGCCTGTGATGGGCACACGACGTGAGCTGGCCAGTTACGGGGCCTGAGCAGCAGTCCTGATAAACAGGGAGCAAGCTGTGCAGGCCCGAGGGCGTATATTTTTCTGCAAACAAGTTTCACAGTAGTATCTACATTTTTGAATTACATAGTTTCTTTGCATCCGTTGCACTGATGATATATAAACGGAAAGGTAACTGTTTTTTGAGCTAGATGTTGTTAGGTCTGTTGCAGAAATACAGCTTGCTCTATGTTTGTAAGTTTAATTGAGATCTAGTCAGCATGTGTTTTAGAATTACAAGGAAAATAAAAAAAAAAAAATGAAAAAAGTTTCAATCTTCATTCAATAACAAGCACTGCTAGATTATTCCAGGCTCTTTTGCTAATTGGCTTGTCATCTGTGCTAGTCTAAAGACCAGCAGTTCAGTTTTCACTGAAAAATTCTGACCCAAATGTGGATTTATTCTGTTCTGGCATAACTTTGTCACCACTTATGCCAAACTTAACTTCTGCTGTTGTAAAGGATGCCTGTGTGTTGAACTCTTGCTTCACACACCTGCATTGTGCATTATATTTAAATGTCTCCAAGATCAGGTGGCCTGTCTTCTTAGAAACATTTCACGTCCATAATGATAATCTACAGATTATGTGTCATAAAAAATACGAATTGCATATGATTATGGAATATCTAGCCTTTGTTACACACTGTGCCAAAGATTTTTTAACCTAGTATCAGAATGGAGGGTAGGCAAAAGGACAACCTTTGTTTCAGCACATTAATGGGAGCAAATCAGTTTGCCCTTCTGTGTCAGCACTGGTATTCCTGGATCTCAACATGGAAGCGTGGCCTTCAAATAAAATACTGCTTTTTTTATATGGTGGTCTTGAAACTCTGTGCATCCTTCACAAATTGGAATCACATAAATGTGAGATTAATGTGAAGGAAGCACTAAGCCCAAGGTGGTATTTATAGTGGGTATTTTGGCTGCCATAATTGTATGTTCTCATGTAATAATAATGAGGATGATTGCAGCTCACTTCCCTCAAGCTGATCTCTATCATTCATTCATCCATAAATTGAGTCTGAATGCAGACTGAGTTCTAGGTGGAGAATGGTTTCACGTAGCTTTTCCCCCTTTGATCTTTTATTCAGTTGAGCTAGTAGAGTGCCCTGCTTTCTCTTTCAAGGTTTCTCCTTCATCTCTGGCTTTGAGTAAAGCACCACAGAATGCCTGATACTTTCTTTCAACAAAAAAGTGTTTTCCTTAACCTTTGTAATACTTGTTAAATTTAAGATCGAGGGAACTGTGGTCCCTTTTGCAATACTGTATACATGGTGGGTGAAATTACTCTCTTTCCTCCTGACAGGCTTTGGAGCCTGATGGAAATGCCTATATTGGTGGTGAGCATAGGTGAAAAGAACGCACTTGCAAGTCCTAAAGCAGTATCCCCACTACTCACAACTATCACACAAGAGAAACAACAGTGCTTGTAATTTCTCCCCGTATGGGAGATTGTGTTCACCCAGGTTTTAGGACACTAGCTCTTTCCTGGGCAGGCATTCGTATCATGTGGAGAAAATATTGGAGTATCCTCCAGAGGCTTCTGGGCTTCCCTCTGTCCTCAGGTCCTTCAATGAATCTTGTCTCAACCAAGTAGAGCAATGAGCTGCACTGTAAAATATTGAGTCAGAAGTGGCTGTCTTGGTTTCATTCGTCCACTTCTGCTTAGAAGAGGGTCAGAAATTGCCACCCTGAAGAGGCTCGGTAGTGCTGGAGGAGAACACCACGAGGCATTCCAATCTTTTCTCTTTTCAAAATGTTTTGCAGACTGCTGAATCCCAGGGACAGTCTGTGAGGGGCTTTGGTACTTCAATTTTGCTCTGAGATGATTTGGCCAGATTGCAGCGGAACTCAGCGTGGAAAGCTGGATACATAAGTTCTTGGCCAGCCAAGCTGGAGGGATGTCAACATTTTCCTTTAGGGCAGCTTTGGTGACATCTTTGTGTTGCCCTGAACTGACTACACTGGATAGAAAGGTTGTTTTTACTGTCAGATCCTTCCCATCACCAAGCCTAGTTTATTTCCCTAACAATAAGTCTGGCTGTCCAGTTCCATTTTATAATGCCTCTTCTCAGCTTCTCAGTCCCCAGATGTCTTCAAGATTTGCAATGCACGGGTATTATGCCCTTCTCTGTGGTAACTCTGTGTTTCTCCAACCTTTGTCAATGGTTCTGATCTTGCATAGTTTAAAGTCCACAGAACCGGAGCTCCTTGGCTGCACTGTGTATTTAACCTGCCTGCTGAAACTAAATCCCATTATTTAGTGACACCTTTTTCCTCTTGATTAACTGCAGTCAGCACTATTTGATGAGGCACCTTTCTTTACCTCTAGGAGTCAGGAATTTATAACAGGCCTTTGTCTGTGTCCCATTTGGAGTGAATTTTTTTTTTCATAAGGATGCCATTTCCGATGCTCTCCTTCACTTTTGCACAGTATGCTCTTCTGATCCCCTCTGCAAACTTTCCTTGATTGCCATAAATCTTACCTTTCTTAAATAAAATGATGTAGTCAGGAAATTAGGGATCGCCCTTGCGCTATGCTACAGCAATTGTTGGATAAATTGGCTGATAATATCCTTCCCAAATTGCCCATTTGCTGGATCACAACTTTCACCACGCTGTTAGCGAGGAAGACATCACTTGCCTGCCTTCTCTTTGGTCAAGCCAAAAGCTAAGGGGAGTGTTGGAGGGTTTGCTTTGCCTACACTGAAAACCTTTCGAACATGACGGAGTTCACATGTGGATTCAAATGTTTTCATAGTCTATTAAGAAGATGATAAAAATGCCAACTTTGTACTGGTTCGCTCAACTTTTATCAGTGAAAGGGTTGTCGTCTCCTCTGAAGTCGAAATATTTACCTAACATGAGCCCGATGAAGCCAACTGGTAAGTCAGGCCTCCTCTCGTTCTCTCTGAAAAACGTGCATGTCTTTAGGGGTTGTCCTCTCTGCCTAAGAACACTGCAGAGCAGCCCAGCCCTGCTCTGCCTCCGATTTTGAGAGGAGCCCAGTGAGTCTGGTATTTACTGGCCATGCCGGCAGTAGCGTTTGTCTAGTTGACTTGGTTTTGGAGTCCGCGTAGAAATGTTTTTAAGGGACAGAACGTGACTTGAAATAGAATCGACAATTAATCATTTTTGAGTACTGTGGGGGCATGGTGCTTCTGGTCAGCGTATTAGAATAGCTGCTGTCAGAAAAGTGGCTGTAGGGAGAAAACTCAATAGGGAATACTCCAGGTATACGCAGAGCCATCTGCATTGCTTTTAATGACAAAAATAATTGCTGTTTTTCTTCACTGCTGTCAAAATGCTGAGACAAAATGCCAATATGGGAGTGTGATCTGGAGTTCTAGTCTGGCTCCATCAGCTGTGCTGCTAGGCTAATTTCAGCAGCAGAATCTGTAATACTCGTATAGAGGTGTGAGCCAGGAAAAGTGCAGATGTTGCACAGTGTTGCAAGTAGTCTGGCAGTTTGAATGACTCGTCCCAGGCTCTGGGCCCTTTCTTAGCTGTATTACATGGTACTTGTGACACAGAGTGGCAAAAAAATCTAGTTAAATTAGGGTTTTTGCTCTGAGATTCATTAAAATAATAAACCTAGAATCCCATGTTGCTGTTTCAGGGTGAAATTAATTTATTTTGTTTACCTTTTAAAATGGAGATCAGTCAATTGGAAAGGTTACCACCACAGTTTATTTTAACCAGGTATTACCCCACGTTTACTTTTTTTTTCCCTGAATATCTAGCTGTAGTTATAGATAGCTAATGGGCCACTTTATCAGAACCATCCCAGTGGAGAGGTTAAAAAAAATGAAGTTAATCGGACATCTCACCAAACGAGTCAGGTAATTGCATTCCCCAATTGAAAAGTTACGATGGTGCTTTCTTATGAGGCAAGTAACTGGGGAAGAAGAATGACTAGGAAAGGTAGCCATAAATCCATCTATTACTTTGGGTTTGGTGGAATTAAACCATAGAGAAAGCATCAGTATTTTTCTTTGAATTTTATGCTGAACCATATTTGTACCTGGCATCTGTTTTATACTGAAAAAACACTGAATGTAGAAGTTATTGTGACTGGCTTCAGAAAAGACGTATTTTTTGGATCATATGGGAGTATAAAGACCATAATAAAGAATACATAATATAAAGTTGTACTGGACCACTGTCCTGCAGTGTTGATACAGCTACTCCCTCATGGAAAGCACAAGTTAAATTCTGCTGTCACAAACCTTTCTGAAATCAGAGCTAAAGAAATCTCCTCTTGGCAAGTGCCTCATTCAGGCCTGACCCCCGACAGCCGCAATGAAGTACAGTTCATAATTTCTGCTTGTGTTGCTCTGTGGAATTCACGTACGTTGATCTTGACCTTGAGTTTGCCATTTAAGCTTGAGGACATTCAAAATATTTAGTGCACTGGAATGGAAGCTCTTTTGGCAATATCTTTTTTCAAGCCTCAGAATTTTGCTTCAAATTTACCTGTCTTTTCAGGCAGATACTTCTTTAGCACAAAACTGAGATCCATCTGGAGATGATTTATCTTATTTCTATTAATCTGTAGCTCTACAATGAGCATATATGCATTGAGAAAATGCTTTTATGAAGAGAGAACGTTGTTGTTGTTTTTTGCTTGCCTCAACCATCCGCTATGCAAAGCCCCATGTACCAGGGTGGCTGGCGCTCGGAAGCCCAGGGTGCTGGTGATATGATGCCTGCAGCTCCCAGCTCCCCCCTTTATCTTGGTCCCTAATGACTCCTCAGGGTTCTCCGGAGCGAGGCCACCAAGTGTTTGCATGGAGGAAAATAGGCAGGCTTACATAAGTGGACATGTAGTTCCTCATTCAAGCTTCCATGAGCTTGCCTTGTTTCAGCCTCACCTATCTACTCTTCCCCTTGCTGTGTCTTTCCGAAGCCCTGTGTGCTAGGTAGTCATTTCAGCTTTCTCTAATCCTGGCATACTTTAATGTGTGTCAAACACTCCTTTTTCTCATGCAGCACAGTCTATAGTAACTTGGGCTTAACACTGTTTTATGTTATACAAAATACAAGCAAGGTGAACAGTGACCAAGTACGTTGATAAATAAACAATGCTTTCTTTTCAGCACTATGAGAAAAAGAAAGGTACAGGTAACAGCTTAAGTGCTTAAAGCACCATTCACATTGAATTAAAATAGTACTGAATGTGGCTCAAAGTGGTGATGTGTAGAGATGCCAAATGGAGACTTGAAATCTGTCCTGTTTGTTTTGTTTTCTGCAAATTTCGTCAGCTACTACTCATCTGTGCCATCTTTTTGCTGGTTAATTCCCTGGGAAAGGGTCAGGTTCAGGAGTACTTGATGCAGCTGTTGAAGGATGGGAACAATTGAAATTCCTTCAAGCCCACCATGAGACTCAGCTGTTCCTGCTCGACATACAAGGTACACTTCCTTGTGCTGTCGTCTTTAACAAATACGAGCATATACATTAAAAAAAAAAAACAAAAACAAAAAAAAACACTACCGGCACAACTGCAGCAGATTAAGACACTATGAGACGGAGTTAATATTCTGTTAGCTGAATACTGAATGCAGTAGTTGACAGCCTTTCCTTCCTTGTGGTGGGAACAGGGAAGAAGTGGTAAAAGGACTCCGTGGCGCACTCAGTTCCTAGCATGGTTTTATGCTTCACTGGTATTGTCCGTTTTAGGCTAGAGAAACCAGCAGGCTTCTCATTTTTCCACTGTAGTAAAGATATATAGCCTTTTTGCCTCTGTTCTCTCCCAATGGGAGAGGGTCAGCGAAAGAAACGGTCCTGGGGTAGTGGGGAGCAGCCTTCCTGCTGCGGAGAGCACAGGCTGCGGAGTTTCGTTTGCTCCGGTCCTTATTCCGCGGCTGCTGGGCTAGCTGCTTCAGGATGCTGCGTCTCCTCCGTGACGCTCTGCCAAGTGTAACGGGTCAAAAACTAAGTAAGTCCAATCAGCTGAAGACTCCCTTGGGGCTACTCTGCTTTTTGGTGGGATTCAGACCAAAGCGGAGCTATTTCTAAGGGTGAGGGAATAAAGGGATTCTTTGTATTCTCCCAACTACAGCTAAAGCCAGGGCTTATTAATTGCAGCTGGTTCACAATAGTAGTATATCCTTTAGTAAAATCATTTTACATCTGTGTTAAAAACAGGTCTCATCCTTCTCGTTTAATGTTCTCCAGATTCTTGTGATTAGTTTGAAGTACTTAAATCCGTGTGCATTAATTTCCTGGGGTCTATATAATGCCACATCTTTTTTTTTCACTAGTTCTGAATGTCTTTGTTATACGTCCCAGCAACATTGAACCCTCCAGGCCTGTTTGACTCCAGAGCCTGTTTCTTGGGCCTCCCAAACCACGCACAGTTTGTTGGCTCGTTTCACCTAGTTATATTCTTTGGGGACATGAGGATAGTGCATGAAGAAAACAAGCTTAGCAAATGAAACACACACTTAGCATCTAAAATATCACAGATGTATATTAAGCATCAGTTTTCTGAATGCCTGAGTCAGGCTGATCGTGTGCCTAGGTTTGGTTAAATCCCCAAAAGAGACCAAGTTCCCCCATATCACCCTCTGGCAATTGATGGGCTCCTTTTGCCTGGAGAATTCCCCTTTCTTAAACGGTGTCTGCCACTGTTTGGTTGAATGGAGAAAACAGCAGTTTTCACAGATATTATCTTGGCTGGAGTATTTAGGTCCTCACCCTGTTTTTGTGAAGAGATTATCCAAAGCCAGAAGGACTCAGTTGGCTGAAGGCCCCTTGTTGCTTTCAGTAAACCAGCGGTGGGGTATTCTTGGTTGCTTGATTGCATGTTTCTGGACATGTCTGCCTGCATCCAGGTCTTTCTACGAAATGGATGAGCCAGAACTGCTTGAAAAAGTACAGATAACATTCACAAAAATCAAAGAATCCGTATGAAATTCATAATAACTGAGCAAAGACATTTCCTCAAATCGCTGCAGTCTGCACATAAAAACCCTTAGGCTGATTAGTTGCCAGAACCTTGTTTGAATCATTCATTGCTCTAACATAGATGTAAACCAACATTGCTTTTGTCATCTGATCTCCTGGACAGACAGAAATGAGTCTGAAGAGTATAATTGCCCTTAATAACCCAGGTTATGAGCCCTTCAGTTACCAAGCCCTAGGGAGAGAAGCTGCCCTAGAACGTCCTTGGCCTAGTTGCCTTATCCACCTTGCCCACATCCATATTCAGTCCGGGGAGCTGCAAAATGCACCCACTGCTCCCCCATTCTGTGATGGGCTGCAGTTCTCTGGGATATACTGAGAGAAGTCGCTTAAATTTCCCATCCACAAAGGGAACTTCAGGAAGGCGCTGAACCTCCGGTAGTATGTCCGTATGTTGGATGGTAGTACGGTTGTTGCCTACGTGCCCTCCCACAGGCTGTTTGTGTTGCTTTCTGAAGGAACTGCCTTCACTTGACTTTTAGCCTTCAGCTTCTTCAGTGCCACCAGTTGGACTTTAAAACGTTGTTAGGCTTATAAAAAAAAAAAAAAAAAAAAAAAAAAAGGGGGGGGGGGGGTTGGATGGATGGAATTTTTTCCTGATAAAACCATTCAGTTAAGTTGACTCTGCTGTGAGGAGAGGCCAAAGGAGATAGATTTGTCCTGCTTCTCTTAAACTCTTTTTGTACAGAACCTGTCTGTCCCCTTAAGGGGGAAAGAAGAGAGATGCTCTTAAAAAGCACCTTTTAGGCACTGAAGACCTAAATGTGAAAGCTGGAGAAGAATGATCTTAAAAGCTAAACGCAGGGTTAGATTTTTGTGGCGTGGAGGAGGTGGTGAGGGCACACTCGGCGAGGGCTCTGTTTCCACTGCAGGTCTGATCAAATTATAAATATTGCTGCAGTGGTGGATGGATTCTGCAGAAAGTTTCCACATTGCCTGATGGGATAATGGATTGCTTTAAAACCACAACTTTGTCTGCAAACACAAGGCCTGACTTTACTATATATTTTTTGTAGTTATCAAGAGCTTAAGACATTGATTTTGTCTGCTCAGGCTGATTACCACAACCAAAAGATGGCCTAAATTCTCCATCGCTCTGTCTAAATAAGACTAGCCTGACCTAATGACATGTTTCCTCCTTTGTTTACGCGCTGACTCTAATCTTATTTTGTTTTCCGAGCTTAGCCCCAGGATGTAAAAATTGCCTCCCTTCCCATGTGTTTGCTTGAGCAAAATAGAACTTGACACATCTCTTCCTTGTTTAGAAATTCTGAAGATCAAAGTTTAAATGTATTTCCCAAGCGGAGGGTTTTCTGTGCCTTCCTTTCTACTGCCCTGTCTTTCTACTTGACCCTTCGCTGTCGCTGATATCTAAAAGAGGGTTATGCATTTGAACACATTCAAGGCGAGCAGAGCTGGCGAAGGGGAGGAGCGCACAGCCGTGGGAGGCCTCCGAGCTGCTGGATCCACAGGGAAGGCAGGCGGCGGCACAAAGCTCCCTCTGACCGCCAGGAGCGCTGGAGGGCGGGAAGGCCGCGCGGGCACGGCATCCGTGTCTGCCTCTAATGGATTTGGGTGCTCTTATGGGGCACGTCCCCCTGGGAGGCAGGGGAGAGCGTTCATCTGGTGTTCCTATGGTGCTGTTTATCAGAGATGGCGAGCAGGAGTCTACGCAAAAGCGAACGTAGGCAATGAAGACCTACTGAGCTCCTGGGTAATTCCTCCTCCTGAAACTGAGCTCCTTTGTCCTCTCTGTTTTCACAACCTGTAGGAAAAACAAGGATTTGCTTAATTTAAGGCAGCCTTTCATCATTCTCCCCCACTACCTCCCTCCCCTAGAGCGGGACTTTTCCCAGTTCTTGCCAGGATAACAATAGTACCTTGGAGCAAGGACTCTTTCCTGGCTTTCATGATTCCCAGGCTGCCACCTTGGCCACTCAACCGTCATTCCTGAGTAGTGCTGAACCTCATATAGCCGTTAAATCAGCTTTTCCTGTGGATATACATTTAGAGTGCCTATGGTACTTCAGCAGAAGCAATTGGCAGCAAAGTCTTTCACAAATCTCTCTATTACCACTGACTCCAGACTGCTTTAGATAGTAGCTGATAAAGTTCAAAACATTAATTTCCACCAATAAACAGGAACTGGAAGCCTAGGGAGTTAATAGGGCTTTTTCATCTCAGGCTAACTCTCTGATCTAATTTCAGATAGCAGGAAATATGCCAACTTTAGCCGCTAATTAGAGTTACTCATTGGAGATTATTTGTAGCAGACCTCCAAGCTTCTTATAACAAAAAATGCACTGACAGTGCTGCCAGCATAAATATGTTAGATGTTTGTAGTGTAGAGGCCATTTGAATTATGCAATGAATTGTTACAAAGAGGTTTAAAATACATCAGACTGCACGAACAGTAATTTTAATCAATTCAGAAACCGCAGCTCCATCTTTCCTCTGTGACACTGAGGGTGGCAGTTTTGTCTGTCTTTGGTTGGTTGGTTTGGTTTTTGTTGTTTTTTTTTTACAGATGCCAGAAGTTTCTAAATAGTGAAGGATAAGGTGATATTAGTATTCCTTTTCATTTTTCATTTCCACTCTTGGTACCGTGCTCTGCTGAATTCTGATTATGCTTCTTTGGGATTAGGCCTCCACATTACACCAGAACACTCCTTGCTTCTCAAAGAAAATATGGTACAATTTCTTTCTAACAAAGTAGTCTGCCTATAGTAGTCTTTATTCTCAGAGCACTGTCTCTTGCTACCCTCATAGGGGGCTTCAGCTTTCTCAATGAGTAGTGTCTCCCAGTATTGCTGTATTACTGTCTCTCTTCTGCTGAAGGGTATCTGTCCCAGAGAACTTAAGAGTATGAATAAGCATGTGGTGGCACAAGCAATTAAAAGGTGCTTTTTTGGTAATATGTCTTCTTCTTGTAGTTGTCATATCTTACTCTTCTGCCTTGCGTTTCATTCAAGGATGACCTATTTTATGTTCAATTTCTGTAGCATCGAGGTGGTATTGGCCACAAAGCAGTTTGTAAAATTAACTAAGCTTCACATTGTGCTTTTGAGAAAACGTACCCAGCTTTATAATGGACATAAAGTGATGGGTCAATACTACAGTGCTGAGAATAGAAGCCACGGCCTCACTTCCAGTACTACCCATCACTCATTAGGATGGGAAAATATGGCATTTCTGAGTGCAGCTACTCCTACCAGGCTTTCTGAACAGCACTACTTAGGAAAACATAGTGCTTCCAGGGCAGTGGGGAAAACAACAATCCACAAGAGAAAGGGAACACACATGTGTTAGACTTCTGTGGCTTTAATGCAGTTTTCTTCATCTGGTGCCTGATTACCCACAGCTTTCATCTGAAAACTGAACATCTCTTTTCGGAAATGCCAGCAGAACACCCTGGGTCTGTATTTCTGGATAACTCCTTTTCCTTCTCTAAACTAGATTCTCTGCTCGATCTGTAGCTTCCATACTGGTTTTCTTATCTGACCATTGAAGCTGAGGACTACAGTGCATCACAGTTAGCCAAGAGCAGTGAGCATATGACTTAGCGGAGCTGCACTGCTCTCGAGGTATCAGAAAACATTTCCAAACTAAAATATTTTGATTTTCAGGCTTCTGACTGAGGATGATCTTTATTTAGTTGAAAACCCAATTTTCCAGCAAAAGCAGTTTGTGAAGAACGTTGTCTGGATCAGGCTTATGGGCTTATGCCTTTTTTATTTTGCTTCTTTAAAGTGTATCTAAAGAACTTCTAAAAGTCATTGTCTTTTTTTTCTTTCCTTTTTTTTTTTTTTTTTTCTCTGTGTGGTGCTGGCATTTAAAATTCATATCCTGTCTAACCTGAAAGTCTATGGATCACTGGAGAACCAGAAAAGTGACAGGGGAATCATGCAAGCAGGACCAAATTAATTAGAGAGGTAAAATGGGTTTTATTTTGCTTCTCCATTACTGTGTGGCCATTTACACTAGCGTGATAGGCTAGCACTGGTCTAAAGCGAGAGAGGGCTTCTGAGTAGGTGGTGCTTTCTTGCTCTACCCAGGAAATCCAGCAGCAGATTTATGAGAGGTGGAGTGAGAGTTGAAAATCACAGCCCTGTTCCTCAGTGAATTGAATTTACAAGAGTTAAGAATCCCCCAAGCTGAGACTCGCTGCTGAGCTCATGCACCGTCTTCCTCGGAGCTGTTTCAGTGCCCAGGCTGCTGGTCAGCACCTTTGTATCGGTCAGGTGGCTACAGCGCTCTTGAAAGATTTAAGCACTGCTTCAATAGTTGTCTTCCTCGTCCTGCTCCGTATCAGTACTGCTTGGTAGCCCATGCTGGGATGGTGGCTGAAGAGCTCTGAATGCCTGTGCAAGCCAGGGATGGGCCCAGGTCTGTCGATGACTATGCAAAGCAGAAAGGTATCTGGCCCTTTGCTATTTTTAATTAACCTCTAGAGGAAGAAATACCTGAGAGAAAAGAACAGTTTCAATGCTGACATTTAATGCAAGGATAAAAGAGCTGCCAATATAAGGAGAAGTGCAGAAGCCTAAGGAAGATGAATACTGCAAATATTCCTGCAACTTCAAAAGTGAGAAAACCAGGCAGAAGATTGTAGCTTTGTTTGGTTTTGATGCATATAGAGGACATGACCTTCACTCTTTTGGAACTCTCTAAGGCAGACATGCGTATTTGTAGACAGAAAAACTCAAGAATGGAAAAAAAAGAAGGAAAAAAAAGAAAGCCCTTTCCTCCTCTTCGTTTGCAGGTGTGCCCGTAAGGCCACACAGGCAATGGAGCGGTGGCTGCAAGGGAACGGCCGCAGCGTGCGGGGCGCCGAGGGGCAGCAGGGCCCAGCGCGCGGGCGGCCCTGCGGGGCGCTCGGTGCCCTGCTTTCTCTGGCTGGCGCTGAAGCTGCTGCTTTTATTTTCTTCTGACTGCTCACGGCAATCCAAGTGGCCGTCTGCCACAGCCTGTGCGACCGTAGAGGAGGAAATGAGAGCCACGATCGTTGCTCGGAGGGAATGAAGTCCTACTGCAAGAGAGTCCTCAGTCCTGTGTACAACAGAGGATGCCATGGTGCTCTCAAGGGAAAACCAGTTGGGAAACTTGAATAAACCGTTGCTTGGTCACTTCAGAGAAGACAGCAGTGAAAACATTTTCTTTGAACAAAGAGTATGTGGGTGGCTTGGCCAGCAGCAATGTTTTGGTTTTGTCTACTGTAGGGTACTTTTTTCCTCTGAACTCCCCCAGCCAGCTTAATTTAGAACAGATATAAATGACACCAGGGGCAATGCTGGTATTAAATGAGAGCCAGCACTGTGGAGGTGGACTTCAGCAGCCCTGTCTACTGGCTGTTGCTGGGAATTTGAATCCCAGTAATAACTCATTGGAAATGTGGTGTGAGGAGCTGTAATTTGCACAGTGTGAAATGGAAAAAAGAGGAACTAAAAAGCATTGAGTGGGCCACTAAAATAGTGTGTATATGGGAGACAGACTTAAGAGTTACGTGACCTCTGTCTGCTAGCTGCCCTGTCTCTTATCCTTCGCTTTTTGTGTACCGGTTTGTGTCCTCCTGCTCTCTGCCTGTTTTAATCTGTAGAACATACATCACCACATATGATTGGTCTGACCTATTAAGTTGCAAAATAATTGTCAGTGACTTAAGCTTTGGGTGCTGCAGGAAATTCAGCACAGCTTAGTTTTCAGAAAGTAATTAAGTTACTGAGTGGGAAAGTTAATAAAAGGGATAGAGAGTAATAAAAAGATGAAAAAGGAAAAAGGAGGGGCTGAACTTCACAGTATTTAAATTTTAGGGGCCAAGCTGTGTGTGTGGAATCCACAACTGTAGGCTGGTTAAAGGCCTACTGCCTTCCAGCAAGTCCCTTGGCAGCAGTAGGTCCCCCAGATGTGATCCAACATCACTGGCGTGTTAACTGGAAAGCCAGCTAGAGGGAGAGAGAGCGTGCAGAAAAGCTGAGCATATTGAGGGCTCCACGGTTAGGTGTCACCTTCCACTCTCCATCCCTACATGAAATAGTAATTTCATGAAGCAGTGACTGTGTAAGCAGGGACTGTGTGTGTAAGCGGGGACTGCAGCTGAAGAGCTGGGCCCACGAGTTCGCTTCAGGAGATGTACCTCCGCAGTAGCTGTGAGGTTACGTCGCTGAACCCAAGTACCCTGATGATGGGCTGTCATCGTGGCAGGGTGTCGTGCTTGCGCAGACCTTGCGACCTGAAAGGCAGCAGCTGAGCAAAACAGCCTGTGGAGAACGATAAGCTAAAGCCCTCATTTATTACCATCTCTTCTGAAATCGGCTATGCCCCTGCCTTGTGCCCAGGCTACGCTTTGGCATTATCTGCCTCTCCAGACAGCAGACTGCAGTGAATGCAAAATCCCTGCTCCATTAAGATCCTTGTCAGGCTCACATGTTGGGAAGATCTGGAAGAAAAAACCTCAAGCTTCAGTGTATTGTGCTGACTCCTAACAGCGGGTGCTTAAGGCTGTTGTTACACTGGGGGGTACAAACCAAGGGGAACAGATTGGATAACTTGAGAACCTTGAAGAAAGCTCTAGAGTTGCTTAAAATTGTGGGCACTAGGCTGTGCTGTCCAAATGCACAAAGTTAATGGTCCCTAGAGAAAAAAAAAATCAAAAGTCACTGAAAATTTTTAATTGTCTATGCAGATTGCTCGTATTCATACTAAGCCCTGGGATTCACATCTAGACAGGCTTATCTGAATTCTGAGTAACTTAAATGTTTGAAGCACTGTGGTTTCCTAATAACTTAGTCATTACCGGTAGATTTCTTTTTGTATCAACTACTTGCTATTCAAATATGTTGTATCAAGGCAAGTAATGTGATCGAGTGTTTTAACAACAAAACCTGCTGTCCCATATGAGAGCAGTCAGGTGAACTTTCACCGGTGGAAGAGCAGACTCCAAGCGCTGCTGAGCGCAACTTGCTGTGTCCTCGCTCAGCGTGGTGACAGGGCTGCCTGCCACCCTCCCGCGGTCAGCCAGGTAGCTGGAGCCTGAGAGGTCTAAACGCTGCTCCTGAAGTGCTGTGAGGAATGGTTCCCGGGCCTGCTGCCAGAGGCAACCAGTGTGTTGGTCTGGGCAAGAGCTGAAGCAGGAAGATGGGCATTGAGCCCCAGGAGTGTGTTCTGAGGTCTGCGCCAGCCTGTGACCTTCCGATGTCACGTTGAGCCGGGTTCTTAAAAGTAGGAAAGTGTCACCAAGTTCTACTTATTCCAGTAATGCCTTTGTTGTAGTCTTTTATACCCATTTCCTAAGTAAAGCCAGCTTTATCTGCAAAATCATTTTGCACAGATGCAGCTGTATTTATACCAAGGGATTTTTTATTATTATTTTATTTTTTATTTGTTTAACATAGAAATATGGGTTATAAACTGCTTCCAGGACAAACCAAAAAGGAATCACAGCCCCCAACCAACATTTTATGCTGTATGTATTTCATGTCTTGGCTTGGTGGAAGACTACAGATACCCCAACCTGATTGCAAGCTAAGGAAAAGCATCTACATCCACATAGCGCCTTGACAGACAGCCTGGCTCTTGCTGTTCTTGCAGGCTTCAATATGCTGCATAGGTCACCCTACTAATTAGAAACTAATTAACTTTTAGCTAATTAGAAGACAGTCTTTCATTCTCCCTGGCCACCTTCAAAAATATTTTTTCCTCCTGGAAAACCAGATAACATGCTATTCCTTACTGATGCTTCTGCTGGGCCTGAACACTTCTTTTGCATATGTGAGCGCTGTAGCTAGATATGTATGGAGGGCATATTGTAGTTTATGATACGCCATAACTTCTTCTGAAAAATGGAAAGAGATAGGAGAGCTGTCCATACGGCTCCATTTCTGGTACAGTGGTGCCCTGCATTTGGGGGCTAACTTTTTAAAGGTTGATTTGTATGTGTAAACGTGCTGAGAAAAGCATACACAATCACAAGTATGTGCCTGCCTACCTCTCTTATGTTCCTATTGACTGCTATATGTCTCAGAATGGGACAACATGGTTTGAAGCATGGATTTAGTTTTAATCGTCTAAAAATTAGGCATGTAGTCTAACCTATTTATGTGTATTTAAGATGCTGTATGTAGTGGACATAGTCACTTCAAGGAGCAATTCATCCAACTTTAAGATTGACTTCAGGGGACTGACTGGATGCCTGACGAGTACATTAGAACTGGGTGGAGTAAATTTCATCTCAAATGATTAAGACAACTATCCTGCAAATTTAATGTTCATTACCATTCCTTAAACTATGAGGATGATCAGCACCACAGACTATAAAAGTATAAAGTATAAAAAACGCTGTATACAAGATGTAAAAGCAGAGGGAGGTGACCTCAGGAGGCATATAAAGACAGTGTCTGAACATGCAGGGATGGGGTAAGGATTGCCAAAGTCCATCTGGAGCTGAGCTGGATGAGGATGTGAAGAGCACATCAGCAGCAAAGAGAGGATTTAGGGAAAATGTGGGCCTAGTGCTGAATGGGACCTGATTACAAAAGTGTATGGAAAATGCCAAGGTATCTTTTTTTTTTTCCTCTCAGTCCTTCCTGGTAAAATTTGCTCAGAGACAAATGAAGGAAGTGCAGACTAAGTAAGTGGACAGTGAGGTGGCTTGAAAACTGAGTTGTTGAGCTCAGAGGGCTGTGCTCGGACATGAAGTTCAGCTGAGGCTGGTCACCAATGGAAGTACAAAACTGGGAAGAGTGCCTGACACACCAGAACACTGTGCCATTCCAGTGGACCTTGACAGGCTCGGGAGATTGGCAGAAAGGAACCTCAAGCTCAGGAAAGGATGGTGGTAAGTCCTGCACCTTGGGAGGAGTAATCCCAACACCAGTACAGGCTTCAGGTTGACCAGCTGGCTAGAGAGCAGTTTCGCAGAAATGACATCTGGGGATCCTGGTGGACAGCATGTTGGCCATTAGCCAGCAATGTGTCCTCATGCCGAGGCCAGTGGTGTCCTGGGGTGCATTTGGAAGAGCATTGCCAGGTTGAAGGAGCTGATCCTTCTGCTCCACTCAGCACTGGTGAGGTTACATCTGGAGCGCTGCGTCCAATTCTGGACTCCTCAGTGTAAGAGAGATATGGATATATCTATAGCTATAGACCAGGCAAGCCAAGGGCCACAAAGATGATTAAGGGATTGTCGTGTGAGGAGAAGCTAAGAGCTGTGACTGTTCAACCTGGAGATTAGAAAGCTTGAAGAGATCTTATCAGTTTGCGTAAATATCTGGTGGGAGGGAGGAAAGAAGACACATTTTTCTCAGTTGTCCCCAGTGGCAGGACAACAGGTAATGGGAACAAATTGATGCACAAAAAAAATCTGTTTAGACATAAGAAAAAAAAAAGATTTTATTGTGAGGGTGACTGAGTGCCCGATCAGTTTGCCCGGAGAGGTTATAAAGTTTTCTTCCCTAGAGATACGTCCTTGAGCAGCTTTTTCCAGTTGACTTTTCTTTGAGTAGAGGGGAGTTGCACTAGACAATCTCCAGGTCCCTTCCAACCTCAACTGCTGTGTGATTCTGTGGCTGTAGAGAGGCCTAAGAATTTGCAGAACCACAGCCAAAAATTTCTTTGTTTTCCTGAAAATGAGCAAAGTTCTAGGAGCTATATCCTGTGAGCCAAGCTGTGTCTAAATGTATTAGAATATGAAATACACAAGAAATACTGTAGAAATGCCAAGTATATAATTGTTACCTTTTTCCTCTGAACGTGTAATTATATTGATTCAGTTTAATGACAAAGAAATAGATTGCTCCTGAATGTATAGTTAATGCACAAAGGAAAACCACAAAACCGTTACGTGATAGCAACTTCATAAAGGAACATCTGTTAAAGGAAACGACTTGCACAAAGTCATCCTAAGTCTATTATTCACTAACTGGCTACCTATTGAGAACTAAATGACATAAATGAGTTACAGTCATTGGCTTTTCATCTCCGGTGAATTGGGTTCAAATCCCTAATAAGGCACCAGGTGAAAATGAGTCTCTGAGGCCTCTCTTCCAAATCCCCGTCTCTGCACCGTATAAATCAGGGCATTAGCAGGATTGCCTTGAGGGAACAGCAGGACGGGGACAGCAGGTGTGTCACGGAGCATAATTGAGATGCAGCAGCAGAGCAGACCCATGCGCTTGCACAGTGCCAAGCTGCTCCACGCCAGCTCTATTGATCTGTAACTTTTATGAGCTTTAGATTGGCTCCTAATTTTAAAAGCCCCATCTTCTGTTACATCAAGTAAGCCCTCCAAGGGGAAAAAAATCACTGAAATTTATGATTGACTAGGCCAGGCACTGCAAGAGCCTCTGGTATGACAATTTTTGTCAATATTAATTTGAGGATAGGTAAATGGTTCAGAAAACAAACCAGTGGTCATCTGCTTGCTTTTCTTTCCTGTTCCAAAGCCCACTCAGGCTGTTGTGCAGGCTATTCAGTGCATGAGGGAAGGAGAAGGAACTATCGTGATTTTATTTTTGCACAGAGGATTTTTCTTTTCTTTGGTGTAGGTATGCCAGTATGGTGAAAGAATAGAATGATTTTGTATCAGTTTTGGTATGGAAGGACTTTGAGTGGAAATAAGAGAAATGAGGGAAAGTAAGAGAAATCTTTGGGGTGGAAAATGGAAAAAAATAGGCATATCTAAACTTTTGAACTTTCTGAGATTCACTCCCCTACCACCACAAATTAACTCTATGATATAGAGTCTCCTCTCATCTTCTCTAAAAAAGGAAGGTACTCAGTTCTTGCTGTAAGACAGTGGTATGGAATAGGGTCAGAGAAATTCATGTAAGCCTCTAGGCCTGACAGCCTGCATTTTTCAACCTCTCATGCTAATGCAAGATGTCATCAGCTCCGGGGGGAGACAGCAGTATCTACCGATTTGATTCAAAGTTCAAGGCTCTCATACCACGTATATTTTACCTGACAGGACACCAGAGCGCTGGGGTTCTTGGCCCAGAGCACCGGAGAGATCTTCATGGTAGAGATGTATGCATTCAGAGTCACATTTCCAAGTCTCAGCCAAATTATTCCTGTTGACAAAACAAGGCTGATGTGTTGAAGCGAAGCACTGATAAGAGCAGTAGAAACACTTTGTTTGTACTTATCAGGAGCTATTTGCAAACCTGCCAAACTAGAAAACAGTCAGGGCATTTTTCCCCTCCTGCTTTTGCTTAGTGATTATAAAATTCTTATTAGAGCATAACCCTGCTTGCTTGGTGATGATTAAGAGAGTATCTCACAAAACTCTGGATTAAATTGATATGTTCACTGCTTTAATCTTGGGGAAGCTAATTAATCTCTCTTGACATTCTGATGGCTTTACCGGGATGACGCGAAGAATTATATTGGCAGAAGAATCCAGCTAGCATCCAAAAGCAAAGATCCCAATTAGTCGTTGTTAAATAAATCTCAGCTGCCCTTCAAAGTCCATACATTGCATTCTGTGTAACCTATCTGGGCTTTGGATACAAAAAAGCAAAATGCAAAAAACTGTTTAAAAGGCATGTCTTAAACTAAATAGAAATCTGTGGAAATACTGGTGTGCATTCATGAGAAAGAGTCTAGACTTTAACTCTGAAATAGCTGTGAATTCATGAAAAAATTCTTTTTAAAGGAAAAATGTCAGTATGTTGATCTTTGTCTCCTGAGGCAGAACCAAATGGACACCCTCTGAAATTCTTCACGCAAAGAGTAATGAGAAAGGAAGAGGAGGTATGTGAAGTTTGAAGATTAGGAAATGGAGATTAGTCCAAAATAACAAACTGGCCAGTGGTGAAGCACATGTAGAAGGAGGAACAAATCTCCTCTTTAACTGACTTCAGCCACCTTTGGAATCATTGTCTCCCAAATGCTCTGTCCACCAAGTTGTAGCTTCCATCTTTCTTTTTGAAGTTCTTTTTGAGCTTAAATGCATTTGGGGCAGAGGAAAAGGGATACTTGATTTTCTCTATTGACTGGCCTGGCTGTCTTAAATTTTTGTTCCACCCCAGACCTGAGAATCACCCGTGCAATGAGAGCTTAGCCAGGACCTGGAGCAGAGCCAGGCACAGCCGAGGGAGGCAGCTGGGTGAACTCTTCCACTGTGTGACCAGACACCAGTTTTGCAGCCATCCTCACTGAGAACCATTTGTGCCTCATTCTGAAAGAGTGTCAGCAAATTAATATTGTCAGATCAAAAATAAATGATTGCATAAAGCATTACCACCAGACCCACATAAGTGGGCATTTCAAGATCTCAGTGTCTGAATAGCTTTAATCACTGTATTTGGAAGTATTACTGTTGGTGTCCTATTTCTTTAGTGTATGAGGAACATCATTCTATCTGCAGATAGAGTTATAAAGAATGTTTTTACAAGGCTGTAGAAAGCACTTATCTTTTATGTAATTGTTAGAGGGGAAAGAAAATTGGAGATATCTTCTGTATAAGTGAGTTTGTATACGTGTAAGGCACAAATGTCGAGTATGCTGCTGACCCCAGTAGAAATTTCATGTGAGGAGCTGTGCTATCTGAAACAAATTCTATTTACTTATATCAAAGGGCACTGTAACTTTGCCTTGGTAAAGAAGCAGCAAAAACATATACTGCGGCATGTGTGTGTGACGTAAAGAATATTGTGTCTGTTTCCTTTGTTTGTCATATAAATTGATGGTTGTTTTCATAGTTTCAGCTGTCAGATGCATTGAGTCATACCTCACAGTTGTCATTTAGATTGGACTGAGTAGGGAATTTGGAGAAGGAAATTCAGCTTTTCACTGGTATGAATTTGAGATTGGTTTTGTTTCTCAGTGGCCACCTGGTCAATGTTTTATGATTGTAATAACTGATAAGATGGTTGCTATGGGAAGTTTATATATATATATATATATAAAGAATATTGTAGCATATAACACAAGAAGACAATATTGTTCCCCAGCATGTTTTACCTAAAATTCTTCCCTTGTAGGTGATCTTCATATATGGTTTACATGCTATGTAGTCCCATGAAAACCCTCTCCTGAAGGGGCCTATGACTCAGGGCTCCCAACACAAAAGGAAACTACATTTTCAGAATGAAGTCTTTGGGACCTTTATAATCCTATTCTAGTCCTCTAGGAGGAGATTAAGTATGGCTGAGATGGTTCATCCCTCTGAAGAACTCTGAATGCAGAAGAGCATTTCAGCCTCACGCAGTTGTTACTTTCAAAGTCAATGCTTACAAAACACCTGCTTCACTGATATATCCAAGATCTTAGTGTTATCCATAGCATAGTAGTGGGAACTGCTGCAACATCTCAGAGTGTACAACATTAATTCTTTGATCCAGAGAAATAGGAACTTAGTCTTCTCATTAGTCTCTAGGTGGTGTAGGAAGAGAAATCCTATTACTAGTTATAGCATCTTAGAAAATCATCTGGTCTGTCCTCCTGCTGCAAGTCAGAATAAAAAATAAATTCTTCTCATAGATGTTTTCTAATCTGTTGTGGAGACCTCTCATGATGGAGACTCCACACCTTCCGTGGCCATTTGTTGTCATATCTGACTATCCTGGCAATGAGTGGCAGCTGGGGAGAAGGGAGTGTAACTGGGGAAGC
Source organism: Nothocercus julius (assembly GCA_013398735.1). NCBI lineage: Eukaryota > Metazoa > Chordata > Aves > Tinamiformes > Tinamidae > Nothocercus > Nothocercus julius. The sequence goes on from VZSV01000025.1 coordinate 5,947,477, forward strand.
AAAAGGAGCCAGAGAGAGTGAGGGTTATGGTCACTAGCCAAATCACTAGCCAATTCAAGGGAGGTTTGTAAAGTAAGAGTCTTTTGTGTGGATCATTGTATAAAGGATATCTGAGAAAAATGGGGTGACGTAGCAGTTGGGTTTAAAATACTTTCTGTGGAAAACAGGAAAGTTCTTCTCTTTCCATCCCACAAACTCTCATTCTGCATTACACACAATTCATTCTGCGTAATTGTGAATACAAAAGATTGTCATCTTTGGTCACAGGCCTAATAATAAACCAGTCTACCAGAAAAGGAGAATTGTAGGTGTATTATGAAGAATTTGCAACACTACTCATGGCTAGATTAAAGCGAAAGTTCTTGAATAATTTCCTCCTTCACATCATTAAAAAAAAAAAAAAAAAAGAAAGAAACTTATCTCCCAGAATAATCAAGAAAGAAAAGAAAATCACTTAGCTGTGACTGCTTTGCATCTAGTTCTGCGCTGTAGGCCAAGTTGTAAGGAGAGTGTTTACAGCAATGAGACACTAATGTATTCATTGGAACCCAAACTGTTCTGTGAAAAATGCTGGAGTACAAGAGCAATTACCATTAATCATTATAAACAATGAAAGTAGCATTATCATCAAATGATAGTGCCTACTGAAATAATACATTAGCACCTGGGATAAAAGTGCAGTTTCTGTGTTGCTATGACTGTTATCTCATGAATGCTTATGTCTTTTTTAGGGCATTTTGCTGTCCAAGTGGGCTTTGACCTTCATACAGAGCACAGTTTTCCACCAGAGAAAGTTAATTTTCCGTAGCGATGAAAAGCAAAGCTATTGCCACCTTCATTTTTCATTTCTTGCCTTCCAGCATAATGATGGGTGTGCAAGCTGGAAACATTTGCTTAAAGCCCTCAAATAAGGTCTTGCAAAAGGTAATAACAGTTTCTGTTGAGGTGAAATTTAGACAGCGTTACAGAAAACTAGTACCAGCACTGTGTATCTCTGCATGCTGCCAATTAGTTAAGGGGACTGTAGGCCAAGGGCTGTTCTGCACAAGCCCTTGGGACTTCCTTGGGGCACCTCGGAGTCAGGGCTCGCACAGGGGAAGAAGCAAGCTGGGTGGCGACCTGGGGCAGCAGGACTAAAGGTGCGCCTAGAATTGAAGCAGCTGGAACCTTTATCTGATGGTGAGGCAATGGCTTTTGGAAGAAAATGATCTGCCAAATACCTTTTGCCATATAATTGGATGTCACTTCATATGGCATAGTGCTCGTTGGGCTGTATCATACTCGCTTTGGGTCACTGCCTTCCCCCTTCTGCTGAGCTCTCACTGGCTCTGTCTGAGGTACCTGCAGTAACACCGTGGGAGGGGAGCACTAGTGCCTAGCAGGAAAGCAGCAGGTCAGCAAGGAGGAGAGCTGCAGAGTAATTTATCCGAACCGTAAGAAGCCTCTCCTATAGTTACCCCATGTTTTTTGGTCAAGGGAGCCAGGATATGTTCTGAGAGCCAGCCTGAGCAGAAATACGCTGAGGCAGAGAGGTCTAGCTGATAGCATGCAGTAAGTCGTAGGCATAAATGCATACAATATCTTTTTTTCTTTATCTGCCTAAATCTGCAAGAAAACTTAAACCCTTTTGTGCCCTGGTTCCAATGCTGGCTGAGTCACTAAAGGAAACGTGCTCCTTCCCTGGCTTCAATGCGGCGAGCAAGGGAGCTACCATGCCACCGCTACCATGCACCGTGTGAGCGTGTCCCTCTATGAATTCTCCTTATCCATTTTCTAGGTAACTGGAGGGTCTGTCTATTAAAAGCCTAATACATTGAGGTGGAGTGGCCTGTTTAAATTCAGTGAGGAGCAGGCCTGGATGAACAACTGTCTGACATGCTGCCAGCTCTTACTGGAGAAACCTGGAAAATAACTACAACTTCTACCTTTCTGCTTAATAAAAACCCTGAACATCTCCTAAAAACCTGAGTTAGGAAGGTTTTCATTTTACGATGAATTTGTATTTCATTGATAGGGAGCTAGGAAAAAGAAAAATACAATGGAAAACATCTCTCCTTTCAGCAGAAGTACTATATGCATAAATCTCTCACCTTTCTACTTTTCTCAGTAATTGCATGCTAATATTGGTACAAACACTTTTTATCCCAAGCAATGATTTAAATCATCTCTGAATTTCAAGTTTACCAAGGTGAACACACCAGTTAAGTTCAGCATCTCATTAAGATACTTACCATAGTATAGCAGTATAGCTATAGGATAGTATAGAATTTTCAAATATTTAAATTCATTGTATGTTTGGGACACTTCTACAATTTCTAAAGCTTCTACATTCTTGCTATCAAAAGGTACCTTTGATGATATCTCTTTACTCTGGGTTTTCGTTATGGTAGGCATAGCTTAACCTATCCCTGAAAGACAGTTAATATTGGTTTTATCAATACAGCAATAGGACAAGCTAGTTGTGTTCCCTGAAGTCACAGAAAACTTTGTGTGAATGCTCAGATTTTGTATGTGCCTTTCTGCCACTTTTGCTTTAGATAAACTCCTAATCCCCTTCATTCCTGATCTTGCTACAGAACGAGTATTTTTTTTGCATGATGCTCCGTTTATGACAAGTGTAAAAATCTTAGAGATAAGATACTGTAGAGAGTAGAGAAATATTTATGGGCACCTGTTAGAATTTTTTAAAGGAAATTTGCATGTATTTAATGTAATAGATCCAAGAAGTTCATTTCTTCTTTGATTTAATGATGAAAAGATTTGCCCTTACGTGTTCAGCCTTTGTAACGTCTCTATGAAAGATTATAAATATGGCACAAAATGAATGTGTCTAGGAAATGAGTGGTTATCTGAAATCAGTTTTGCTATGATATTATATTGACTTTTTGGAAACATGGCTTACTTCCTGTAAAATCAACAAAATTATACCCTTTAGATTTAAAAAGGAGTCTTGATTTATTCTTCTAATGCATTGTTAGCTATTGATTTTTTAGATGTTCACCACCATTTGTGTTAACTTCTTTTTCCTCATTTGAACGTGATTCTATTTAAACTCGGTGAGAGTCTGTGAAGGTATTTGTGCTTGTGTGAAGCAGGAGATAACGCTAACACAGAAATTTACTAGAAAAAAATATATATTAATGTTTGGCTCAAAACTAGATAGGGGCTCATTTGCTCCCAACTAGATTTTAAGTGGATTTAGTCTAACGTTCCTCCAAAGTTGCAATAATCCTCAGAAATCTTCCATTTCAAATACTTAATACTGATTGTTAGTTTATAGGTGAGGATTCAAGAATGTGAACTAACTTTGCATCATTTGTTTTTGTGACTCCAGGACAAATTCAAAAGCTGTCACGGCCCCTTGAAGTTTTAAGTGCAGCATACTCCTCAACTGTTGAAAGAGAAGCATGAGACAGTTCTTGTGGGAAGGGATAGCTATTCATCCAGTGTCAATGAATTTATCCTGTGTCAATCCTGTATCAGTGAATTATATTATGTTTAGCTATAGTTTTATTTCTCACTTTTCTTCTTTATTTTTTCTTTTTAACCCAAGAGCTAATCTCTTAACCAGAATGAAGGTCCTCTGCAGTCCCCTGTGGTCTGCAACTGCCTGACATTCAAGTTTTGTATGATTCTCTAAAGCATTCTCATTTATTCATTTAGTTTGTTTGCATTTTGTTTTCTGGCCACTGCATTGAGCACTGTGCAAAGACAGAACAAGAACAAATTGCTTCCCTCTGGTACTGGACACGTCAATTATTTAATATGGAAATTCCTGTTCTTTTCCAGTATCCAATGTAAAGGTCAGGTTATTTATAGATCACGGTTTTCAGCTGCTCATCCTTGCCGTTTTTGACAAAAGGAGCCCAGCTCAAGTCTATGCTCAGCACAGGCCTGAGGCAAGCATCTTACCCCATCGCATAGGTGGCAACGCGGGTACGCTCAGACCATTGACGTGCCCAGGGTTAGTTAATGTACTTACTGCCACAGCTGAAGCCAGCACCACAACTACTAGACTAGCCTGTCGGTGAGCAAATGGAGATTGCTGCTTAAGCAAAGCGTTTCTAGTTCTTCTTTCTTCAAAATACAGCATCAGATTCTTTGTGTCTGCCTGTGGGTGCAGCACTGCCCTGGCCTTCTGCAGGGCTGCGCCACCTGCTGCAGCTTTTCATGGTCCAGAGCTGTAAATTCTGCCTCTTACCTATGCCTGCCTTGGAAAAGCGGGTAGAAGTTGGAGTTTGGACAGAAGAGATATCCCCAAATTCAGCGGATGCCTGAAGCATTCAGCTAAAGCAGGCTTAGTTAGAAACAGCTCTGGTTAGGGGGAACTGGGCTAATAGGCAAAGCATACGGGTAAGCCAGGGAAGCAGAGAGCCAAACAAGGCTCAGAGGGTTTGCTACCTTTCTAGATGGAGCTAAAGGAGGAGGCAGCAGGAGAACCTGTATTTTGCTTCAGGTCCATACAGCTCCCTGCTGAGAAATGGAAGTAGAGGGGCTGTTGTGTGGAAGAGGGCGCAGCTGGCTGGCCTAAGGCAAAAGAAAAGACAAAAAGGAGAGAGAGAAGAGAATAATCTCACAGACTTCGCTTTGTTTCTGTTGCCCTTCAGGGGTCTGTGGTATCCGTATGCATGGCAAATACAGAACACAACACAGAAAATGTTTGGATTCGGAGGTCATGTTTAACCAAAAAGCTGTTCAACAGCAGTCCTATTTTTGGCTGGTTATTTCAGGTGTGATTCAGTTTTAGGAGATTTTTGCTTCTTTGCTGCTGCTCCTATAATACTACATGAAAAAAAAAAAAGTAGTTTAAATGACAGTACAAATATTTCAAAAAACCTTTGTATTTCCAGCTAATAGTAGTCATGCTGTAATATGCAATATGGTATTACCTGCTATTCAGATATATCTCTATATCATTCTATTAGTGGTGTTCTAGGCAAATGTGTTGATCTTTCATTTGATATTTTTCTGCTTCCTCTGGAGCACACTCTGAGGATTTTCCGTTGAGCATTTTTTTTTTCTAATCTGGTCAGATCTAGTGAAACCGAGAGAGAGAGAGGAGAGGCCACATCACACTGAGGTAAAAATGAACAAGAAATGTGTTATTTATATCACCTTGAGGATTCTTTCCTCTATCACATTTAATAGTGTCTGCTCTCGGAGTTCCAGGTTAAGGAGAGGTTAGCATGGATTGTCATAGGCAATAAATTGATAGAATTACCGAGGAGAGCAGAAACAGACTAAAGATGCATTTGACTGCAATTTGGTGCATGTGTTGCATTACGTTTCATGCCGAGGCATTGACGAGGCTTGATTCATTTGTCCTGATAGAGGCTGATCAATATGAGAGGCTTCCCTGAAAAAACACAATTTGCAGCACAAACACAGCTTTCACAGTCAAGTGTCTTTGTATTTGATTTGTTTATAAATATACCTGGATCGCATGGCTAATGAATGAGGATGCTTGAGCACTTTGGGGATGACGGTGTCATCACAGGGTTGTATCATACGATTGGGGATCTGCAGCAACTGTTGTTCCAAAACAGACTATAGATTGATGATAAAAGGCCTGGAGATGATTTTGTGAACTAATCTTTGGTTTACTGGGCTCAGATATGGGATAACCTATAAAAGACACTCTGTGCCTTGGTCAAAAAAATAAGTGCTAGTGTTCTATGGAGTTTGATTGCTAATGCTCCTAGACTGCTTGTTTGAGATCAGCAAAGTAACTGTCAGGGTTACTGTGATGTGAGGGCACTGTTAACAGGAGTCCAACAGGAATATAAGTGTAAAGAGATGCAGATGGTCGAGTGGTCAAAACTAGTGCCGATGGACGCTTGGCAGGAGCACACTCGGAAAATACAGTTGAGAAAGTGAGATGGTGCAAAGCCCTTCGTTCTTCATAGAGCAAGGTTGTTGGGCAGCATGCTGAAGGAAGCCTTTCTTGTCTGCACATCTTGTTTCTAAATAACTAAAAATAATTTGGGGAGACTTTCTTGCAGGTTTGTCAACGCTTTGTACACACTGCAGTGCCTGCTAGGCAGTCTATGAGGCCTCCCATAAAATATTACTTCCAGACAGAAAAAGAAATACAGCCATTTCCAGAAATGAAAGCACTCTGTGTAATTATGGACACCAAGTTGCATATAAAATACACACACTTTTAAAATAAAAGTTATCTGTTCTGCAGATATCCACTCAGTATTAACTTGCCTGAATGTATGAATCAAATGAATCTGTTAAGTGGCAAACAAGCAGGAGCTAAAGCAAGGATAAACGTGAGATCTTGGATGAGGGGAAAGAACTATCAAGTGAGAAATCAGGTGAGAAAGTTCCTTGACTCCTGGTGAGTTGTTATGGGTGAAAGCTTACAAAGAAATCCAGCACTTAGAAGAAAGATTCTGTTATTGAGAAGGAGGGACGTCAGATGCAGAAGGAAGAAGAGAAAAGGGAATGCTACCCGCTGGGTGTCAGTCAGAGCTGGGAGGCATCTGAAGAAGAGATCTGAGGAGACCTAGTTTATTAGTCCTAATTATCCTAATATCAGTCCTAATAAAGATCTGAGACCTGAACCTTAGGTTCAGATCCTCAAAATGTTGCTAGGTATCTTTGCTCTCTCCTGCTACTCTTGAAGAAGTCAACTTGCACTGTTGCTGGTGGTGTTCTGCACCCTCCAGATGTGATTTGTCTCCTGAGGCATCCTCCTAGCAGGGAGAGAATCCACCAAGTAAGGACACTTCCATCAAGAGATTTCAATTAATAACTTGCTACTGTTTCTTGCTAGCTTAGCCAAATGCCATTTAGCTCTTATGGTCTTTCCTTCCAAGGCAGCTGCTCCAGCCTTTGCCCCTTCTTCTGAGCATCCTCTCTGATCTCCTGCTAGCCCCGTGGTAATAACAGTGCTCAGCTCAGAGCACAGCTTTCCAGGTGTGATTTCATCATATTTTTCACTCCATATTCAGTGATACCATTAGTTGTCACTATTAGCAGTACAGAGGGCAAGCAAAGTGAGTTTTCCAGTCCAGACAGATTTAGTCACATATGAAAGCTGGCATGTAAGTGCATGCAGCCTGTAAAGAACCAGATTCATAATTTCATCCTCAAGTCTAACTCCTTCTTCCAGCCAAACCCTCTTGGAAAGTTAAAATTCTGTCCTTTGCCATTTTGCTGCTGCACATTAACACATACTTCACGGGTAAAGGGGAGCGCTTAGAAGATTAGATTTGGTGAATATAATTAAATCACTTTTTGCATAATTCTAATGAGAAGGACCTGGTGAGATCACAGGAGTGCAAGCCATGCATACAAGGCATTTTCCAGAGTTCATACTGAAATTATAAATAACTGCAGAAAACCATGGTGTTCAAGAGATTAAAAATACGCATTCTTTCCTTTATGACATTGCTTCTTCTAAGTTAACAGTGGCATTGCGCTATTTATTCTCTGCAAGTCATCAAGCAGAGGTTGGGAAAGCGGATGTCTACTCTCAAGCAACGTATTTTAGCACTGCTGTCGAAGCACAGCTCAGAATTATCTTTAATATGAATGAGAAGCTGGAACCACTTGAAAAGGCAGATGGAGGGTTTTTTGCAGGCCTGCAAACTTGCCTGCCGCATGTTTCACCCCTGGATTCATCGTGCTTGCCGCTCCTGCCACCTTAACCTCGTTAGGCCGCCCGTAGGTCTTTACCTGGACAACGCTGGTAACGGCTGCCTCGGGATGAGGTCCCCGTTTGCTCTCCGTGTTGAACGAGCTTCAGTTTTTCATACGAGTCATCGTCCACGGGAATGCTCCTGCCTTGTCGCTGTCTGTCTTTCAGCCTGCGCAGGGAGGTGGCACCGGAATGCGGCTGAGCACCCTGTTCATCACGTAAGGTTGCAGGAAGAGGCCAGTGGGTAACCAGCAGGGAGTACAGATGCAGGCTCATTCGTGCTGAGGATAGTCCTTGTCCTTGCCTCGGGAAGTGAAAGTCTGCCTGGTCCCTGTGGCACGGGATACTCACGTTGTGCCCAGGAACACGGTGGCAGCAGCTCAATCAAGAAAAAAAAATCATGAATTTTCTGTGTTTTAAAGAAGAGAAAGAATCCCAGCAAGTGGCAAGTTTTCGTAAAAATATCTGAGAGTCCTCATTAATTTCTTGTTGAGAAAGTGGCATGCTTGCTTTAGAGTAACATGCTTGTCGCATGCGGTTTAAGGTTAAGATGCCTATTTTGTTTTTGTCTTGATTTCTGCTGAAGTCATCTGCTGCTTGTAAAAGGAGAAAATACAGGAGAGGCAGCCACCCAAGCAGAGTTGCCCCCTCTTGCAAATGTATTGAATTTCATCTTGTTGGCTATTTTATTTAAACCCTGGTTCCTGGAAGCAGGTAAATCCACAAGGATTTCAGTTTGTAAAAGAAGGAGGTTTCTAACTATCATGGTATCAGAGAAAGGGCTGCAAGTACGGTCGAATGCATCCTTACCACTTAATCGTTTCTTAAAATAGACGTCTTAATGATGAATGTTAGGAAAATTGGCAGCAGACAGATTCTAGGGCAACTGGGATAAGTAACATTAACAACACAAAAGTGGCACTTAAGTTATTCCTAACGATCAGTTTCTCAGCAGCCCTCACCCAGGCAGGGCAGCCACGAGCCAGTTTTGCCCGTGGACAGCAGAAGCTGCCAGGAGGGAGCGTCTGGCAGCGAGTCGGCGCCTGCCGACCAGGGCACAGGGACGCCGGGTGGTGCTGGCGCAGGGTGTCCCCGCTGGGCACCCGGCACGGGCGCTGCGCGGGACAGTCGCACTCAGCGACGGCCTGCGGGCGGGCGGGCGACCCCGTGACGCAGCCGAGGGCCGCGTTAGGTGGCCCGTTATGCCTCTCTCAATGCGTCTCTTTTCAATGGCTTCGTTATTCTCATGGTCAAGTGACCTGTGTTTAAAGGTTGCTCAGAGTAAGCTTATGTGATGCTTGTGAATGTAGGTAGCGAAATCTATTTTTTGTAAGCGTAAGTATAAGTACATTTTCAAAGTGCTGAAAGTATTCTTGATACACTTATTCTCTAGTCAATAGAAGCATAATTGTTTATGTGATGTTCAGTATTTTGGATGCTTTGCTTATCATATATGAACAGGTCTGAGATTTGACTGTAGCATACATTAAGACTGCACAACTTTGTAGCTTTGAAGATGGCTACAATATCCTCCACCTCCTGTCATAAAGCTTAAGATAAACGCACACAGAGAGGACACGAAGGTCAGTAGGGTTTTCTTACAAACAGTGGAAATATTAGAGGCTTTTATTTGACACATGGTTTATGCTGTAAAAAATAGTTTTTTGTGAAAATCATCCTAATGAAATGTTTGTCGTGTCTCTTCAAATCATACAAATGCTTTTATACCCTGCAGGCTCTCGAGCCTTTCTTTTTTAGCCTGTAGCCTGTAGCCTCTGTAGCCTGTATTAAAATAATCTCCAGTACTAGGATTTTGGCTGTGGAGAAAGTAATTACTTCCTACCTGATCCTGAATTCTAACTTAATATAAAGTTATATTGCCACAACAAGGTTCCCCCCAGCTTTTATATCCCTGCGTCCACTTTATTGCTTCACTTATCTGTACCTACCTTGCAGTCCATATCCGAACTACTGGTCTTATTTTTAATTGGATATCACTCTTGATAATTAGGATGCCCAGATTAATGGGCATGAGCCATTTTTTTTTTTTTTTCCTTTATTAGGAATGTAGAGAGAACAAAAGCGGGAAAGAAATAAATGAACAACACATATCCTTGATTCTAAATNTTTTTTTTTTTTTTCTGTCTTTATTGTGTCTGAACTGAACACCAGAGCCTTTTGTTTTTAACTGGAAAGAGATAAGGAGAAATAAAGAGACGGGAAAATGGTTAAATTATGAGTCTTGTAAAGCCCTGCTTTTCTTTAGCTTCCCCTCAGGCATTTCAAAGCAGCGACTGGATGAGTGAAGAGTTGTGGTGGTTACATTAATAGAACATGCTTTGCATTACTCTGTATGTGAGTCTTATTGTAGGTCCCTGCAACTTGTGCCTGCATTTGATGAATTCAAGGAAACAATAGCCACGCACTGGAAAGACTCGTCCTTTTAAAGGAGCTTAAAACTGTTGACCTTTCAAACATTACAGGGAAGGGAGAGGACTAGTTTCTTTTAGCTCCTACAAAAAGGAAAGCACAGCTCGCTATCTCCCTGGCTGCCTCTAATCTGGCAAGCTTTCTCAAATGACGCAGGAAGGTGGCTGAATAGCAACTATCCAAGAAAACTGCTGTAAAACCTCCTTTAAGTCAGTATCCGTAGGCATCACTCAGATCCTTTCTGCCTTCCCAGCTGGCACATTCAGTGCCAGAGTATCTGCGGAAGGTGTAAGGAGAGGGGGGCACCTCAGGTCACATCTGATGAAAATCCAGCCCGTTCCCCTCATTCTAATATGTCGTTCCCGTTTCTATGGACAGCCCGGCTTCCTGTCCCACCCTGCTGTCAGGAATCGCTCTCTTGCTGCTGCTTGTTGGCAGAGCTCAACCCTGCCAGATCCTTTTCGTCTGTGTTGTGCTCCCCACTGCTGCCGCTGCTCCCTCGCACTCACCTCCCCGAGGCTCTGGAAATCTCACCCCGGCTTATTCACAGCAGCTGCTCTCACTGCTGGCCCCTGGGCGAGGGCAGCAGCGCTGCCTGCCCTAGAGAAAGGTGCTTTAATCATCATGACTGACAGGGAATAGGAGATGTTGCTGCTTCAGCCTCCCTGGTGCTGGCGAGGGTTATCCTGCAGTGTGTCAGTCTCCGGGGCTTCCTTTCGGTGCAGGTTTAATGTATTCTGCTCATGTAAATAACCCCTAACTTGCTGTTCTGCATCTCCTGCAGGCATATATCTCAGTATTCAGCTGAATTATTAATGCCAGTTATCTGTTAGTCCTTTATTAGTAATAGTTAACAAATATCTCTTTCACTGCCTGGATATCTGTCAAAAATCATTGGCGTTTTCTCACCCAAAAGTCGTTCTTGGTCTGTTGTCTTTTCCTGTATACGTAGTAACAGAGGCTGGCTAAAACAAAGTGCTCGGGGCAAAAAGCCATTACAAATACAGCTTCTGCTGAAAATGCAGAACTTGGCCAGATTGCTTGCATTTCACCAAAACGCTGATTTTGGAGGAAGCTGGGAAGAAAATGTTTCGATTATGTCAAAACTTTGAGTGCAGTGTGTACTCACAACAAAATGTTATGTTTCAATTTTTCCCCAGGAATGACCTTTGATTTTGTATTTTATTTCTAGGTTGTACTACAGCATAATTATGTACAAATTAACTGTCTCTGAACATGTTAGTCTTTGAACATTTTCCTTTGAGAGTCTTGAAACAGCCGAGCTTCATTCCTGTACTGAAAGTAGTGAAGTAGTAAAAGTATAAAAGTCCTTCATGAAACAAATCTTACAACTTCTTTATCTTACTAAATCTTGATCCTGCAGGCTTAATTCAGGCTATACTCCCTTAATTTCAGTGAGCTCGCAAAAGATCTAAGATATCGTGTTCTCATGAAGTACAAACAGATGGGTGAAACGCCACTGATTCATATTATGAAACTTGACCCACCAGCAATCCAGGAAAATTAATTTTCATAGTGTCTGGAGCTGTCACGTACACTTCTTTACAAGTCAGGTTAGTTGAAAGCTATTGAGCCCTTTCACTATTTTTTTTGAGCAGCCTTTTTTTTCTGATGCTGATCATACGGCAGGCTGCAATTCTTCTGGTTTTATTTCTGGTGATCCCCAATTTTAGCTCCGGCTTTAAGGATCTCTAATGATTTTAGGGTAATTGAAGAGTAGAATTTCATACACAAAGCTGTCAAAAATGGCTAAGTAACTGCCTAGATGAGAAACACGTGTTGACTGAAGCTCTCAGAGCCTGGCCCTGCCTGGAAGTATTCTTGCTGCGATTATGCTGTCCATCTGAGAAAAAAAAGAAAAAATACACTGCTCTTTCTTCATCTGACTTAAAACATTATGAATTATTTTAAGCTAATGGCTTTAACACAAAATAAATGAATGTGATCTTTTTCCAGCTGCTTCTGACTGATATTCTATCTGCTAGGCACTATAATTAATCTTAATTCATGTGAGGTAAAAGGACTTTTTTTTCCAGTACTTTTTCAGCCTTCATATAAGCTCTCTACTTAAATAATTGTGCCTGAACCTCTGCAAAGCCGGTCTGTGGTGTTCAGTGCCATTCCCACACATTTCCTGGTGTTCCTTCCGTTTTTTTTATTTATTTTTTTTATTTTTAAATAAGAGTCTAATATTAAGGTGCATTAGCCATGTTAAGACTACCTGAAAAACAGGTATGGGCAAATCTTGATGCTCCTTCTGCAGTATCTGCCACTGTTGCTTGAGCTTCTAATACCACTAATTATAATAAGAGTAATGGCAATTTTAGATGGAACAGTTTCTTAATGGCAATTTCTCCTTTTCTTGAAGATTGCAGCTTATATGTAGGTCACCCATATACCATAAAATGTGATATATACAACTGTTTATCTGTATAGGCTAATGTTAAAGGTTGATGTGTGTTATCTTACTGGATCATCAGAAAAAAACTAATGAATCAATTTGCTGTCCCTCAAACATCAATTTTGAAGAGCATTGTGTTTTCCACACAGGATTGGATCATCGGACCGTAGCTTTCGAGTCCTGCTTCTGGCTTAGACAAGTGTTCCCGGCCCTCCCGTCCTTCTCCAATGTCAGATCTGCACTGTATCAAGGCATAGGACAGTTTCTTTTATTCAAATGATGTGTGTCCTCCTTTTATCTTTTTATCTTGTTGCTCCGCATCACCAAACATACTTGACTGAATACAGTAACTATAATCATGCAATCGTACAAATGTTTTGCGTTGAGATTTCACACGGAATCTCATTGCCTGGGGATAGTGCAGTTCTGTGTTGAGGCTGTAAAAAAAGCAGATAGTTTCCAAAATTTGAACTAACCAAAAAAAGTGTCTGCTTTCTATATAAACTTGGAAGCTTGTAATTGGGATAGCACCGGCAGATCTTTTGGGATTTATCAGTAGATTGTTCCAGGCAATTCCAGGCTTAAATCTGATGCAGAGAAAATGGAGCCGCTGTGATGGAGGAGGGGAGCAAGGAGGGATCTTTAGATCCTAGTTGTATGCTGGGAGCATGGGATACAGTTTTGCTGATTTTGGCTTTCTGGCCTTTGCAGCTGGAGCCCTGTAATCATTAATAGCTATGGCCCTCCGTATGGGAGACAAGGTCAACCCTTCGTGGTTCTTGCTTGCTTCATGAAACTCCAGACAAAAAAAGCATGCTTAGCTTTGTGGCCTGAGATTTGTCAGGGTGCTATCGACTTGTTTGTTTGTTTTACAAGTGAGAAGATGTATGGAAAATATGTAAATATCACCTATCCTACAGATGATGGAGCAGTATTAGAAAAATATGGCTATTGTCATGATTTTTTCTGGAGGATCAAGTATATAGCTAGGTTATTTGAGTAGCAGTGGCATTGTAGGTTTTTGATTTGTCATGTCTTCTCCAAAAAAAGCCTGCATGAAGTTATGATATTTGCAGCTTTATTTTCTCTGGCTTTTTCCAAGATGTAGGACTCGGGAACACTTTCCAAATTTGAGAACATAACAGTATCCCAGTAGCATCCTAAATATATGTCAAGAGCCAGGAGCATCATCTCTTTTCTTATTTTCCTCAGCTGTGCATCAAGCCCAGTTGCAGAGGCTGGAAAGAAATACAGACCTCTCTGGCTGTATTTCTCATATGGATTTTTTGTTTGTTTGATTGACTGATTTTTTTCTTTTTTTTTTTTTTTTTTAATTTTGGTAGGTTTCTCCAGTTTTGGTTGCTTTTTTATTTCTCGTGGATATTGCACACTAGACCAGGTAAACATGAAGACGAGCGCTGTATACTATTTTTTTTTATCCCAGATGGTATATTTTTCATGAGCGTTGTTCAGAAAGTCTGCTGCACATATGTAGACCTGATGAATACATGACACCTGATGCTTCTGTTTTTATCAGAAATCTGTTTGTCTGCTTAGATATAATACCTTTCTTATCTTTTTAAAGCCTGTAAAGAAAGATGCACATCTGATATAAGTTGTCTTTGACAAAAGCTGAGGATCAGGTCCTAGAATCCATCTTGCATTTTAGGGCAGTTCATAAAAAGAAAATAGACTTACATTTCACTGCAAGCGGTTTGGCTGTCTGACAGTTGAAGAAGACCAGTTAAGCAAACAGAAAAGGTGATGAAAAACTGAGTTCAGAGCATGGTTATGTTCAAAGTGAAAGGAGAGAAAGGGTAATTCACTAGTTACTAAGGCAACTGTTTGTTTAATGCTAAATCATTTCCTCATTGAAGGGAGCACCTTCTGTTTCAAATTAATTTCTTAAGCTGTTGTTGCACGCTTTCCCCTTACCATGTTTTATGATAAGCACAACCACTTGCCAATGTCTCTTTTTTTCTTTCCATCTCTCTCTACCCAGTGAACCACATTGCTCAGGGGGCAGTCAGAGCCCAAGTATTAGGTAGGAAATGTTTGCTTTGGAGTCTTGGTCCTAATCTGTGAGCAGCTGCACAATGTGAGCTTCCTACCTAACACAAAAAGTGGTGCCACTGACCTACAGAAAGCTGCATAAGGCTTCTGGCTACTGTAGCTATAGAGGGGGAGAGAAAAAGATCGTTGCCTGGTTAATTTTGAAGCACACAAGGTGATGATCACAAAAAAGTAGGTTGTCTTAAACCAGACATCCCACCACTTCCTGAAGTAGCCCGTTGGCTAAATTCAAGTCAAGTACCTATGTTAAAAATACTTAGAAGGTGTTGGTTCTTTCCTTGCTTTTTACTTCAGAAACTTTGTATTTATCTGTTCAGACAATGCAGGGATGAAAATTCATAATGGATGCAGTGTTTTTTGTTCTGTTTTGTTTTTTACTCAAGGTGTGGTTACTGTTGCCACTTAAAATAGAAAATTGGAAAATTTTAATTCTGAGTGAAAAGATTTTTTGTTAGAAGTTTTCAAGCAAGTTGGTATTTCAAATATCACTGACTTTTTTATCGGCACATTGTTATTTATTGATCAGCATACATTTCTCAATATCAAATAATAGGGTTTCTTTTATAAGTAACAATGATCTAAAAGTAATGCTTTTACTTATGAAAGTATTTGTGGTTCTTCCTTTAGAGTTTTAGAATTCAATCAATTTTTAGCTTCTTAAGAAAGTGGTTTAGATGAAGAGATTAGTTACCTATATGTAAGAACATCGTGAGAACATATGTCAGAGTTAGTGTTAAAGCTGCATTCAGGAGGTCAGGAAGTGCAAGGATAAAATGATAACTGCCAAAAGTCAAGCTGAGGCAGACTCTTGTAAAAGAAATTTAAACAAATTGTGAAAGGCTTTTCAAACAGCTTAGTAAAAAGAACAAGAAAAAAAAAAAAAAAAAAGAAACACTATCCATAGAGGATGGGTTTAAATTTAAGGACAGTTTCATTTACTAGTTTAAATGCTTTCTTTATTTTCTCTGAGGTTGAAGTTGGGGAATGGAGAAGGAAGAAAATGATAGAGGAAATGGTTAGTGGGAAGGAGGGAATGGAAGTTCCACAATTAGGATGAGGAAAATAAACTTTATGATCTCAGTTTACTTCAGCTCATGAGGACTGTATGATCATTGTCCTAGTTACCTTAAGGAACTGGCATGCGAAGACCTATGTCCAGCATAGTGATTTGCTTCAGTTCAGGCAAGTCATAGCAGACTTTTATGAACAGAGAACAAGAAATATGTTACCTGTATTTAGGAATTGAGTAGCAAAGGAAAAGGAGTCCAAAAAGCTGCAGGCCTATCTAATTAACTGCCTTTGTATATATAGATATGAAACATGTTTTGAAAGAAAGAATAATGGAATATGTACTAGTGAATGAGAACAGGATCAAATGATACAGATGTTTTTCAAAGGAAGATCATAACATTACTATGTATTTTAATGTTCTTTTTTTTTGGTAAAATATTAGCTCCTAGGGAAAGGAAATTCAGCAACTGTCATTTAATCCATAGCAAAAAATCTGATAGGGTGCTGCATCTAAAACTAAGTAATTCAGCTGAGGAAGACATGGATTTTTGTAAGAACTGTGTAATAGGAAAGTATAGTGTTGGTGGGGAGATGAAAGGGAGAGATCTCTCTGTAACCTAGCGAGATGTTATTAGTGATGTTTTTTTAAGGATAAAAGAAGTCTCAAAAGTAATTTTGTTTAGTATTTTCACGAATTGCCACAAAAGGAGGAAGGAGCAAACAGACTGCAGTGATGACACAGCCCGAGGAGGTGCCGTCAGTGCCGTGTAGGCCTGGACCGTCACGATGCCGTGTAGGCCTGGACCTTAGGGAAAAGAAAAGAAATAAGAGGAAGATCAATACTTACCACAACCTACAGACACGTTGGGACTCAGAACAGAAACTTCCGCTTTCATCTGCCTTGTCACCAGCTGGAGAGAGAAACTGTGACTTTTGGTCACAGGGTGACTCTGTAGCACAACCGTGAGGGAGCTGGGAAATGGCAGAAACAGGGGTGATTTCAGGTGAGGTAGTCAGTAGCGAGGAAACACTAATTTTATTGTATGAAATTCAGCTAAGGCCTCATCAAGGACATTGTGTACAGTTGTGCTCAGCAGTGGCTGGGTAAGATTAAATAAACCTGGATCAAGTAAGAGCCACTTGAATAATGTTGGGAATGAAAATCTATGAGCATTGACCTGCCTAATCTAATGAAGGATGGGAGAAGATTGATCATTCTCAGTAAATACAGTACTAGGTAACAGAGAGGAGGAAGCAGCATGTATAAAGTAGGTGTGATTAGGTGTGATTATACTGAGGTTAAAAATAAAGGGGAGTTATCTAACCATCAGAAAAGTGAGTCCTTGAGCAACCTTTCAATAGCAGTAGCAGAGGTAAACTACCTCCTGGTTTCAAGGTAGATCTCAACAGCTTTGTGGAAGGATTTTATGTTCTGATGCTTGAACAAAGAGGGATTGGGTCTAATGGTTGGGACAAAGTGCCTCCAGTCACGTCCGGGGCACTGATGCGACCTACCGGTTGAACCCACCGTTCGTGGGATGCCGATGACTCCCAGTGCAGAGGGACTCCCTGCGGGACCCTGGGTTTGCACTGCAGCATTTTCAGTTCCTATAAAGAAAGGGTTGTCTTCGCTGGCAGGCTGAGGGCTCTGCAGAATGCCTGCTTGTTTCTCAAACACGGACCGTGTCTTTGCCTTTGCCTTCTGTTGCCTCTCTCCCTTCATTTTTCCCCTTTTGCCATCTACCTGGATTCACAGAAGATGGCAGTCTATTGAATTATTTTCCTCAAAGCTAACATATCCCTGCTTGACGAGACATTGAGTTCGCAAGCAGATCGTGGCCCTGCTTGTCGGAGTCCTGTCAAGACAGCTTTGTGCAGATCTCTTTTTTTTTTTTTTTTTTTTTTCTGCCAGTATCTTTCCACTGCACAAAAGAATTTGAAGCAAGAGCCATGAAACAGGAAGGCTGTGGCTTTACTTTATGGCTACCAGCTGGAGGCTTGTGCAGATGAAAAGCAAGCAAGTCCTCCAAACATGAGCATTTAAGAGTTGCCTTGGAGGTGAAGCAAAGCATTCACAGTAAAATAGGATGTACTTACTGTGCTGAATTTTATGAGCAGCTTGTTGAGCGCTACCCAAAAGCAGGCCCAAATAAGGGAACTCAGTGGAGATACGCTCTCTTGAATCACAAGCCTGGCTAAACCAACTTGCGTGTCTGCTCTTGCGATGAGATTTCGGGTTGTGAAGCTTTCAGCTACACCCTTCTACTTTCACTTCACTCAAAGAAAGGAAATCAGCTTTTGATTGATGGAAATGTAAGATTCTGACCCATTTGTGTGGACAATAGATAAATTTGTGGCAATTTATATAAGAATCCACAGTGCCCCCAGACAACTCTGTTGAAGTTGTATTTTTAATTAGCATTCTGCAGTATGTCATATATCAGCTGATCTCCCTGGTGGCATTCAGCAGTGTTTAAGAGCTTGGGTAGTATTAGATTTTAAATGGATTCCTGTCATACATTTTTTGCTAGGTTCCTGTGATTATATTATTAAAGCGCCTAGTAAGGAGTTCCAGTCAACCGATGTCAACCAACAGGCAGCTCTTCACAGGTAATTTGCCACCCTTGAGCTAAGTAAAAGCCTAACGGCGTATTTTTCATCACTCTCTTGTGTTGACTTCATTTGGAAATGCGCATGCAGACTTCATCTGAAGCGTGCCCAGAAGGTCTGCACGCTGGAGCCGTATAGGCTGCGAAAGGCATCGATTCTGCCGCTCTCGGGGGCCCATCGTTTGGGCCGACAGGCGCGAGGCCGTCTGTGAGAGCTCCTGGTGCCACCGGGTGCTGTCGCGCAGCGTCGGCTGCGCTGGACGCGAGGTGCCGGCGGCCCCGTTCCGAGCCCCTGTGCGGCAGGTTAACGCTGGGTGCCGTCGTTCAGAGTCCCACTAGAGCGGGATATTTGTGAGATAAGAAACAGATCTCTCTCTTGTGTACGTGTACTTCCACGAAGAGTCTGCTGAAAAACAGCTTGTGTTTTGGGTTGGAATATTTTTGGAGCATCTTGCAAATCGTTTTTAAATTCTGTCGTTTAGCACCTTCTTCATGCCATATGTTCTGCCATATCTCTCTGAGCGCCTGTTTCTAATGGAGATGTTATATCTTGGGGTACAAAATCTGACAGTTCTGGGAGAGGTGCATGTGGGGCGAATTGTTGGGTGTTTTTTTCCATTTGTTTTAACTTACAGTTACGGAACTAACATATTTGATGTTCCTCTTACCCCCGCCCCCCAAATTAAATTTGGTCACACGCTTCAAAGCTGTGTGACACATTTAGATAAAGAGTATCTATTTCTGGCTATCCTGTTGAATTCTATGAGGCAGAAGGGGTGGTGTGGTTAACGTGTCTTACTGTGCACTCCCCACGACTTCAAGCTTCCTTCTAGGCTAGCACAGAAGCTGACGCAGTTGTGAGTACTATCTGGCAGGCTGGTGACTGAAATGCCTGCCAAGCCCAGCTTTTTCCTTTATAGAAGGCTGTCCTAAAGTGGAGCAGCTTTAAGGGAATCAGAATTTATAGGAATACCGCAAAGGAGGTTATTGCTCATCTATCTTTTCGTGAGGGGTAAGCTGACTTGAATTCTCTTGCGTTTGTCATTAAGCAGGAGCCCTGTCTCAGTATAATTTGCTCCCCAGGCTCATCTCATCAGACCAGCTTATCTCATTGCCATTTTTCTTTTTCCTCCAAATGTGCAACATTGTCCTTGTAGTTGGGTAAAAAAAAACTCAGGTTTTTACATCTCTACCCCTCCATTTCCATCCCATAGTGTAAATGAAAGAGAACCCAGTTAAGGGAGTGAAACTGAAAAAGATGAAGTCAGCAAGTCTTTCACATGTCCAAAATGATTTGGGTTCTAAATCTTGGGTCTAAATTTTGGAGTTTAAACATTTATGAGTTTTTAAACTTGGAACTAGTCCAGCAAGTCCTCTCTTCCTGTAACTTTCTAAAAATGTTTCCAATTGTATACAGTCATATTGGAAAAATAAATGACAAAAACAGTCTGTTATTAGGTGCCTGATTGGACACAACTGTGTTTGAAAAGTTTTTTCAAAGTTTCTAGTATGACTGTTTGTCTCCAAACTGTTCTAGAATAAATTTTATTTTGATTGATAGATGTCTTAGCTCTACATCCAAACCATAACACTGTAAATCACTGGTTTTCCTTTGTAAGGAGTAAAATTACATTCATCTTTTGCCACCATTTATCATTTCGAGGCTATGCTTGATTGGCATTCTTGGGTAAGCCCTCAAAAATCAGGGCCTGTGTCTTACGAAACCTTCAGGGTAGAGTTTTACACATTCATATCTGTCAACAGAAAAAAACAGGGTAGTATTTCCTAAAATGTTTTCTGCATGCTAAAATGCTCCAGCATATGACTGCACAAACCTGTTGCTGAGAAGGTTACTGGAGTTGAAATTTTTGATATTACCAGAAAGCACAAACCTAATCATACCTGGATCTTTGACTTTTTGTATTTCCTTAGGGATCTGAAAAAAAAGTCTATTTATTTGAAACTTGTTCTTCTGTGAGCTAAAGAATGGACTATCAACTGTATTTTTCTACATCAATTTGTCCTGTGGGAAATCGTTTCCTTGTATTTCCAAAGGTATTGGTCTAGGCCAACTCTCCAGAGGCACCTTAGGAGCTGGAATACATTATTAGAGATGTCGCTGTGGATATAGATTTTCTCAAAACCTCTCATTTCATACGTTTTTATTCATTTAAAGTTTCCCAGCCTGCATAGAGACTGCAAGCACAGCTTCTTTTCAGAAGCTGCTCTCTCAGGCCCATTCCAAGTGGTAGCCAAACCCTATTCACTCCTTTTCCTTCAACACAAATGAAAGCGTATTAGAGAAAGCCTAGAGAAACAGGTTTCACAACCGTGTCTCCATCAACCTGAAGGGCTATACAGTACCTTAGATTGAAATACCATTTTTTCTTGGAGGAAACTAGCCTACCTCAAGCAGTCTAGCTTTGTGTGGGTACAGTACAGGAGAGCTGGGAAAATTTATTCTGTCAGTTCCAGACAAGAAAATGGAGAAGCTGTTCCAGGTCTCATTTATATCAGATGTGCCTTAATATTGCAAAAAGCCA
This sequence comes from Nothocercus julius, assembly GCA_013398735.1. Lineage (NCBI taxonomy): Eukaryota > Metazoa > Chordata > Aves > Tinamiformes > Tinamidae > Nothocercus > Nothocercus julius. The sequence continues at coordinate 5,968,216 of VZSV01000025.1, forward strand.
ATCTGCTGCTTCTCAGTCGTATTGCAGTTTCAACAATATAGAGGCAGAGACAGGAGAGAGGTAATTTGTGATAGCATTAAGGGTGTGAGCTAATCCTGCATTTCCTGTACCTAGGAGGAATTGGATTTAAGTAGGGCCTGATTTTCCTCTCAATCAAAACAATGTCAGTCAGTCCCCACTTCATTTGATCATTCAAGTTAGTCATGAATATAAAGTGGAAATAAGTAAATAAATATACGAACAAGAGCATTTCGCACTGACAGTGGGAGGAAAATGAAGGCAGAGTAAGAAAGTACAGACATGTCATACATAGGTTGTGTAGAAAGGTCAACAAGTTAAATAAATGATCCCACCTTTCCTTTTTTTGTAAGTACAAAGCTGATACACTCAGGTTCATAAAAAGCAGGTCAGAACAGCTCGTTTCAATTGCATTCTTGTGACCGCATTTTATTTTGGCGCAATAAGATCCTGGAGCTCAAGCCTGGGCATCAGCTGTGGCTTAGTTTATTTGATCTGTTCCTCTGTGTTCTTTCAAGTTGTCACCTCTCAAGTCAGACTCAGTGGCTTAATTGGGAGCCAGAGCAAGCGTAATTTGCTTATATTTATACAACCGAACCATGCGTTTGCTTATGTTTATACAGCTGAACTTCCTCCAGACTGTTTTTCAGTTAAGCGAAATATGTTGGAAGGCGGCATAAATTCACAGAATTTGTAACTGTTTTAAGTGAGTAGTTTGCTGTGCTGTCAGAATTCCTCCTGTCCTTCAGCTGCCTCCCCTAAGGCAGTTCTCCACAACTGCCCTCGTACTGTGACACTGCTGGGTACAGTCGCACCCTCTTACCCCTTTGGTCGGGGTACAAAACGTGGAGGTCTTTGGTTTATAAGTGGAGAAAATAATCTTCTTCAATCTCCAGTGGAGAGAGTAATTTTGTTCAGTCTTCGCTATCTGTAGATGCTCCGAGTCCATCCGCTCGGTCTGACAAAAGTGACTGTCTCGGAGCTTGCAGGGACTTTAGTCCTTGTGGCTACTGGATGCTTTGGGGAAGGATCCTGCCCGGCTCTGATCGCGGTTGCTCTCAGTTAGAGAGGGAGCCGATTGCTTAATCTCTTAAACATTCTTTTCCCAAACGTAGTCCATACAGAACTTAGCCTGGGCCAGGAGACCCTCCATACAAACTTGGATGTCCCCACTGCAGGCAAGCAGCTCGGCCTCCCTAAGCTCCAGGCCCTTCCTAGATGAGCAGGATGATATTTGTCTCTCGCCAAGTGCCATAAGGAAAATGTATTCCTGCTCATGCACCACCACGTGCTGCAGTTGCACGGGATGTGGTTGCTCCAGCCATTAATTACTGCTCTTAGTCTGGAAGTTTTCCAGCGTGTTGAAGGAAGACTGCCTTTTCCTAGAAAAGATATATGGCTTTTTTTTTCTTTTTTTTCTTGAAAGAAATATGGGCTTTTAAATTGAGTCACTGTGCTTTCTCCCATTCCTGAGTATCATCCAAGTTTTATGAGAAATTAAAAAAAAAAAAAAAAAGGGGGCTGGTTTTTTTTGCTAAGCTTTGTGAAGAAACTTTTCAAAACTGAGGGAACAGGTAACAGCTGACCCTTCCCTTCATGTACTTTCAGACTGTATGGGCAAAGGACTGAAGATAGAAGGATAGAAGAAAGAAAAACGAAAGAAAAACTCAGAACAAACCCAAAAAGAACACGTATGGTAGGTATCTCTCCCTTCATTACTTTGTATTTATTTTTGAGAGGTATAAGGTAAAGCTGGGCTATGGGGGATTTTCAGATTCTGCTACCGAGACAAACAAGTTCTTCACATGTCTCTAAGATCAGTCCACGTGCAAGTCAAAACTCACAGTGGCAGGGATGGAGGGCTGGTGCTTCAAGCACAGTACTCTGAGCTAAGCGCAGCCAAGGTTTCCTACACGTGTAGCGAGCCTGTCGCTGGCTGCACAGTTCTGCAGTTCAGTGGACGGCTGCAAAACACCGTAAGGTAGGTTTGCCCTCAGCTGCCCTCAGTGAGTTACTGCAAATGTGCCCACAGCGAGCATTTGTCTCGCAGAAAGCAGATGCATCCGTAAAACAACTGTCAAATGTTTGTCACTCAGAAGAAAAAGAAGTCAGCCTTAGCTGTTGGCAGTAACTATTAGATCCACACTGAACTTTTGAAACACCAAGCTTCAAAAAGTACACGGGTTATCGTGTGGTATGGCAAAAAGGGCACAGGGTGTAGTCTCAGGGCATTCCTTTGCAATTTCCTTTGTACCCACTACAGCCAATCTTCCATAAAGTTAGGAGAGATATAAACCTGGAGGCAGCAGCAGGGATGGCTGTCAAAACTCAGAGAGTGCTCAGTTTTTAACCTTCCAGGAGCATATAGGACTCATATACTGTTCATGCATAAATTTACGTACTCTGTTACCTGTAGTAAGGGACCATAAACACGGTATTTGCTAAGAGTCCAATGCTTCCTGCATTTTACCTGCTTGCAGGATGTAGCTCCTTGATGAATAGAGTAGCTTTTGCTTGGGACAAAAAACCTCAAAGTTTCTCCTTACAGAAGGCTTTTTTTCTAGGACTCTCCCAAATGTATATGGGACTGTTTCCTGTTCTTTTCTGGTCTGTAGCAATACATCTGGTAGAAATGGGGGAAAAAAAAAAAGTTTGTTTGGCCGAGAGAATAACCATACCTAGAAGGATAATATTTAATCATTTTTTAAATAAAGATAGGTGATTTTATTTTAAGAAGAAGAGATTCCACATAGCTTTGAAAGGAAACACAGCATTTGTAGCAGTTAAACTGAATGCTCCATTTGCCTGTGCTTCTGATTTTCAGCTTGGTGTGGAAAATGTCTTAATAACAAGTGAGCTATTTGGTCACAAATCCATCAAAAGCTTGAAGAGATGTGGTCCCAAAACTACAGTTTTGGCAGTGCAAGGCAGCAGTAATGACTCCATAACAGCTAAAAACAATCCTTCTTCAATTTCCCGCTGCCTCCCGAATTTCTGTCCCTGTTGGTTTTCAGACTGATTTTGTTTTCCTTCTGTTAATGGAGATGTGCTCCCAGAGGCCAGGAAGTAAGCTCTGCTAGTCGAGTGCCTGGGTATTGGAGTCGGGCTGCATCACATCCATTTTCTCTACCTGATTGCGGCAATACCGATGTCACTTCAGCGCAACAGAACTTTTCCGTGCCTAAAATGAGTGTACTGGAAGGGACTAGAACAGCATGTTCTTTTAGGACACAGGAGCTGAGTAATTTACCTAACACACATACTAAGAGTAATATGCAGTGAGCTCCAATGGCTAAAAGCTTCCGATAATTTCTAAAATGATGTAGAGAATGCCGGAATTTTTCCTTTAACACTATTGGCAAATTGGTAGGAAGAATAAAAAGATCACTTAACTAAGGAAGTCAAATAGATGTTCTGATTTCCATCTCTGCCCACTGTTCCACTCCTCCCTCCTTTAATATGACATAGCTTAGGTAATCATCCAAGCAACTATAAAGCAAAGAACAGCTGCCCCTTGTCCCTTGCTCTAACAGCTAGATTATGGTTCTTGACACTTGCTAATATTTCTCACAGTTGCAGTAAAAAATAACAGCATTCCTTCATTACCGTGAAGTGATGATCTGAGATGATCCCTTGGGCACCGACTGAACACCCTGGGTCCTCGCGTGCAGTCTGAAAAGGGGATAAGATAAATGAGTGGCAAAAAAACAAGTGTCCTCTCCATTCATCTTCTGATCACCTCACTGCTTCTGTCAGTCCCTTTGTGGCTCAGAGCTGAATGAAGAATGGTTGGAGAGTTTTCTTTAGCCAAAGTATTAGCAGTTTTCCATTTCTTTGTATGGCAGGGCCCACTTAAACGACAAAAAAAAACCATCACCGACAAGGAGAAGACATTCCCTTATGATCTAACTCCTCAAATGGAAATGGCATACAGCCTTGTCCATAACTCTTGCTGAGTATTTAATCTCATCTCCTTCAAATGTTGCTCAAAACACATTTAGTGCTGCCGAGGATGCTTTTTCCACAATAAGGTATCTGTGAGGGGCTTTCTTTTGCAAGAATATAGAGCAGTCAATACTGCTAATGGTGCTGCAGAGAGACATTGGTGTGTTTTTATCTAGAAGATACTACTGAAAATGATATAGCTACTGACACCTATTGTGATAAATGGAATTTAATATTGGTTCAAGATGAAAAGTTATAATAAAGTGAAAAGGAATTGCCTGAATACAATCCCATGGCACAATATCATTTCAGATATCCAGTCGTTTCTGACTGGAGATGATTGATTAACTGGGTATATACGTTTATAAATTTATGTACATAATGTAACACAACCACAAAACATTGCTGTAGTTTGTGTATTCTTTCGCCTCTTCTGCCTCCGCATTGAACGTGTTTGCTTTCAGTTTGGTTCAATAAAACTCTGAAAGTAGCAGTTTGGAGAACCATTCACAGAAAGCTCCCTGTGGAAGCTTTGCTCTGTTAGTTACTGAATATTGGAATCAGAGGGGGAACATTACACAGATTGTCACAGTAGATGCTGTTCTACACTCACTGGAATTAATGGCAAAATACCTACCGACTTGAATGATACAGGGCAAACCTTAAGACAGAAAATGTAGAGAAAATACTTCCTTAGTTGTTGGTATCTGATGTAGTCGTAGCCACTGGGAAAAGCATCCATTCATTTAGCATCTAGAGTTGTAGCTAAACATTATAATTAAGATAAACACATCCAGGACTAATGCCTGGACTGAATATGAACTGAATTGAATAACAAGATATAAAGGAATATTTCTAAGTTATTTGCTAGGTGAACTAATTTAGCACTTTCTTCTGTTTGTAGAATGCCCAGAAACAGATCAGTTTTCTCAGATTTGCTTGATATCATGTTTACTTGCCACATATTTTCAAGACTTTTCTTTTTAATATCTGCTTTCATTGTGATTATGACCATGTTGAGTTATAGGTGTTAGGCCATAATTTCTTATATAACTCCCAAGAAATAATTTGCTTACATAATATTTTTCTCATATGAACTTACTCATATGAACTCATATGAAATTTATAATCTTGGAGGTCTTGAAAAAGCACCTATCACTTTATGACCTGAAGGGCAAAAACGAGCAACTCCACTTAGGTAAGGGTGGAAACTAAGCATTATAAAAAATTGGAGAAAATGGTTTTTTTTTGTATCTAGGCCACAAGCTAATTTGAAAACATAGGCACAGCAGCAACTATAAAAACAAACAAACAAACAAACAAACCAGAATACTATGCAAAAAATATAGCCTGATCTCTGCTACTGTTTTTTCCTTAAAAGTATTTAGCATCTGTGCTATATCAGCAGATGACTAAGTGAAGTAACCCAAAGAACTGGATAACCCCAATGAATAATCCCTATAACTGAATGCACATAAAGCACAAACTACCCCAGAAGTACAAGCGAAACAGCAGAAGTGGCTTGAATAAAACTGATCTGAAATGCAGAGTTTCATCAAGGAGAGGAGTCAGTCATCGTTGCCTTGGGAAGTACAGAATCTTTTCTCTTTGATATGTTTTCTCTACACTTCCCTGCCAAGTTTTCTTTTTTTTCTCTATTGGTCCTTACTTCCTGTTCTTCTCCCTCTTAATTCTTTCTCTTCAGCAAATGATCCTTCATCTCGTCTTGCCCTCTCTTCTCTGCATAGGTTTTCTTTTGTATCTCAGCAGATACTTTTTCTGGTCTACCATACCTGAAACATTCACATGGTAAACTTGGAAGTCCAAGTCCTGAAACCGTGGACTTCAAGGCCACTGTGACAAGCAGCCTTAGTTGTCCTTGTCAAATCTCCCTCTGCCATTATCCTCACATTTACAACAGTCAATCAGATGTTCAAACACTGACAAGCAGAGATGTTCCACCTTTCACAATGGCTAAGAGTATTCAAAATCCAACTCTGAACTGTGTTGTGAAGAACAGTATTATTAAAATCCCTGCCTACTAGATGAGACTTGTTCTGCTAAGAGCCTTGCAGGCTCAACACTGCTTCTCCCTCTATAAACATCATCAAAGCTACTTAAGCTAATTAATTGCAGGCTGAGGCATATTAATACCTCAAGGTATATGTACCCGGCACAAATTGTCCTAAATCTCCAAATGAGGAAAGTAGGCTTTTGGCTCTGTATTTCAGCAACATCTTTAAAGCAGCACATTGTCTCTTTTAGGATGCCAGCATTTCTTTAGAGTTGCTGAGAACTTAAATATTTTTATTCTTTTTACATAGAGGCATTGTTTAACATCTTTTTACTAGAAGCTTTCACACCCAGAAGGTCTCTGATCGTACATGCTATAGGATATTCAGCTCTTTTCATCTTTGCCCTCTGAAAAACTAGTAGATGTGAACCTCTTGGCACAGTGAGGAGCAGTGCTTGGAGGTGGCAGGCTCCTTCAACACCCATTAGCTTTGGAGGGCAGGAGGCAGTGTTCAGTACAGCCATATGGGATGCAGAGGAGAGAAAGCAAAAGAAACCATATTCTTCCTAGGAACTGTAGCTGCCCCTTGCAAAACATACTGTTCAAAATTCAGAGGAGAGGAAATGTCTAGAAAGGTGTTAAGTTTGTACTTATCATCTGAGGTACATTAGCATACTCAAAAATTCCTCTATGGCCTTGCATTAATTTTGCTTTCCCAAAGCTGATTTCACCAGTTCATGTCTAAGTTTAGCTCATGAAATATGTTTATGAGAGTCTTCTCCCTCACAGCTCACTAGCAAAACTGAGGCTTCAAAGGTACTGAATCAAACCCTAAACAAATCCAAATATGAGAGAACAAAAAAAAAGCAAGTAGTTCATGTAAAAAGAATTAATTATCCTCAAAAAATCTTCCATTTCTTTAATGCCCCTTTTTTTTCTGACCTGATCTCAGTCCTCAGAGTCATGTCACACAATGAGCAGAAAGGGTATGGGAGAGTCGCATGCCATGAAAAGGAATCTAGTAGGGCTGTGGGAAGGAAGTTCGTGAGACACCAATGTCATCACACAAGAAACAGGATACAAATACCACAGCAAAAATAATATATGGGAGGGCTTCGGCAGCTGGGCTAATAATTCCAGTCCATGTTTTCTTGTTACATATATTTGAATGGTACTAATGATGGAGTTAGTAGTACCCATTATGCCATTGTTTTTCTCTGTACTGGCATTATAGTCATGCCTGGAGGCTCCACACAACATTGCTGTGTTGGGCAGATTGTGGATTTGGGATAAGAAATAGTCCATAGTACATAGGAGAAACAGAGTTAATACTTTTTACAGGCAATGATCTGAAATACATAAAATTTAAGTCATCAAGACAGCATGGGAAAGAGCTGAGAGCTAGACTCACATTTCCTAAACCCCTGTCCCTATGACTATGAGTTTGTTTGCCTCTTCTGTGTCTCACTGAACAGAAGATGGAAGCAGTTGATGCCAATAATGTTTTAGCATTATATAAATATAGATTGCATTGCTGAGGACTGGACTGAAAAAGAGAATGGGACTAGATCATAATATTCTATAATATACCATCCAATAATCATACCGAAGAGGCTAAGCTGCTACATGACTACTTTAAGTTTAATTTATAAAATTAACTCACAAATGTCATCCCATACAAATGGTCATATGCAGAAGAGTGAGTCACATTATAACAGACAAGATGTATATGAAATCTGTGAATTTGCAAGCAGAGACATTAATTATGTCTGAGTTAATGGCAGATTTTGCCCATCTCCAATACCTCTAGTCAAATGGAAAAATATTGTTAACCTTTAGTGTGACACATGCAAATAAAATATGATGATTCAACAGCAAATTCAAGTATCTAACCATCACAGTTTTAAGATAAGTCAATTTATTTTAGGCATTGGATGAGTATATTAGTTTAGTATTAGAAATCAAGTTTCTTTGCAAGTTGCAGAACTAGTGGGCATCAGAAAAGCGTCAATTATTACACCATCAATTCCAATCAAGTGTTACGTGATGGAGGTGCTGATTTGCAATACACATCCAAATATTATGATCCATAAAGGTTTATGCTGCCACCAAGTTCCAGGGAGCCAGTCAGGCAGTGGCTGCACGAACGTGTGAAGCCTGGATGAGAAGCTAATGTACAGCTACATTTCAGCCCACGCGCCGTCTTTTAGCTGCGGCCTCGCGGTGGCTCCAAGACGGCTACTGAAAGTGCTGTGGTTGACCCTCCCTTCCTGTGCATGGCCGGGTAGCTCCCCAAGTGAGCCTCAGTTATACCTGCACACGCGGCCTAAGAGGGCACGGAGAAGGGTCCCAAACTGATTGCTGGTCTTAAACATGAAAAGGATGGAGCACTCTGGAATTTTAAAAATCCATTTTAATACACCTATCTGCTTTTAAATTCTTTCTCCTTTACCTGCTCTCTGTCCATTTCCTTGCTGATTATTCTTTCCCTCTTCCCAAATGTACTCAATCCTTTCTATTCTCTTTTGATATTCAAATTTCTCCTTAGCTACCTTGATTTTTACTTGATTGCTACATTTTGTGGTAGGAGAGAGCAAAAAGGACGTGAACACTGCTGGACTCAGATCTATGAAATGATGAGTCTTCCCTGTTGAGAGGAATGATAGAGGGTATGCTCAAATCCTGCTTTTATGGGCCCTTTATGAACTGTAAAGAGCCTGGCAGATTAATAGCCACCCCAGTGTAGGTCTCTGCAAGTAGAAGAATTTTGTTGAGGCCAGAAAAAGAGAGAATCCTTATTTTCCAAGGAATGTTACAGGGATTAATCCTCTGATGTTCAGGACACTTTGAAAGCCTTGAATGTATGTGACTGAAAGACATGCAAAAAAATCATCTTTCAGAAGAAATGCATGCTAAATTTGTCTCTGTCTTTGATTTCTTCTGTAGTACAGTCCAGAGCTGGAGTAATTTATTGCTTACAGCTCAGATGTGCCAGTACTGGAGGATTCTGGAACACTGTACAATGCATAGCAATGACTTTTCCGTGATATATTTCAAATTTTTGTGAAGGTCTGGATGAATTTTGTCTTATATTTTGGTGCATTGGACATATTATAAATCTTTCCCTTCAGACTGATATGAAAAAGGTCAGTGACTTACTACATCCTGTATTCTTTCATATTTGTTTTCGGAGATTTTAAGTGGCCTGAAAGATATAATGAAAACATGTCTTTGTGCTCACACAGGGGAAGCAGATATTTTTTTCCACCTGTTTACACTGAGAGGTTTGGGAAGGAACTTGCAATAAATGGTGGCCCCGTTCTATACATACCTATAATTTTATCTGCAGTATTTTATGCAAAGTTGTAATTGTATTTAGCTCCAGTGCTGTGGTCTGAAAATACATCTTTCTTCACCCACATTTTCAGCAGTGGTACTCTCTGAATGAGTGAGGGCTATATAAATGCTGTATTTGTTTGTACTCTAATTTCTCAGAGATGTATTAGAAGTAAAGAAGGTACAGACTCCTAAGGTGTTAGTTGAAACTCAGTCACCTGCTTTTGAGAAGGGTTGCTGCAGATGTGGTATGTGTAAAGAATTCTTATCCAGGAACTAAATTAATCCTCCCGCAGTAATGTACCATTTCACAATTACCAAGCATTTACAAATGAAGCAGCCAAGGGATTAAGGTATTACTCATTTCAGCTGCCTACAAATACAAAGCTACCTCATCCCTCAGACATGAATTCCAGCTGATGAGTACCCTTAAAATTGCAGATACTGTAAATTGAGTCCAAAAATTTGTTTGAGAAGCCTATACAAAATATGTAGGCACGCTAGCAAAAATTCTGTGTTTTACTTGATAACACTGCTAATGTCATTAATGTTTTTTGTTAAAAGTCTTTTGTCTGTTAATGTTGCAGTGTTATGTACTGAAAACTCAAAAATGCTGATCGTTAGCACATGCTTAAAGCTTCTCTTCTTGCTCTCTTCTTTTGTGATCGAGACTGTGATATTTTCGTTGCAAAATCAAAATCAAAGTATGCTTTAATTGCACGACTCTCAATCCAGAATAATTCCACTGAGGATGAGTAATAGATTTCATGATCCGAAATGATCTTTATTATTACCTAACATGATTTCTCAGGAAATACCGTCTTCCTCAGAAAGTCCCTTAGCAAGATCATGTTTTTTCCTGGAGGTGCAGCCAATCTTCAGGAAGACATCTAGTCTTGATTTAAAGACTGCGAGTGATGGAGAAATGGCTGTATTCCTAGGTAAATTATTGGAGTGCTTACCTAGCCTCTCCATTAGATACCTGAAGGCATGTCTGCACAGCACGAGACGGTGCCACGGGGAAATAACAAATCTCATTTGGCATGGTCTGAGAAGCAAGGGAAAGCCGACCTGTTCCAGGCATGCAGGCTAGATCCACAGTCTCTGGCCTGTATTTTGTTGTGCAGTTACATTCTGAGTGGCAACATGTAAAACCTATTCTTATGATTCTAGAGTCTTGGGGCCACGTCAGAATTTCAGCTTTTGTTGCAAAATTGTTTTTCATGTTCTTACCTGCAAAGAAGGATCTGCAGACAGAAATAGAGGATGGCTACAGTGCTGTTGTCTGCTTGAGTTTACAATGTGAAACAGTAGAATGGAAATACTGAGAAGATCATATTAAGATCATATTCTACTATTAATGTTTGCCTGTGGGCATTTGGGTTCCTTGGTGTGCAGCAGAACTCCCCAAATGCCACTCTCGTAGGAAGCTTACAGATAGGGCAAGCATAAAATATGGCCTCTGCATTATAACTGTGATAGTTGTTTATTATTCTTATCCCTCTCTCTCTAGAACCTCCTTTCTTTCGCTCTCTTCTTCTAACATTCTCCATATAAAGGGGGACTATTTTGTCCCCACTGCTCTCCTACAGAACATTATACCTCCTGAGTCATCAGCAGTGAGAGAGCTCGTGCTGCCCTTTGAAATGTCACATTAGGTGCACTAGAGTAACCGGGCTCCAGAGATGAATTTCAGCCTGTCGGCTACAGTTTTGAACAAACTTGTGAAAGTGAAGTTGCATAAAGGTCACTGCATGATCATGAAGGATAAGGCTTTTGTTATGACAAAAAGTAAACTCACACTCCATGGAGCTTGAGTGTACTCTGGCAAAAAGCCATCAAGCCTACACCCTGGTTTTCACCTACCACCCTGTTAGTTGTTTGAGGACAGTTCTGGATGGAGCACTCCTAAGAATCATTTCCATAGTCCTAAAAGGAAGCCATTTCTGGTGGGAAGCTTCATCAGTTTCTGGCCCATTCTCTACCATAAGCAGTGACTTTCTCTCTTTTCTAGCTGTCCTAAAGCCTGTTACTTAAAACCAGCTATTTCCAGTGTAAGACAAAATTTTACATTTTTATTATCCATATATATTTGTCTTATCCACATAATACATTTTACTATCCATATAATACAAACAGAAATAACACCACAGGGAAGATGACATGATCCATCGCTGCTGGTATTTCAGGATGGTGTTGCTTTCCATCCCAGGGTGGGACACCACCTCTGTAGGCAGAGTTCAAGTCTCCAAATACTGCTTTTCAATACATGTATGTGATAGAAAGTGACTCCCTGACAGAAATATCCAGGGCAGCCCCAAGGGACTATCTGCCTTTCCACCTCCCTGAAACATTGAAGTAGCCCTGAAGAACTGACTGATGTTACGGGAGTAGAGACTCCTCCTCTGAGGGCTGAAACCAACTAATGTCTTTCCCATATGATACCAAAAAACTGATCAGCCTTCAATGGTCAGGATGGGTTCCAGATGGAAGGACGTTAGTGTTCCTGTTTCACAGCTAGAGTTATCTGAGGAACATAAACATGTTCATCCTGCGGCATTTCGGGGTTTGCCGCAGCAGATGAAAGCTGCCATGTGCTTAGGTTGCAAGAGTTGTTGCACAGGTAACCAAAAAAATGCCACAGCAAAGATGGATTGATCAGCATTGCAGTATAGCCTTATAATCTGATAGGAATTTTATTTTCATATATTCCCAATTTTAATTTAGCTAATCCGGGAAAGTTTCCTTCAGAAAATGGTAAGGGGTCTAAAAGCTGTGGGGAGAGTCCAGCCTCACAGTTGTTAAACAGAGCACTGAAGTTAGTCAGCAAGGCAGGAAATTGATAGTATTGAGGCTGTGAGCTTTTCTTTCACAGTATAGATGGAAGGATGTAGCTGGACCTCAGTGGCACATATGTTCTTGTTTAGCCGTCCTTCAAACAATGCAGCCACTTCCCTTCTCCCAGTTCTTATGGATTTAGCTTTGTGACTAATTGTGGTAAAGTTTAGGATGACGTGCTAGGGGCTGCTCATCAGATAAGCCATGGACACATAGCCAAACTTGAATGACGCTGATTTCTGAAGGAATTCAGGTCTTGGAATTTCTCATCCCTTTCCAGAAATCCTCAGCTGAGGAGGCGAGATCAGGACATACACTTTAAAACCCAGGGAATGGCTGTATGTCAGACAGAACAACGGATGCAGTGCCCAGAAGTGTAGGAGTTGCAAGGCTGATTTATGACTGTACTAAAGGAGAGAATATTCCAAAAGGCCTCTTGCCATTTCCTCCTAATGCAATGGCTATGGAGACCAGCCTTGCAGCAGGAGAGAGAGGTCAGCAGAACAGGATTACATAAGGCTGCTTGCTATGCAGAAAAACGCAGATGGCCTAAAAGTGTTTCATTTTTTTAAATGAAGTCACATGCGAGAGAGAGCTACAATTTAAGGCACAAGAGGAGTCTCTGAAGAGCAAGTATAGCAAGAGTTGTTTTGTTCCCATTTTAATTGAAAAGAAATTTGGATTCTCTCCAGGAAATAAGTTTTTAGGGAAACAGTTGGCTTACTCACAATCCAAGCAATTAAGAAACACCTCCCATTATTTGTATATCAGGCACTTTGGAGGCAGATTCAGATACTTGTGCAGATAGTGATCTGACTAGAAGAAACTAGTTACAGGTTCACATGGGATCATTGGGTTGGACTGAATTCCACGCAGCACAGCAAAACAAAGGTACAATAATTCCTTGCTTCTCAAGAGGTCGTCATTCACCTCTTCTAGGTATGAAACACACTGCTATTTCTGTCTGTGTGGTGCGCAACTTGAGGACTAATCTCAGTACAGAAATTATAAGGAATATTATGCAGATTTACAAAATGAAATTTCCACTCTTATGGTTCTTTTTGCATTTTGATGCATTTTTTTTTCTTTTCTGATATTTGTTAAGTTAAAAAAAACTCAGTTACTTGCTTTGTGTTAAAGACCATGGTTTCCTGACTTGGAATAGCCTATTTCTTTTTTTTTTTTTTTGCATTTATTTTAATTCTTTATTGCCTGTAATAATCCTTTTCCTTAAAATATATTGCAACAAAAGCTAAGGTAAAAGAAAAGTCACTATTAAGTTAGTCATGTCTGTCAAGGTGAAAATCAATTTCAGACACGGACATAAAAGGAATAGCATTTCAAGAAGTTAATTTTTAAATTGAGGGAGTTACTGAGCTAGACATTCTATAATAAAGCAAATTTAATGTTCTTGAAATGTACTAGAATGACCGTTCTGGAAACTAAATAGTTCTTTTTTTTTTTTTTTTTTTTTTGTAACAATATCTACATTTACACAGTGGTTTCCTTCTCCTCCACAAATGATGCTGATTTCATATTTGCCACAGTATAGGAGCCTCACAAATTTCCTAGGCATCCTTCTGAGCCTAAGGCAAACCTCTGAAACTCTCATTCTTGCCAAATTTTTATTTTACCTGCTTTGAAATACCTCCAAAGATGGATTCTCCATGAGCGATCTATTCTACTATTTTGCTACTATTAAGTGCCATCAAGATTTCTGTGGTGTCTAACCTAAATCTGCCTTATTGTAATTAAGTTGATTCTTGCTTGTTCAGTTCACCAAGGATATGGAGGATAGATTATTTTCTTCCTCTCTGCAGGAAGTTGGACAAGGGCCTAACACTAAGTGGGAGAACAGATAGTATAATAGGGTCATAGTGTGGACAAGGAGAAGAGCAGTGGATCATCTGCTAAACATCTTAAATATCTGTTTATTAATCTGTATATAAGATGAAAGGAGTTGGGGAGAAAGGTCAGGGATCTGGGAGTCCTCCTACATGTTTGACATTATGGCTGAGTTGGCAGAAAAGACACATGGTGGAATGAGTCACCTCTCAGGAATTTTTTATTTTCAAGGGCATAGCATGTCGAGGAAGGTCCTCAGCTGAAAGGTTTTTTTCATCGTTTTCTAGATCAAAACCATCCAGTTCATTAAGTCTCTCTTTGTAGGTCGTGTCTTTTGAACCTCTTCTAATTTTTTTGCTCCTCTCCGCCTGATTCTCCCCAGATGGGAGGAGGAGAGAAGGAGTGGATAATTTAGTGATTGTCCTGTCTAAGAAGTCACTCAGAAAACCGATCTCTCGGGCCCCAAACGGGGGTGCTTTTTAATAACCGAGCAAGCGTCGCCTCTTGTCCCATGGAAGTGCTGCAGCTGCCCTCCTAAAGCGTGAGCAGCTCAGCTCAACACCGCAGCTTTGCGTGGGCACCAGCAAAACCACGCGGCGATGGCGTGTGCACGGGCTTGGCAAGGGCGCGCATCTCCCTTTGGATGAGGTGAGGTGTCCAAGCAGAGCTACAGGAGCCTCCACGTGTCCCTCTACAATCGGAGGAGCTTTAGAAGCGGTCACCTAAGGAAGCAGAGAGGATTGCTGGAGTAACCAAGAAGGCTCTGCAGTCCCTCAGCCATCCCGGCGCTGGCTTTTCTCTCTCTCCGAGAAGGCAAGGGTCTGCCGGTGCCTCGGAGCGCCGTAAGCCGAGAGGGCCTGTCTGGCTGCGCCCGGAGGACGGGAATCGCCGAAGCAGGAGCGGGGCATAGCGTGGGGGTGGGCAGCCACGGCAGCAGCTGCCCCCGAGGCGCAGGGCCCCCCGAGCGCGAGCGTCTCGCTGCCAGCTGCGTCCCCGCGCCGGGCCTGCCCTGCTCGTGGGACGCCATATGGCACGGGTGAATAATGGATGCGGGCGGCCGCCGCGCCTGCCGCGAGAGGTCGGGGAGCAGGGCGGTTTGCTTCGGCCCCCGCACCGCGTGCGCCCGCGAGGGCTTCTTCCTAGGGTGCGGGGCGGCAAGGAAGAGGAGGGACAGCGCTGTGCTGAGGAACCGAGGCCTTAACAACACGCTGATAAACTCTTACTAAGATTTCACTTCAGCCGTCATGCAGGACTTGGAAACAAGCCAGGGTGTCTCCGCTCCCTGGTTGCTAATGAAATTATAGCATGCTCCAGCCTTGATATTTAAAAACGTCGTGAAAAATGCACGTGATAGATTTGCTGGCTCTTATCCCCCCGCCCCGCTTTAGGTGTGACGACTGCCTTATTTCCACGCGGGCCACCCCGTCGCCGTGCGTGGCCGGCGTGCTGCGAGCTCCCCCCGCTGTCCGGAGCCGAGGCCGGGGGCAGCGGGGCTGCCGAGCGCGTCCCTGCGGCGCCTCCGCACGCGCTCCTGGTGCCTGCTGCCTGCAGCCCGGCAAAGGCCACGGACGCGGCGTGGCGAGATGCCGCACTGCGCGGTAGCACGTCCTGGCAGGGAAATGGGGGGAGAAGGCAAGACGTGGTTGGTTTTTTTTGTTGTTGTTCTTTTTGTTTGTGTTCTTTCTTGCCTTGAGACTGTTCTTTCCTGGAAGGTAGCTAAAAGGTGAATATCGTAGGGTTTACCCACAGGAAACTATTTGTGACTAAAGGGATTCAGCGGCTTGCAAGAAGCTCCTCTGTAGCGTGGTTCTTGTGTCCCCCCTGCAGAAACTCCCCCTCTGCCCTACGTGTCCTGTCACTCTCACGTTTTGGAGCAGCACCACGCCAGGTTAATGAGCAGATTTGTCCAGGGTGCCACATTGCCAGCACGCACTCATCTGCCAGTTTGGAAATCTGTCTGTTGTGGGGCAGGGGCAGAGGGAACCAGAGCGAGGGAGCAGGGGAACGGCCCTCAAAGCTGAGAGAAGTGAGGCTGGTGAGTCAGACGGCTCCGTGTGCTGCAACACCAGCTCTGCTCAGCGGGTCACTTGGTTTCCTCGGAAGCTGCATCTTCATGGGGGGAATCTGCCTTGCCCAGGATGACAGAGTTTACTGCTGCCATCCCCGCAGCCTCTTCCACTCGGGCATCTCCAGGGCCTTTGGTGTTTCACCTTTCAAGGCAGGTCAGAGTGTGTTCGTTTCTGCAGCCTCTGCTGAAATTTTCCATCCTTCAGCCAAAGCAGTTTCACAGGATTCCTCCCCTAGTTGTTAGTTAACTCTTTTATTTGCCAGGCATCTTCAAGACTCTTCAAATATAATTACGGTTTAAATCTTACTTCCTAAGGTTTTGTATCCCTCTACACTCCTAAGCTTTCTGCTGCTATTTTTTTCTTCCCTATTTTATGGTTTCTCTCTTCTCTTTTGTCCCACATTCTCTAGAATTTCCCTGCGGTTACAGTGTCAGTTGGGGAAAAAGAAAAAATATGTAGCCAACAGCTGAAAGTTTTCCTTTTGATCAGCTCAGACAAGAAGCTGCTTACAGCCTCCTGGCTCCACTCAGAGACTACTATTTAATGACCTTTCCAGGGGTCAAGTACTAACAGGGATCGGTATTCATGTACAGAATGTTTTCTACCACTGTTTGTATCCTGAAACGTGAAGTACAGCGTTTTTTGTTCTGAGACATGACTTGTGGAGCATTGGTGTCCAGCGCATCCTCACTTGAGGACGAGTATTTGCTTCTAAGAATATGCCTTACTGCAACATTTTCCCCTGTAGGACAGAACTTTTCAGTGACGTTTCCCAGGGCTAAATGTTTCCTTCTCCCCTCCTCGTGCTCCTCCAGTTCATACTGTGTTTGATATCATCTTAGCTGTGATTTCATCAGGAACTGTGAGCAATATGGTGTGATAAGGCAATGAGTAGAAGACCTTCATGGGAAGATTAAATGACACAAGAAGTGGCATTAGAAATTTATAATGAGGGGGCTGCTCAGAGAGCACTAGCAGCATAAATGTCAGGGAGCAGGCATGCTGCGCGAGGTGTGATTGCTCAAATGAATGCTCAATGTTCATGGTTATGAAAGGCCCCTGTGCCATTTTCTGTAAAAGTAGCCGTGTTAAAATCCAATGATCCACCAAATTCTTTCAGTCTTCTCATCACATAAAGTTCCTTATCGAGCTGCAATTTGATACGCAATTCCTCCTCCTTTATATTTTATGCACAAAAGATTTCTCATCTCAGCACTGCAGAAACAGTGAATTTGTTCCTGTGTGTTGTGAACAGAGCTTGATTAAATTTCCCAAACAAAACATATCTCGGACAGTAATGGAGTCTTTAAGAAAAGTGTTTTATTTAATACGCTTTTCCACGTGGTAGTTTTCAAAATGGAAAACATTACATCCCAATAAATCCAGTGGTGAAAACTGAATGTGGCAATCAAAAAAAAAAAAAAAAAGAGCTGTCCAAGAGCTGTCAATATAGCAGCAAAAAGGTTGGAACACTGCAGGTTTTAAATACAGGAGAATTTAAATGGCTTTGTAGCCTAATTCCTTTAGGTCATCTCTAAACTCACACTGTCTGAACTCCTTTTCTGGATGAAAGGCACATTGAAAATGTGATAGTCTTAGACTATACAGTGAATTTAATACAGGTAACAATCTTGAGTAAGCCTTGCCACTGGCAAGCAATTTCAAGTATTTCCAAGGCATCCACTGTGGCTTTGCTTGACCTTTGTTGGCCTTCTCTGTTAGGTGGCTGATCTTGTTGATCCACAGAGCAGTGGCTTAAGTGAAGTACCACTGGAAAATAATAATCTTTATTTTATCATTTGTAGGTACAATACTTAAAAGTTTTATGTTGTGGCTACTCCCTAGTCAAGAGAACCAGGCTGGTGGGTCTCCTCGTGCTCTGGGCCCTGGAGAAGACAAGCCTGATGAAGGATTATTGCAAGAGGCTCCTTGGAGCTCCTAGGAGCTGAGAGATTTAAATGGGGAGATAAATCAAGGCTCAAGCTGGCATCTTAGCGCAGCTCTGCTCGCTTTGCAGGTCAGACTGCGCCTCCTCTCCCACCTGCTCACCCTCACAGCATCAAATGTGGCTCGGGAAGTCCTCCTGCAACCGCTGCTGCGGAGCCCCAGCAGACCTAGGCGGGGGGAGAAGACTCCCTGGCTTCGGGCCCACCAGAGGCCCTGGCTGGGTGGCATAGGGACCTAGGCAATGTCTAGGGCACGGCTATACTCAGGTAAAGCTGCGTGAGTAAGAGAGGCTGGAAAACTCGGCAAGTGAGAGGAAAAGAGAAGCGTCTTTTTTTTTTGTTCAAGCTTTTTCCTTCAGTTTGTAACAAACTCTAAATCAAAATAATGTTCAAGTGAATGAGAACCCAATTGAAAAGTGAAAAACTAAAGTGCTCTTTAGAAGAATAATAGTAATGAAAGAAAAAGTTTCTAGAAGTAGTAGTTTATGATGCCAGTATCCAAATGAAGTACTTTGAGGATTTTGAAATCTCTCAACACACACATGCACCCAAATTTTATATTGGCCAAATGCTGAGTTCAATCATGTGTTCAGATCACGGCATCCTTCAGTGTTTCTAAATTGGTTAAATACAGGTGCCAATATGGAAAGGGAAGAATACAAAATTATCACAGGCTAGTGGAGACAGAATGATCCTGGAAAGAGAGAGAGTAAACTTGGTCTTAAGACTGAAATGAACATACAATTAATTGCTGTACTGGGTGGAGACATAACAGGAGACTCAAAATTAATTATCAGATAGAGACTGCTAAGGAAAAGCAGGAAGTTTAATATTGTCAGTCATGTTGAAGAACTACCCCAGGGGCTCAAACCACTTTGCTGTAAAAACTGTGAGAGCTAGCAATGCCCTATGAGGCACACACAGAAGAGAAGGCAAGAAATAGTATTTAAAAGACAGACCAAAAGTTCAGTACAATCCTTGGCCTCAAAATCCTGTGGGTTCTTAGTTTATTAGTTGAAAATCATTTTTTCTGGTCTCACTCATGCTGCTTCACTTTTTGCATTGGCAGTGCCTAGCACAGGGAACGGAACTCAAGAGACCTTATTTTTGGTGCTTATAAGGACTATAATAGAAAGTGTTATCTTTACCTCACACCGTCAAGTTGAATTAATTTTATCAGCCGGAATTCACGTTGGCGAACTGGGGCTGTGAAAAGCCTCCTCACGCTCTTGGGCTCTAGCTGGGCAGTAGCACAGACTAAATGCAGAAACAGGCGTCACCCTCCGAGCGAGGCCGTGGACACGTCCAGCCGTGGACGGCAGCGCTCTGCCGTCGCACAGAGCCTCCCCACGAGGTGCTGCAGACCCCTGCTTGCTCCTCACGTGGAAGCAGAGTCCCTGCCTGGCTCGCTTGTCCCTTCCCGAGATTCTCTGGCTTAGAGCAGTCTCCTCCCCAGAACCAAAATTGTCAGTGCATTTATAGATGATGAATCTATGATCAGGGAAATTATTTAATGCTGTCTGCTTCAGGAGTGAAGCAGCAGAGAAATCATAGCCAGCAAACTGTCATAGTGCCAAGGGCTTGGGGGCAGAGTCCTTGCTGGGTTATGAAAGGAGAAAAATTACCATCTTTTCTCATAAGACTCGTGATTATTGCAGGAGCAATACTGTGCTTAGGCTTCTCGGTGTCATTTTTCTTGTAGGAGCCATGGTACATTGGATACTGTGAAGCAACGCTAAGTAATTGCTCTTGTTTACACTTTTTCCTCTCTTCTGTCAGTTTATTGCTCCCTTTTGCACCAAATTTTGTTTTTTAACTTTTCTCTTCCAAATAGTCCCTTATAAATCTTTTTTCTCTTCACAAATATTTCATGAGTCTCTCTCTTCCCTCCCTCCGTCACAGTTATATCTGCTTTGGCAGAGAAGATGCAGTTACGTTGTCTATAAGTATGTGTAATTGAGTAGTCAGACCATGAAATAAAAATCTCTGCTAAATTTCTTGGCTGTCAGTGTTTGCTGAACACTGCAAGTATTGAGCGAAGGAACCATTCATAGTGGTTTACCTCTCTGAAACACTGCAAATATGAGTGACAGCAGGAATGTGCTTAAATAGCCCCGTATGAGAGCAGTGGGAGCCAGTCATAAGGAAGACAGAGTCTAGCCTCATTTTTCTGACAATCTGTGATGGATATTTTTAATAGTTTTCAGTTAACTCAGGCAGAGATGACTAACTATCACTTTCCATGTTAGAGAAATTGGAGGAGCGAGTCCTGCACTCCAGGTAGAAGTGAAGCATATGAGCTATCGCTTTTTAAACAGAGTACAAAAAGAAAATGTCTGACACAGGAAAGTCTCTGTCTGATATGAGACTAAAGAGCCGGCCTGTCAAGTTGCAGGGGACTGCCCGAGTTCCCGATCAGAGCTTATCACTGGGGTCTAAGAGAGAATGTGAGGAGAGAGACTTCTAGAAAACCCAGGAATGACTTTGGAAAAGGTATGGGGATTTAACTGGGAAAGAAAAATGCAAGGACAGAGCTGAAAGGCCTCTCTGCTGTAACACTCCAGAATATGCCAAGAAAGAATATGAGTAGAAAGGTGGGCAGCTCTAAGTCTGAATTCACAAAAGCAACATGCAGGGTGGCCAGACTATGTACTGCAGCACAGAGCCATACCCTCTGGAAACCATCCGTGCATTACGCTGAGTTAAATTGGCCTCCCCAAATCCACAAGCATTAGCAGACTGCGAACAGCCTGGACCAGAGGCCATCACTATTAGTGCAAGGGAATCCTTCACAGGAGTCATGGACAAGGTTTTGGCAGAAGATGAATGGACTGTTAGCCTGAAAGCAAATGGAACATTTATTAATTTTAAGTTGGGCACAGGTGTATGAGCCAGTGTGGTGTCAGAAACAATGATAGGAGCGAGGAAAGGAGAGCCCAGATAAGACAAATGGGTGGAATTCAGGGCTTGCAGTTGTGATCTTATTGCCATTAAGAGAGTGAGTGAAGTAAATGTACGAGGAAATAACACAGTGCAAAGGTACAATTTGTAATAATACCAGGGACAAAAAAATCCATTACTGTTTTTCAGATATGTCAAGCTCTTCATCTTATGCAGTGGTGCCACACCTTGGAAGAAAAGGTGACAACATCTGAAGAAGAGTTTTAGAATGTTCTCCCTGTGGAGAAGAAAGCATTCAGCAGAATGCACAATATGGCAGAAAAAATGACCCTTCCACTGTCCATCTAAGAAGATAAAAAAAGAGTAGTCTAAGCCTGTCATTGGAGGAAAAAGCAGAGTAGGGAGAAGAATTAACAGGCCAAGGCAGTTACTCTCCATGAGGGAAAAAAAAAAAAAAAAAATCTATATATCTTTCTCTAAATAATAGGATGAAAAAAGCTCATGAGGTTTTTTTTTTTTTGGACTGAATTATGCAAAAGTATTCTGCTGTCTCAGCTTACGCTTAGCAGTTTCCTCTGGTTTTCCTATCAGCTCTCCTATAGAAAACTGGCAAAGTGCATGTGGCCCTGTTTGGCCATAGAAATCATCTAAAAATACAAAAATAGTTGGGGGAATGAACTTGCAAAAGTGCTGATCCCAGTCTCCCCTTTTCTCTGGTATGTATTTTGTCAAACCTATAGGGATTAAGTACTGTAAGTTCTCTTTCTTCTTCTGAGATTTTGGTTGAGCCCCATCAACAGACTCAACAGACTCGGCAGTAAGAGGAAACATGCCAAG
Organism: Nothocercus julius; assembly: GCA_013398735.1. Lineage (NCBI taxonomy): Eukaryota > Metazoa > Chordata > Aves > Tinamiformes > Tinamidae > Nothocercus > Nothocercus julius. The sequence goes on from VZSV01000025.1 coordinate 5,989,965, forward strand.
ATACACAGTCTGCCAGGGAATCGTCTTGGTGCTGTAGGAAACAGAGCAAATCTTTTCACTGTAAGTGCTTTCAAAAGAAAGCCAACAGCAACAACAAAATAGAAATAGAACTTAAGCAGATCCTAGGTAGGTTTATTTGGTTGGCAACATCGATGTGGTTCAAATGTCTTTAGAGAAACAGAGCACATGTTGCACGTGAGTAGCATGTCTTTTGAGACACTGCTGTTTCTGACTGGCCTAAAGACTGTCTGTTGCCAAGTATTTTACTGTGGAGTATATAAAATGGGGTTTTGGTGGTATTAGTGGAGAGTAGTTAGTGCAATTCAGCTAAGTGAAAAGATCTTAGTATATGCCGTTTTATTTGCAGTGCAGATTTTGTACTTAAATATGTCTGAACCCTTTTGCTTTTTACTTGCTGGCGCCTTTGCGTGATTTGTTATATTTGCTAACTATATGAATAAGTATATGCTATAAACAATGTAATCACAAACACCAAGTAACACAAAAGAAAAGTCAAAATTCTGTGCTGAATTTCACATATTAATGAACAAATACATCTTCCCATCTTGCAGGGATCCAATTTTTTTTTGCCATTTTTTTCAGTATTATTTCTGCAACATTTTTCTGCTCTTTTTTTGGCCAGGATAGCCACTTAGAGTCTTTAGAACAAGGATTAACACCACAAAATTTAGTTTTCTAAGTGCAATTGATATGGTAAAAATGAGGAATCCTCTTCCCTTTCCACATGTACCGTTTGTGGTCCCTTTGCTGCTTGTAATACCTCCATCACTATCCCACTTCCTCGCAGTCCCTGGGACCTTTATGTTCCATCTCACGTGCTCTGGTGCTCCCTTCCTTGCAGGCCTCTTAAGATGATAGGAGTGCCCATAAGAGTTCAGGCCAAAAGTTCATCTCCACTACTGATCAACAGCACTTGTATAGGGCAATATATATAGGACCAAGACAGATACTCAGTGATATTTTATCAGAAATTTAGGAAATATTCTATCTGAATGTGTTTTCTTTGTATTTACTAGTTGATGCAGTTTCTCCTTATATATTTGCTAAATTACTTTTGGACCCAAATTGCTTTTGGTTAAGCTTTTGGAATAACTGACAGTCTATGTCAAGTAACTTCACTAGATGTCATATGGCAAACATAATGAATGTTTTGACCTTGATACCTGCTAGCTTTCTTTGACGCTCTCTTGTTCTTATTTTTTGGAGGAAAGAGTGAATGGATTTTCTCTGTTGCTCCTTACTCAGTTTCTGCTGGGTGAGTTGTCACCTTGCCATTACACACTTGTCATTCTTTACGTAGAGATTAAAGTGAGTAGCAAGGCGACCTATGCACCATGCAGTGATGCCTTCCTAAAGTAACATGTGGGAAAAGGGGGAAATCCTGGCATTTAAATTTCTGCTGATTGCCTTCTTCACAGAGTTTCTGTAACTTACACACTGTACAATCTGAGCTCACTTGGACATAGCAATGAGCCAGCAGTATTTGAGTTTAAAAGACCATCCAGTGTGTGGTGATACTCTGTTATTTGCCCTGTCTTTTCAGAAGATAAAAGCTGCTAATACCTTACTTTATTTTTATCTGCAGCTGCTGTAGCCTTAGCTGTCTTACAAGCCCATTAGTCAGTGTCTTAGTCTAGCAGTAGGGCACAGATACAAGGAATACTCCTTCATATTATCTATACAGAGAATACTCCTTCATATACAGTTTTCTGTCCTGAATTCATGGGTTCCCCAGCTCTAACAACCAAATAAAAACAATCAGTTCAGAATTAGAGATGCAGATAAGCCCTTGAGAGTTTGGTGCTCTGGCAATGACCCTTTATCTGCAGTCATCTAAAGGGATGAGCCTGGCGTCCCCATGCTCCTTCGCAGCTCTTTGTCGGCCCCTGCAGTTGGGATTAGTTTGTGGTTGTGTTTCTGTCAGAGATCCAAACTGAACCTGGATCGAGTCCAACAAGGGCTTTGAATGATGTGGTGGCTTCTCAGTCACTGTTTTATAGGGGTAGAGGTTAGGAGTCAGGTCCCTAAAAGGTAGCAGGGGAGGGCACAGTCACAGCCAGTTTATTTACTTTTGATCAAAACGTTCTGCAAGAAAGAGGGAATTGAAACAGCATAATAGAGCCTCTTAGGTTCTTAGGTAGCCTTTAATTAGCATGTATAGAAAAAGAGGTGATGAATTAATAACATTGTTGTATTCATGACTTGTATGAGGATGGATGTCTACTCAGGACTTAAGTGCCCTCTGCTCATCCCTCCCCAAAGCACCGTGACTCTTGTGCAGGAACTGGAGCAGATCTTTCACTTGGATCCGTGCACGTTCCAAGTACATGTCCACGCTGAGGTGAAGGATCTTGGTCATATGTTAACTGAACAGCAGAATTTCCATTCTCAGCTACATTTTTAACTTCTAACCTTTTTAATAGTATCTTGTGAGAATTAAGAAATCTAATTGCTAAGTCCAATTGTTTTATTTAGTGTAACACAATCTCCTCACAGTGTGCAAAATCTGAGTATTTAGTACTAATGACCCCTTTGTATTACATTTTTGGTTTACAGGCAAGTTTTGAAGGCTCTTGGTGCTGCTATGAAACATTATTTTGTACTGCCCAATAAATTATTTTTTTATTTGCCATTTTTCAAACATTATTTCACTTTATTCCTCCCGCCTCATGCATGTGATCTCAGTGTGCCAAGGGGAGCTCATGGAATCTGAAGTGCGAATGGAAGAGTGAGATACTCTGCCTTTCAGAAACTGAGTCTGTGCTTATTGCCCTTGCTCCACCTGCCAAGCCGAAGTAGGTAATAGGGGCTCTGAAGGTGTTTGTTGGCCTAGGAGTAAAATTTTGAAGTGAGGGAAAGGAATTCCGGTGAGATGGGGTCTGTTCAGTTGTAGAAAACATTAAATGAAGCAGGCTACGAAGGGGGCGCTGCTAGAAATTCTGGTCAAACCCAGTAGTGATAAACTTGATATAAATAATGATGTAGTTGCCCAGAGCTAGTTAAATTACACCAGCCTGATGCTCAGTGAGAAGTGCTCATCTTATTAGGAATGCAAGAGTTGTCAAAAATATTTTGCTAAACTATTAATTGTTTTGGCTTTCTTGCTTTGTTTCTTTTTTTGTCTTTTTTTGTCTGTTTTGTTTTGTTTATTGTTTCAGTAATGTCTCTATACCCTCATTTTAATCAAGTAAAGCCAATTATTTTCTTTTTTTTTTAATGACTCCAGTGATGAGAATCTGCTTAACTAGAAAACTCAAAAACTCAGAAAGTTATGTTTGACCCCACCTCTGCCTTTTCTTCTGGGACTTTGTTTTTTTTTTGTTATTGTGTGTTAGTTTCGATTTTGTACAAGACACGGTTCTCTGGAAGTTCTCAGGAGGCTGGAAATGCCTGTTAATTCCCACACGCAACCCATGTTGCAGCTGGGGCAGCTTCCCTATCAAGACACCTTCTTCTCCCAGGAACGACGCGAGGGGCTCACGAGAGCTGCTCGTTTTTGGCACCCGACGAGCCTCCATAACAAGGGTGCCCATGAGTGAGCCAAAGCAGGCCACCTGCGGACAGGCATTCTTTGCTTTGAGAGCTAGTGGATATTGCAGACACATCTGTGTGACTACAGGAAGTCACAAACTGTCGAAGATGGAATAACCATCTTCCCTTAAAGAAGTTGCACATCTGAGTTCCTTCATGGCCTCACTTGCCAAAAGGTCTGAGTCCCAAATTAGTCACCTGTTGCATTCAGAGCTGTTGGGTGTTGCTGGCTGGCATGCTTGGTTTTCACTGCAACATTAACGAACACTGTCAGCACAAGAGGCAGTACAAGTACAAAAGGTTTGTCAGCAGCCAGCATGCATAAACTGTCTGGTGACTAATGCTAACAGCCTTGCACCGTAGTGGTTAAAATCCATGCTTGCTTACACTTGGTGTCCGTGGGGAAGACAGACAAAGCTAGGACAAGGGGGCAGCGATATTGCTTTCTAAGTTTCAAGAATAATGCATTTTCATTTTTTTTTATCTCCTTTACTGTCACAAAGGGGAAAATAGATAATAATTACAATAAGTTTAAGCAGGTTGATAATGCACGAATGGGTAACATGCAGAAAGAGATGTGAAAAGAGGCTTTTCTCAGACTTTTCTCGCTAAGACTATGGAGAGCAATTTGAGGATGGAGGGCAGTTCAGGGGATGGCAGTACTGTGCAGAACAAGCTTTGCGTGTCTAGACTGTGAACTGAATGTATGTGCCTTGAGGAAAACCGAACACACTCTTATCCTATGGACCTACGCTAATACAGCTAAGGGTTGGCTATTTGACTAGCAAAACCCTCCAGGAGTCTTGCAAATGACTATAAACATATTTGGAGTATTCAAAAACATTGCTGAAACACTTTGTGTACTCTGGCAGATTATCAGAGAAAGGAAGGGGTATGAGGTAGCCAATCCTCCTGTAATATCCCAACAAAATTTTAGACAAAAAATGGCTGATTTAGATCTGCATGCTGTTCCTACTCAGTTCAGCATCTGTGCTGTAAAATAAAAGAAGGCTGAACAAGATCTACGAAGTGCAAGCATAATCAGAGATCAGGAAAAAAAACAGCAGTTAATATAATGCTCTGCTGAAATCCTTGTCTTTTCCCTCTCCCAGCATCCAACACCATCTGCAGGCATCTTTGCAGCCACTCCCCTGTCTGTTGAACACCATATGTCTCACATTTTTTACAAGTTGTATTTTGTACTACATTTTAGTTAACTAACTGGAAGATTAGGAAGTACAGAAAAAAATAATCAAAACGTGTGCTTATTAAAAAAACAAGGCAGTTTTCTCATCTGTTTCAGCGATAACAAGAAATAGCCCAAAGCCTTTGAATACCTACGTGGTTTGGAGGCAATATATTATTCATATCTTCTGTTATCTCTCAGCATGAGGGCGTTCGTAAGAGGAGGAGACTCACGTATGTCTATTGTAGCTGCTGAAACAGCTTACTGGCGCTGCCGCAGTTAGGTATGAGTTTGAGCAACGCTGGTGTGAACTGCTGGGGTCTAAGCGTTCTTTAGAATAAAGGAACTAAAAAAAAAAAAAAAAAGCTATGCATTGTATATGGCTCTTCTCCACAGCTTCATACTAAGCACAGCAGCTTGATTCAGTTAATTTGAAAGTGCTGTCCTTGAAAATGAATGCTGGTATTTTCCTGGTTTTCAGCCTTCTTTTTTGGGTATGGTATCCTACATGCCCTGTCAGCTTCCAGGCTTTTGGATTTGGGAAGAAAATGGTGCTAGCACCGTGCTTAGTGGCAGCGTGGTGAGGTCGAATAGCCCATATAGCAGTCACAGTTTGAGACACCAGCTTAAAGACTCGTGCTCTTATATTGCAGAGAAAAGAGTCTTTTCCCATAAGCTTTCACTCCTCTTGTGGGCTGCTAATAAATCTGAACAGAATTGGGAAAGTGGTTTGGTGGTCAGTGGAGTTAATGAGGCCTGGTTTCCTGTGGCTTGGAGTTTCATGGTTGGATTATGTCACATTTAAAAAAAAAAATCTGAAAACAGACTGAAACTTTTCCCATTTTTGGACATTCAGGAGTTCTCTGTCCCTGTTAAATTCCCTGGGGCCTAATATGAATTGGGGTCATACTCTAGCCTTGTCCTCAGTGAGGGCAAAGGATGGCCTTTCATCTCTACCGACCTACCAGTTTCCACTAATTTTGCAGTAAATTTGACATCCAGAATGTTGAGACCTACTTCAAAGACCTTTACTCTCTGTTCTAATATCGCTGGAATTGGCTTAGAATTTACTTAGATGGACCAGAAAGGCAGATAAAAACACACATGTACTCACACATAGAAACAGATCTTAAGGAAAGCAGGCTAAAAAGCACACATCAATCTTACGCTCTTTCTTGTTAATGTGTAGTTAGAATTTTGTGATCTCTGAGATGGTGAAACATAACTTTCTAACAGGGCTCAGAGCTGCTTTGCTTTGAAAAATGATCCCACAAGAGGCTCCATGGAGTACCTGCTTTTTATGCCCCGCTGATGACCAAGGCAATGTGCTAATATCAAAGCCTTCTGTGGTAATAAGGATCACGCAGCCTGAATGGGTAAATCCTGCAGGAAATCCTTGGAAAGTCAAGGGTGCGTTTGCACAGATACCAGACTGAAAAATTAACCGTTCTCACTATTGTCTCTTTTGGGCACAGCTGACATTACATTTACGGTCAAATAAAAACTAGGCTGAAAATATTCATCCAGTGCTTTTATTTTCCCTCCTTTCCATTTGTGTATTTGTCTCATATTATACTTTTTTTTTTTTCTTTTTTTTCCCCCACAATTATTTAAATGATCTTTGGATATTTTACACGTGGCAGGTAGTTTACAGACCACCAGATGAGATCCTCTGCTTTAGAGGCCAGTCTGTTGTCCCCTGGTTATTCTCTAGTGTTGACGGGGATAAAAGAGAAAACTCGCTTTGCTCTTATGTCAGGGTTGGTTTCCGATGCCTAATGCAACCAGATCTGTGCTGCAAGAGGGTAACCTGGTACGTGAGCAGAACTGAAAATCTGAAGGAAAGACGACAATGTGGTTGACTCTTCTGCCATATTTGTGTTAAGGGCATTCTCAATAGAGTTATTAAAGTAAGCATTAAATAATGTACTGTTTTCAAAGCATTGCTTTTTAGCTGTTACAAGTTATTTGAAATAAACTTAAATGAACTGATATTCCAAATAACTAATGTAAAAGTACTGAGAAGGCTATTTTCAAATGTCATCAAATGCATAGACATTTTCAGATTAAATTCGAAGCAGAACAGTTTTACGAAATAGAACTGGACTATTATTATCTCTTATTTAAGAAATATGAGATAATCTCATTATCTCATATTTCTAGGCTATTTCAAGGTTCATCATTCTATTCAAAAGACGTCTACTCTTACCCCTCTGTTTTTTGTTTTTTTTTTTTAACTTTAGATAATATTGGGAATCAGAATTTGGAAAAAGAATATTTTTGGGGTACTTAAAGTTCTGCTCCAAACAGAAGAAATATGTATTTTTTTTCCTAGATGCCTTCTAAAAGTTGCCTAGCCTAAAAGGACTCCAGTCAATGTCTTAGGCAGTCAGGTAATATCCTCATGACATGTTAGGAGAAACTGGATAGAAGATCAGGAGGACTTTGGAGTTTGTCCTCATCTTTGTTCAACTGTGGCTCAGTCATGAAGTCCTGTGGCAGTTTAGCCTGAACCGTGGAAGTAGTTAACACTGCAAAAATAAATTAGATTTTAAGAGTTTGCATATTATGAACAAGACAAATATTTCAAAGCCCATTTTGGGGGCTGCAAGACTGTGTCCTTCTTTGGCTTCAGATCTAAAGGGAAAGGATATTCTTGAGAGCTGTGATCTAGTCAAAGCAACTGACACAAGGTGCATTTTACGATCAAACGGTATGTGCTTATGCCCTCCTGTACCTGTGTCCTTCACTGTGCTCTAGCCTGCTCTTGCTGTAAAGTCTTATCTAAAAATCTGTGTTGCCTTTCAGGGAGCAGGGTATGTGCTGCCAGTAGGGATTAATTAACGCTTCCCAGGGGAGCAACCTGCGGATCTAACTATTCCTGTTTGCCAAAAATAAGTAAGAGGATTTGTGAAAGGGCAATGACAAACCCAAATGACTCAACAAAAACTTTCCCAGAGCTGATTCTGTTCACATTTGGTATTTCTGCTGCTACACATTCAAAGAGAATAAAGAAAAGCAGGGTTTCTGGTGAAAATATTTCTGCCACATTAAGGAAATCTTGTCCAATGTGAAGAAAAAGGAAGCGCTTTGTGACCTGAACAGGAACTTGGTATCTCTATGCCTGAGATTCTAGGAACTATGTTGCTTAAGCTAAGCTGCAGCCAGAGACGAGTGGATTTATGCAGGTAGCAGGTCTCCCTGGAGCCAGCAAGCCCCTCCACCAGCTCGGAGGATCCAGGCAGCAGCAGCCAGCACTCTGACCAAGGAATTTATTGCTTCCCGTGCCAGCCTTGTTCCGGGGGATGTTTCTAAAGTGGGAGCCAGAGCCCTGCCCTTGTGCCTGCCCTGCTTTCCCACGTCTCTTCAGCTTCATCTGGATCCTCCTCCTGCAAGGAGGAATAGGGCCTGGAGAGAGATTATCAGCAGCCGCTGAAGCACAAGGCAGGCGTCCTCCTTTAATCTCCCCTGCATTCGTGTAGCAGTATCTCACCAAGCAGAGTCTGGCGCTCTGCACTCACGGCTCCGTTTCTCTGGAGAGTATAAATGTACTCGCGCATTTGCTGCTCGGTTACAGCTGTCCGTAGGTAAACTGTCTTGTTCGTGAGGGAGCTCGCCTTGTCCGCTGTCAGCTTGGATGGTGCTGATGGCTCTGATAGGGAAACCCTCTGGGAGGCAAATGAAATTTTCTTCTGAGTACCAGAAGACTGTATTGTGGTCATAATTGTCAAGGGCTCCTGCACAGTGGTATCTAAGATACCATAGGCTTTTCTTAAATTGTATATATATATATATACACATATACATATATATATATATATATATATATACACAAAAAAAGTAAACCTATAGAAACAGTAGGCAGATACTGACTTTTCAATAGCCACCACTGTGCGTCGTAAGTAGAGATAGGGAAATGCACCAGTCTGGGCTTTGCTCTTCCCCCACCAGTCTCAGAGATTTGCTTCCATAACAAGTAACCCGAGTTTACTAAACAAAGTTTTACGCGGTTGAACTTACAGAGTCCAGTTGTCCTTTCTATTAAACCAGTGATTCTTTGAGCTCACGTTGTGGACTTTGCTATTGAACCTAAAGATACTGCAATAGGGCGTAAGGTTTGTTGGACAGGGCAGTGAGAAAAAAACAGGTAATGCAGCTAGCAGTCAAATGTTTCAATGTAGTTTAATGCTATGGAAATTAATTCAATTTTCATCATTATCCACAGAGCATCTCCAGAGGTTTCTGCAGTAATGTCACAGCAAATCTATTCAGCTCTTAAGAAAAAAAAAGAGCATGCTCACAGCTGAGTTAATTTGTATTAATACCTAGCATAACAGAACTTATTTCACAAGATCTTTAGGCATTATGTCTACAATTAGTTAAAGAGTGCATGCTTTATCACCTTATCTCATTTACTAAGGGTTGGCCCTCATCTATTTGCAAATTTTGCAGTCTTACAAAGCTTAAAGGTCTATTTCCAAAATAGCGTATCTTGCTAAACTGTGCCTTTACAGAAGATTAATTATTTCAAGATTTTACCATACAAAACAAGAAAACTTCAATACCGAAAGCCTGGGGATTTTTGCTGCTTAAATTTACATTTGTAAATTTCCCTAGGTAACAAAGATCTATTCAAGTTTTAAATTCTCAGTGCTAATGCTAACAATAGATACATCCACTGCACTGTGATTGCATTGGATAGGCTTAGCAGCTAAAAAGAAATGCTTGAGTATATCATACCATTCCATAAATACCATTTTTTTTTTTTTTGGTGATACAATTCGTGAATCAACTGCACTGTAGGAATAACTTCAGTATCAGCGTCAGGACTGCACAGCATTAACTTCAGTGTCAGGGTCAGGACTGCAAGCATTTCTTGTTGTCATCTTCTCCATTACGCTGTCGCCGTACTGCAGTGCAGAACCTCTAAGGCCTGTTACTATTTCCTTAAATATATGAGAACATTAAAAAAAAAAAAAGTGAGAGTGGCTGAGTCAGACCATTTGCCATTTAACCTAAGATTTAACTTTGTCTTCAACTAAGACATTGTAAAATGATCTTTCTGGAGTCTGTTTTGAAAATGAAGAATGACTCCTATCACTGCTGAGTCTCACTGTGACAGTGCAAGGAAACCTGCTACCGTGACCAGTTTCTCCTTAAACACCACAGGAAGGCCCTCAAGCTCACGGGTGTAGTGGATAAGTACCAAGTAGGGCTAGCAGGATTTGGTTCACAAGCTGGATAAATACTGCTGTTATAAGAGGCTTATATTATTAACATCCTTATCAAGAATTGATATGGAAGGAGCGCAAAGTCAGGTGGGCCTGTTTCTCATGATGATGCTTTCCAGCAGCTTGCTGCCAGGAAGGGTGCAGTTGCCAGTGACATGGGATGCATCGTGGGCTTCCGAGCCCGGAGGAAGTATTTGTGCAGTTAGTCAGGGCTGTGCTTCTGTGGCTCCACACTAACTGCTGCCCCAACCACTGTGTTTAGCATTGGCCCCATAGTGTCTGTGTGAGCTCTGGTTGTACCTCGCGTCACCTTTGGGTAGTATGAAAGGACTCTCAAAATTATATGCCATTTGTCTTTACTTTAAGGTGTCTTGGCATGACTAGAACAGTGTGAGATGTGTACAACTGCCTTTATTGAAACTGCTCGTAAGGCAGGGAGATGTAGGAAAGCAATTTCCTAACATCCTTAAACGTCAAATTTGGGAACAGCTTATTGTAATGCCCATGAGATGAGATGCTGGCCTGCATTTCTTCCTCCAGGAAACAGCATGCCAGAGTAGCTTGGAGGAGGTGGCGCACACACTGATGAAGTACTGTACCAGGAGAATTGCATAGAAAATGGACACTGCAATAATAAATGTCAGGTTTTTTTTTTTTTTTTTTTTTTTTTTTTTTTTTTTTTTTTAAATAAAACCAGTTGCTGAGCTTTAACTAGCTACTTTACAAGTTGTGGTAGTAACAAATAGTTCGCTATTTTAAGTGGGTGACTATCAATTTTACTTAGTTGCCTTAAAAAGAGCATCTGGTGAAGATACATGTACAGACAGATGATGATGTTAGTATAAAAGCTTATCGGAAGTGATTGCATTCCAGTAATTAAATTAAATTTCCTCAAAGCAGGTTAATTGAACTACTTTGCGTATTTTGCCAAGATTTATCCTCTTCTGTAAATCTACTTTTGTCAGCTCAGTAGCCTTTAGATCATTCTGAAAGGTTTAGGAATCTCCAAAGATACACATACGTATGTATTTGCAGCTAGAGACGGATAGATGTGGTGGCAGTATCCATGTGAAATTCCTTATAATAATGCTGCTGTCATGCTCATTTTGATCATAAAAATCAAATTTTAGTTTAATCATTAAAATCATTATTTTATTTGTTTGGTTTTTAACTTGAATTGTTCTAAGAAGGAAGCTGTGAGGCACAAGTGATCCTGCTCTTGTTTGATAGTCTTTTTGTATGGAGCATCTAGATACTTAATTTGCTGTTGTAGTTTCCAGGTACTTAAAGTCTCATTGCGGACAGAGTCTCTGGTTTTCCATCTACCTCTGAAAATATATCGTGTCTGTCAGTAAGGATAATATCACTCCTCTATGCTAGGCTGGTGAAAATCCCAAGTGAAGGGGAGAACTAGTATCCACAGGGGTGCAAACATTTGTCAGATATTTAGATGTGGTGATGAAGACCTCCTCCAGCTCCTCCTTCAGTTCTTTGTCTCTGGTACTTATCAGCTAATGAAGATTTTGGGGTGCAGTTTGTTGGGTGCAGTAACTGAGCTATATCCCCTAATGCTATGTTTTCTGACACAGTTCCTCTGGGATATATGTTTCAGTGCTTCCGTTTTACATGCCAATACCTGAAATGAGTTGCTGCGTCTGTAAGTTAATTTCTGTGTTTGAGGTCTCAAAGGCGAAATGTTTACATTTGGCCCCAAAATGTATCTGATGGCATTGGCCTTTGCAGGGACACTGTGCACTTCTGTACTTACTGCTTTTTCTGGTCAGTGACAGCAAACATATCATGGTTGGGACAGGCTCTGTTGCATGATACATGCTGTCATCAAGCAAGCAGTCACCTGAGAGCCTCCTTGCAGTTTTCATTTTGACCCCAACCGCAAGCAGAGTCTCTGAGTGCGACAAAAGTGTATATTGAATTCACTTCGCTAAGTTAACTTAAAAGGAATATTAGAAGAGTTTAAGAGTGAAATAGTGCATGCAAAGGTGAACAGTTCAGAGAACAATCCCTACTTGAGAAACGGCTTCTAAATAGCTGGCAAAGAATGAAGCACATAAATTACCTGTGTGCCAAACTACCTGAAAATAATTTGGATACTTACTGAAGCAAGGTATTGTATCCAATGGTTCACTGCTAGGGCAGATCCATCTGCTTTTGTTTCATTTTATTTCTATCCACCATAAGAAAATCAACGCACTTCTGCCATCCCAGACTAGAGTCCATAAAATCAGAACTATCGAAATTCTTTTGGTCTTGAACAGAGGTCTGAACACTTAGTGTTTTTATTGGGAAGTGCTTTACTTTTACATGATTACTTCATCTCAAGGACGGTAGGAATGAGTAGTTCAAATCTAGGTTACAAGATCAGAACCATTGAATTAACCTTTCAGTTCCAGTTTGCTGTCAGATACCAAACTGCAAAGACTACATAGAGCATATATCTAGCGTACCCAAAGGAGTTTGTGGCATGTCTGCTGTTAGAGAGGAAATACTGTGAAAGGAGGGCATGAGTTTTTAACCCTACCTGGGACCTTCGTATAAACTCAGATTTGAAAACTGCTGTTGGGATCTGCCTCTGTACAGCAAATACATATCTGACTTTCTAGGCAGTGATATGCAATATGAACAGGCCATGAACAGAAATTAGAAATGCTGCAGGTTTGGATGGGAGGACAAGAGTATCTCAGCACATGAGAAAAACAGAACAAGCAAACAAACAAGGCAGAACAGACCAGAATGTGCAGAGAAAGACAGTGGTTCATAAGACAGTGCTTTTCCCTTTGAATGAGTACTGTAAAAGAATTTACCTATAATGTCTTACAAGATCAATATTTTGCTTACTTTTGGTAATTGCTGATCCTGTGGGATCCTCTGTCTGTTTACAAGAACAAGCTGACTATGTATTGCCTTTTGAGCACAAGTTTGGGAGCGGAGCTGAGCTAGGTGAACCATAAGTTTCTCTAAAATTTTCATCCAACACCAGAGATCAAAAAAAGATAATGCCAAAATAGCTGCAGTCCCCAAACTGTCACCATAAAACTCACGTCCTTGATCTGCCTGATACAGAACAGGAATTTATGGCTGGATCTGTCATATGCAAGCTGAGAATTTCAAATGCCAGAGCTGGTGTTTTTCATTCCAGTGTTTTTGTGAAATCTGCCATTAGCTGTTTTGGGGATGATCTGTGAGCTGTAAAGCTATGGTAAAGTCAGCTAAGTAATTGATGACTGTCCTCACAAATTACTATATATTCTCTCTACTCAACAAATAAATAGAAAGAATTTTGCACACCAGTCAAAAGTCCCCATTGGCTAAATTCTGCTCCTCTGGAAGGCAATAGGAATTGTACCTTTTGCTTTCACCAGGAATGGAGAAACAGAGCAAATGCCGTATAGTGAGTTTCCTAGGCAGAGAGATATATAGATAGATGCTGTGTGTTGGCAGACTGTTAAAACCAGCTTCCATGATTTATCAGAGGCAATTTTATTCATGGGATTTAGGCTTCAACAGCTGCAATAGGCACAGCACATGAATCCAAAAGCATCTATCTGCATAGCTTGATGCCTACATGCTTTTGAAAATCTAGCCTAAAAGCCAAAGTGAAAAAAAGCCCTGACTACAAAATAGAAAAAAGCCCTATTTTGATATGACCTACACTAACTTGTAGATGCAGTAATGTCACAGTGGTAAATTTCAATGCTTCCATGAAACTTCTGGCTTTAGTCATCAGTGAATTGTAAAATCCTTGCACTGAAAAGTATCACTTTTATGGAGTAAATAAATATTGCCAGGTTCTTCGGTTAGGGTATTTATTTGGAGTCTGGAGATTCTAGATTTGGGAGAAAGGGAGTAATACGTATTGGGTAGGTAGTTTTTTATAGAGCTGACAGCTGTCTGAGTGACTGAGACCCTAATAATGTTACGAGCGATCTCTGCTGAGATGGATTATTGAGCATAGTGCAGATAAGATGGTTGGAATCTCATCGTAAATGTAATTTGTCTCGTGGCTGTTACCACACCATATGCGGTAGCTGAGTGGAGAGCATTACCCTTGCCTCTAATTCAGGGAGAGTCGCAATAGATAAATTGGAGGTCAAAAAAGCCTTTTGGGAGAGCTCTTGCTGAAAAGGGTTATATAAATGTAAAATATTATTATTATTATTTATGAGCAGATTGAGTCAAATGTCACGTTGGGTGCATTTCATCAATCTGAGATTAGACCTGGGCCTGTAGCTCAGCAACAGCTCAATGATACAAACTGATAGGGGATATTTTCCCAAGCTAAACAGAGCCTCGAATAAAAAAAGCAAACACATCTTTACAAGCAGCCCTCCGCCCCGCGCTGATTCTGAGGTTTGGCATTTGGAGCAGCAGATGGGGTGGCACAGAGCTTTTCCACCCGGGCAAGAAACAACATGCGGTCTCCAGCCCAGTGCAGAGATGTTTAATTTAGATCACGTAGAGATTTTTGCAGCATGACAGAACTGTGGAAACAGATATCAATATTTTATCAAATCCAGGAATTGCAGCTATATAGAAACGTTAGGAACACTGATAAACTCACTGCCAACATGTGTAGCATATGCTGTCCTTGGGAAAACCTTAATTATTCAGCAAGCTCTCATCTCCCAGGAAAAGGGATACATCCACTTTCCTCCTGCCTCCCTTTCTTCCCATACTATGAGCAAAGTGAACGTTCTGTCTTACTGTGTAAGCCGTCGTTCTCTGTGTGAGTGTCTGCCTGTGTTTCTGTGTATTAACATAAAAGACATAGGAAAAAGAATTACGGAGGTTTCTTCTTCTAAGCCCCCCCATAAGACGATGCAGGCATACCCCTCGCCTTCAAAAATATATACTTAAGGATGTTTCATTTCTGAAAGCAAAACAGCTACCTTCATTCCTCTTGCATTTTCTCTTCATTGGCATTCATTAAGTTTACCCTAAGAAGCTTGTGAGGCCAGATAACCTTGTTACATGAAAGAAAAAGATTACACACTATGAGGTGGTTCTTGCTAGCTTGCCCATCATTTATAAAGCCAGGTTTTAATATCCTTTAAGCTTTTCTGTTTGCAGACTCATTTTATTTAAACAGCATTTATATAAACTGCTCAGCAGATTAGAGAAGCAGCTCTGTAGCCTTAATTTCAGTGTCACTTTCCAGCTGTTTTGGTAAGGCATCATGCCTGGATTTAATGTATTTGTGCACTAAAATGAAAATACATCTCAATGATAAATCCTCTCCAAAGCAGAGGGAAAGAGCAGTAAATATCATCTGTTGAAATCAAATGTAAATAAAAATAAAAGCTCACAAGAAAACCAGATACAGTAGGAAGCTAGAAGGCAAACCGAGTATAGAGTTTGAGCTTAAAAAGAGCAGGTCCAAATCCTTAAAATTATCCATAGATAGGGGATTGGGAATTTGTGACCTACCACTTGTATGGATTTGTCATTTCCAGATACAAAGGGGATCAGCTATAAAAAGACATGTTGCACTTTTGGAATGGATCCAAGGCTCATTGAAGTCACCTGAGGGATATAAAAGAGGGATATATTCATGACATTCACTGATAATCTCAGAAATAAATTCATGCTATGATATTCTCTCCAAATTGAAACAACAGGGAATGGCAAAGAGATCTTCTTTTTAGCTATCTATTAAAAGAATAAATCTGGCTATCCCGGCTGTTCCTGTTTTGGTCATCTTTACGTGCTCGAAATTAAGCACCAAAGTATCTGCTCTTTTCTTTTCCTGTTTCTTTCCCTGGAGCCTGAGCTCTTCCAGCTTAAAGACAAGCACAGTATGGAATCAGATATAAAACCAGATATAAACCTTCTTTATGCAGCTAATGATAGTCTCCTGCATTTGAAAATACTGGCTTAGCTCATTGTGTTAAAGCCAGAAGTTCCGTATGGGCTTGAATCTTTGTGCCTGTTTACCTACTCCTATCATTTTTATAGGGCTGAATTGCTAGACATTCAGCCTGTGTTGGTCCCACAGTGCTCAATGGACTGCAGAGTGCTTGTGATATAACCAAAAATGACAGGGAGGAACTTGGCCCTGAGTCTTCCCAAAATGCCTTTTGATTTTTCTCGCCTACATCAAACCTTTTAGGTCAGAGCTAGAAGAGTACCATAACTTCTGTAGGCATCCACTTGTGTTTAAAGAGAATTTGAGCCTGGTTTTACCTTCAAATCATGAGTCAGGGTTTCTTATATTTTACCCAGGCAAATGAGAGAAATACTTTAAGCCTACCCTTTACTGGTATACCATGGACATCCAACAGTGCTACCAACCTTAAAACTGCATAAAGCTGATTTCCGCCTAGTATACAACACAGGATTTCATAGCTCTTGTGCTTCATTTACAATTGGTAGAAGGAAATAACATTATCTCAATGGAATATGATGGGTGGATGCCACAGTGTGTACAGCAAGATTGGCTCAACTTGCTGTATGGGTTTTGCATGAGGAAACTTAAATCCAATACAATTTGTGGGCGGGAGAACAGTGAGAATTAATACTGAAATAACAAGGATATAATTCTTAGGAGCTCAGAAAAGCAGTAAGTGCATGCACACAGCTTTGGGAAATTAGAGAAGTATGAAACAAGATGTAGATGCTAGAGAGTACCCACTTCAAAGGGAATACTTGCTTAGGCAAAAGACACTTGAGCCATAACAAAGGTTCTGTACAGTGACGTTGAACACATTGCAGAGATGTAGAGATTTGCAGTTTCAGTTAAACCATCAGGAACTATGCATGTATTCACTAAAAGAAGTGTTTTTCTGGGATTCTTAAAGTTGAAAACCATTCCTTCCTTGTTTTCACAGACCTAGAGGTGAAGAGAAATCAAAACTACCTGCAGTGGCCCATCATGTCTGCTAAATCCCAGCTCTGTCCAGGTAAAAATCTCATTTGCTCTAGTGTTTTGTTTCATCAGTTTTACACGTTGCAAGCAGTGTAATTTCTCTACCGCATTTCTGGGAGACTATTCCGCAGTCTAATAGACCACATTCTGAGTTTTTTCTTTTTTTTTAAAAAAAAAAGTTTTTCAGTTTTACACGTTGCAAGCAGTGTAATTTCTCTACCGCATTTCTGGGAGACTATTCCGCAGTCTAATAGACCACATTCTGAGTTTTTCTTTTTTTTTAAATTCTATTTCAGTTGATTCTTTAGATTAACACGTAGTATCTAACTAAACTGAAAAGAACTGTGAAAGTCTCTAAGCAAAAGTCTGCTCAAAAAACAAGAAAGTCCTTATGTGGAGCTGTGTACTACATACTTACAGTGTGCAAAGAGTGGACAGGGATAAAAATAATCACTGCTTCATAAATATCCTTCCTTGAGGAAAAAATTGTACCAGAGAAACTGAGAGTCATTTCCTTTAATATGCTGTGCAGAGGTTCTCTGAAGATCTCTTATACTGCTCTTGGATGCCACTGCTGTGTTACAGACCCCCAGGTGTCACCGGGCACCTCCTGTACCTCCTGCCCTAGTCACTGGCAAGGGAAACGTGGTCGTGGCACATCCGTACAGCTCTCCCATGCTTGTTTTTTGGCACAGCAATCCTGCAGTTTGCTCTGACACAAGGACCCAGGTCAGCGTGGAGCCCATAACACATACCTGTTTGTAGCTGGTATGTCACATCCCTGGAAAAAGACTGTAAGTGGTCTGAGATTAACTCTTCTTAATATTTCCTATTGCTTTGCTTTCTCCCCAGAGAAAAGTGCACATATGAATTGCGTAAAGGTGACAAACTACTGTTTTGGGGTATATTCACTGCTGGAGAGGCGGAGGCAAAATGAAGAGCACAGTTAACAGGAAAAAAATACCTTTTGAGATCAGTAACTCTTCTTCTTTAATAGTCTGCTAGCCCAAACAAATATAAAAGCGTCAGAAGCAAGGAGCTTTTTAAAGAGGTTATTAAGTTGTGCTCCACAGAGAAATTACTCAAACAAGTTATTTCAGCAGTCAGTCACAGAAATTATATGAAATGTCCAAAGCCACAGGAAATACAGAACCCCAAATCCCCATAGCCTCAAGAGAAAGCTATGAAAATGCCCATATCCCAGTGATGAAAATTATTTCTGAATGAGCAGGGCCAAAGATTGTTTTGGCAAGGGTTAAACTTACACAGCAGTCACATAGTCCTGAAAACAAATTTCCATTTATATTTATAGATGATATATATATTCAGTTCTTATGGGAAACATATTTTCTAATTGTGCTAAGGAAACTTGGTAGGGAACTCCACATTTCTGAAATCTGATATTTCCTTGGAATTGAAATAAGAGGAAGATGATAATTAAAACATCACCTTTTCGTACCATCTCCTGTGCCATAGCAAAGAAATGAAACACCTAAGGTCAGTCAGTCCTCTGGCCTTCTGTAAATGGGATGTATGATAGCGCTGCAACCCGCCTCAGTCTTCATGGTGCAGCCCTGACTCAGCAGTCCTTTAATCTAAAGGGCAGATCTGAAAATTCAGCAATTCAAGCTGAAGATCAGAAATTAGAAGTCCAAGGGAATACAGAAGCTAAGCAGCACCCAGTCATGAAATTGCTTAAGTTCAGTTTTTAAAAACTGAAAAAAAAAAAAAAAAAAGTGAAGAGAAGATATTTTTCAGGCTTGGTTTTTGGTTTTGTGTGAGTGTGATTTTTGTCTGTTGGTTTTTGTTTGTTTTTGAAACTGAGAGCTTTTCTGTTGTGGTTTGAGTGATGCTCTGTCCTTTCAAAGCCTCTCTGTCCAGGTGCCTCCCATGCTGTGTGGTGGTCTGTGCTGGACCCGGGCCTTGTGCACTGCCTGTGCTCTGGATGCAGATCCAGAGCAGGGCCAGTTAGAAACCCAAATGCTTGAAGGAGAGGAGAAAATGTATAAATAAAAATCATAAAGAGATCTAGGTGAACTAGGCTGGATCCTAAATACTGTTCCAGTTTGGATATAAAACAGCGTATTCCATATTTCCTAACAGAGGAAGCTCTTTTATCATAATGGCTGACTACCACGGTGCATTTGTGGACTGAAATGAGAAGCCGGGAGGGACTAGCTGGGATCACTGGAATCTCTGCCACGTGTCACCTAATTTCTGTCTCTCTGCCGCAGAAGATAGACCAGAGCTGAGTGACACATGCGTTTGTCGGTACTCACCAGACTTCCTCGTGGCCCTTAGAGAGTGCAGGGAACAAGTCTTTGTGCTTTGCTCCTTGGTCCTTCACATACAGGCAGAAGACCCCCGTTCTGCAGCACCTGTGACTACCCCATGCTGACCCATGGGCTGAGATGCTGCCAAGGCTGTAGAGACGCCAAGCTCAGCGCTCAGTGGGATTCAGGAGAGGCCGGCTTTCTTCTCCGCTCCTGACAAATTCAGTGACACACTGGGGAGACTGCGGGTGCCTCCTCTCCAGCTGTGGGAGCTGTGTGATCCTGAGCTATCCCTGAGCCAGCTGGTGTCTCTTTGCAGAACAGGGAGCAGGCTGGAGGCTGGATGCAGGAGCAGCACAGGACATGTTAGCGTAGCAATATGCCAAGTCGATTAGCCCAACTTCTCAGCAGAGTTTCCAGTTTATGGAATTAACTTGCTTGGGGCTAGTTTGACACTAGCTCACCATAATCTCTGCACTCATTAGAAACTATTTTTGCTGGGTGGCCGAAGGGGAGTGTTTTTTAATTTCTTCTGAAATGGAGAATATAGATATGTCACATTTGAATATCTCTTAGCAAACCAGGGAAGTCCATATAAGTAACACCAAGTCATGACTACAAATGTTTATTTAAAACAGATCAATAACTTTCCAAATATTAGCTCCTAAGTTTTACACTATTTTCATTTTTCTGTGTGTTCCTTAAATATTTGTTTTGGCAGAGATGCAGTTACCCAAGCATTTCCTTCTCTTGCTGATTAACTGCAGCAACTCCTTCCATTATTGCTGATACAGCTGTTTGTAGGGCATCCCTATAAACTGCATCATTAAAGTGACCCATGATAACTGCCCTCCAGTAACCCTACAAGGCAGGACAGTAAGCTTCTGCAGGGGGATAGGACCTTCCTTAGCAGGTTTCACCACCAAAGAAAGTGCATGGGGAAGCTCATCCTAAAGAACTGTGGGACCCACCAGTGCAAGAATTAGTGGTGGGAGTTTACAAACAGCTGACACTTGAGCACCTGAAAAGGAAGAGCCATGGCATCACCTGTGAGACAAACTGGGACACAGGAGGAAATGAAAAGTGCAGCCATGTTTCCCAGTTCCCCATTACTGAGCTCAGGCAAATAAGGTGTAAGCAGGAGCAACTTCATGTTCCTCACTTAAGTCCTTTACCTCAGCCTAGTAAGCTTTCACAGGATCACAGTTTGGTTGAGGTTGGAAGGGGCCTTTAGAGTTTATCTATTCCTATCTCCCTGCTCAAGCAGGGTCACCTAGAATGTGTTTCCCAGGCCCCTGTTCAGATTGCTTTAGAATATCTCCAAGGATGAAGACCCCACAACCTGTCTGGGCAATCTGTACCAGTGCTGTCACCCTCGCAGTATAAATGTTTTTTCTTAGATTCAGGAACTCATCCTCTTTACCCCTACAGGTATTTATAGACACTGATCAGATCTCCTCTCAGTCTTCTCCAGGATGAAAAGTACCAGGTCTCTCAGCCTTTCCTCATATGAGAGATGCTCCAGTCCATTGGATTTGCTCCAATAGTTCCATATTTCTCTTATGCCGTGGAGCCCAGAACTGGACCCAGCACCCTAGGTGTGGCCTCAGTAGGACTGAGTAAAGGGGAAGGATCGCCTCCTCCCACCTGCTGCCAGTGCTAGTGTACCCCAGGATATCATTGGCCTTCTTGGCTACAGGACACACTTCTGGCTCGTGGTCAACTTGTTGTCCATCGGGACCTTTTATACAGTACATATCAATTACTACAGAGCAGCTGCCAGTCCATCAGAATCTCCAAATTAATACTAATGACTTGGTATCTTCACCAACCCTTGAGGTGAACATATGGTTTGAACTGAACATGTGCGAGGCAGAATGCCCAGCGTCCTGTCTGTCAGGCACAAGAATGCCATGTGAAATTCACTTTGCTCCTGTCATAATAGATACACCTAAAGAGAAACGGGGCAGTAGTGAGACAGCAGAGTGAAAGTAGCTGGCAAACTCCCCGTACAGCAGCTCTGCCATAGCCACAGAGACCAGACATCCATAACAACTTCCAAGCATTTGTGCTACAAGAGAGCAGGACATGTAAACAAGGTCCTACAGAGAGTCTGGCTCTGTAGGCACCTGAGCTGATGCTGCCAATGCTTCGGGCATTAGCTGGAGTAGCAGCCACCCAGCCCAGCCGCTGCTGGTGACCAACATCAGGTACAAAAGGCTCTTGTGTATCAGTCATTCTTTATTCTCCCTAAACAAAGAAGTGCAAAACACAGGTGTAGTCTGTATAAACAGCTACTGGCTTGGTGGCAGTGATGCCAGCAGGCCATTTCTGTCTGTCCCGACATGTTCTTTGACGTGGGACCAGGCCTGTGACGTTTCTCACACAATGCCAAATGAGCAATAAATACAGCAGTGCCTCCAATGAAACAGAAAAGCTTTGCATCTGTGACTTGTTATTCAATTATGATTAATATATTCAATTAATTTTTAGTGAAATCTCCTTGGATAGTTTTACTGACATCTTCAAAGCTGGAAGTTCTGTGCTGACTCCAGTTTTGATTGGCAACGAAAATGTGCACACTGCTGTACTAGCTAAAGGAGAAGAGAGGGAACAGAGAGCCTCCTGCAAAATGCAAGCGTATATGCACATCTGGGGGTTTGGCCTGGTCCAGACCAGGGTCTGCCATTTTAGTGATCTGGATTTATGCCATATGTCTGTGTTAAGGAAATAAGGATCTGTGTTTTTTCCAACGCTAATGCATATTGCCTCTTTTATACAGAATGCACTGTTCATCCGGATTTTTTTTTTTCTGAATTTCCCAGGACAACACATTCTTTAGTTCTCTGTTTTGAACGAAGTGCTTTGAATCTCTTATTCTGATTGATTTGTCTAACTGAAAAAAAAGTGTCTTGTTGGAAGAAAAAGAGAGAACGAATCATAAGATAAAAGCCAGAATTATAAAGGCAAGCAATCTTGCTAAAAAATAACAAAAGGTGGGTTAGGAAATGTGAACTAGCTTTGCAGATTGGTGTTGTTACCACAGAACAACGTTATCTATATCATAGCTTAAAAAGACCTTTGTCTTGACAGCCTCTCCTCAAAGATTGATTGTTAAATCATGAAAAAAGTCTTCCTTAAATGAAATTGTTGACAAATGTGGCACACGTCAAAGGACTCCAGTCCCCGATATGCCTGTGCTTTCAGCAGAAGTTAGTTGCCAAACATTTCATCATTTTTCACTTCTCCATTGCCACAGAGCCCATCCTACCTGCAATGTCCTTTTTGCTTGCCATCTCCAGTGCTTGTGTTTCATGACTGTCTCCCACTCTCTTTTTGTCTGCTCCCTGAAGGAATGCAGGACCTTTGAAATGAGGTTGTTCATTTTATTCAGACATAGTATCCCTCTTAACCTCCTGTCCTTACCTACTGATTAGTGCTGCTGGGAACTATTAAATACTTGCAGCAGTCTGCCTCTGAGCTGGCCGTGTTTCAGGGCTGAGTCAAGTTGCACTTTTATACCTCTCTGGAAGCGAGTAAAGAGAAAAAAGATACAATGGCTCTTCCTACCGCTTCCTTTGTCATCTGAGAATGAGTATTTTTGAATGATGGATGCACACTGAGAAGGAGAATGGGGACAAAAAGAAGAGAGGTATTCATCTGAGAAGTAGTCACAGCTCCAAAAAAAATATTCTTCAGTAATTATAATGAGAAGCCAGTGTAAGCACATATGCATCTTTCATGTAACAATTGGTACCTCAACAAATATTATAGAAAAGAAAGACTATTACAGAATATTACAGAGAAGGTCCGTCCGCCTGCGGACCTGCGCTCCACGGCTTGCCTAGGCCAGCTCTGAGGCGGCACGCACTGCCGCCCTCCACAAGCTGCTGTGGCAGCAAGTGCTGGAAGTTCACTGTGTGCTGTGAAAGGAAGTTCTGCCTTTCATCTGTTCTCAACTAGTCTCCTGCTAGCTTGTGTGAGTGCTGCCTAGGCCTAGTATTGCAGGATCTTGTGAACAACAGTTCTGTGTTCTGCTTATCCAACTGCCTCTATGGTTTTATAAACCTTGAACTCCCTCAATCTCTTTTTTCTTCAGACTGAAGAACCCCCACCTCTTTAGACTTCTCTCATAAAGCCGATCCTCCATGCCCTTGATCATTTTAGTTGCCCTTCTTTGTATTTTAAAGAGCATCCTATTATCCAGAATCGTTTTTTTTTTTTTTTTTTTTTAATAGAGCAAATGAATCTATACAATGTTTCTTCAGCTATATGTTGACCCTGGCTCTATTGAAAACTCTATACAAAGCTTTTTCTGTCATCATATATTTTCCAAGAACACTTTATTCTTATAAACCATTGAGCAAGGCCTGAAAATATAGTTTATGTAAACTAGGAAGGTGTATCTGCTACCCTTCTTTTTTTCTAAGTGTCACTAAGATCAGTGCTGTATACTTCTACACTTCTGCTGTACCTCACACAATCACAGAATCACAGAATGGTTGAGGTTGGCAGGGACCTCTAGAGATCATCTAGTCCAACCCCCCCTGCTCCAGCAGGGACACCCAGAGCACGGGGCACAGGGCGGCAGCCAGGCGGGTTTGGAAGATCCCCAGAGAAGGAGCCTGCACAGCCTCTCTGGGCAGCCTGTGCCAGGGCTCTGGCACCCTCACAGGACAGAAGTTCTTCCTCACATGGAGATGGAACTTCCCGTGTTTCCGTTTGTACCCATTAGCCCTTGTCCTGTCACTGGCCACCACTGAGAAGAGTTTGGCCTCATCCTCTTTACATTCTCCCCTCAGGGATTTACACATATTGATAAGATCCCCTCTCAATCACTTAAATAAAGCTTAGCTTTCAGCTGGGTAAGAATCTCAATCCAACTCATTGTATTTGTATTTGGCAGGTGGTGGGTGGACAACCTGTTTTGGTGACAGCCTGTACTTCTATCAGCTTCAACAGCAAAACTACAAGTGCTGTACCCTACCCTACAGGGCTGGATCAAAGCATTTAATTATTTGCATGACTCCAGGTGCAACTGAAAGTTTTTTTTCTACCCCTATCTCCCGCTATTATGTCTAGGTAAGCTTCTGGATATATTTGACTTGTCAACACCATGAGCACTATACCTTAAAGTAAAAGTAGAGTGTGAGAGCTTGCTTGAAAACGTCACTTGACAGTTCCCTCCGGCACTTGTGATTATCAAAAGTCAGTCCGGATATTTTCTCTATCCATTGCTTGATATTTTCCTACTACCTCACATTATTGTGTATTTTTTACATAATAGCGGTTTCAGCAGGCAGTCTGAATATAAACTCTCCCACCCCCCAATTTACAATTCCTGTAAATCTTTATATAATTCCTTCCTCTGCAGATGGAGGTAGGGGGGCTTCATGTCAAGGGGGCTCCTTCTGCGTTCCTCCCTCAGTCATTTTTGTCTTGAGTTATTTCTTAAAATTTATGCTTCTACCTAGAGAGCTTTAAACTTCATCGTAGGTTTTTGCAATTTCTCTGTGTGCTTCTCCTGTTTGTTCCAGTCTTAGAATATAATCTCTGTGAACTTTCTTTCTTGGCATCAAAAATATATTCTCTCCTCAAAATACTTCAAGGACAACATATGAACCTGAAGCTATTTTGGACAAACAGAGTCTTTGTAATGGCTGTTAAAAAGTCTACAGCCATCAGTTACTTTTGTTGTGGAAAAAAATACTTGCCATTTCTCCCCTCATCAGTATAATGTGGCCAGAAATTGTTCCCTTTAACAACAATCTAGTTTCACCACTTAGGCCCCCTACTTAGACTCTTTACTTCTAAGTTTCCTTGGGATAGACAGCCTGAAATGTTAAAACAGCCAAGGACAGTGGGGAAAACAGGTCTTTCATCTTTCTTAGAAAAGACTGAAATGCCAAGTGCAGCTCTCAGCATGTTAGAAGCTATAAAGATACCTAAAAAGAATAAATGATACATGATTTGCCCATCGCTGAAAATGGATAGCTCTTCTTCATCCTCCTCTGTCCTGTCAAAAGGAGGAGGGACACCAATGATAACCCTCTTGAAGCGGAGAGGAGGTAGGCTGGAGATGCCCAGTAGGCACATCTCCTGTTTCGCTGTCAGATATCGCCGTTCTCATTTACTGCCTACAAGATTCAGGCACTATGAAGCTTTAGAGGCAGATGCTAGAAAGTCTGCATGCTCTCCCTGCACCAGCACCCCGCGGTGCGTTTCTCCTCGCCAAATTGGGAGGGGTTGGGGGCTAGAAACACTTTCTTGGTGAGAGTGAGGCATCGTAAGCGGGGTGCATGGTGGCACATGCGTGCACAGCCGCGCATGGCGATGCACGTGGACACCCTGAGCCCAGCTCACGGCTGAAGGTAAAGGGCCAGCTGAGGCCGTGCCACTTTACACCAGTAGTTTGAGTGAGTCCATCTGAACTGCCAGCCCTGGTCTCAGAAGCCCTTTTTATTTCTTGCATGAGCAGTGTTATTTTATTTTATTTTCTTTTTTTTTCAGATTCTTTGCTAGCCTTCATAGCTCACTAGAGGCTTTGGAAAGAGGAGTTATGAAAAGTCTTCCCTCCAGCTTTTTCAGTGCTAGAGACCATCGGCAACATGGTGTAACGAAAAGAGAAAAAGAATATAATGACTCATTAAAACACTGTGTAGATAGTCCACTATAGCTAATGCAGCATGCAGTTCTGACCTGTTTAACAACTGACAACCCATCCTCCTTTCTAAAGTAGCATACATACACTAGGGAATCTGTAGGAGAGAGAGAAAGAGGTTTAGGAGAACAGTTCCTTTTTTATTTTTATTTTTTTTTTTTAAAAAAGTAGAAGCCCAGCATAAAACAAAGAAAACTTTCACTTCTTTGCCTTCCCCTATGATTTCTCAGGCAAAATTTCATCTTTTTTTTTTTTTTTTCTCTTTCAGTAATTATCTACCTTGCTGTTCTCTCTCTCATAAACCTGGTCCCTGACTGCTTTTAGAGGCATTCAGAAAAATATGGCCATTCTTGGCAGTGTAGCTAATTGCTCAGCATTTGCTCCTTTGCAGAGCTGGAGTTATCAGCAGAGGTAAAATTCTCAGGTGTTCTCCTCGCCTTTGGAAAGCAGTTGTTACACTGCTCTTCAGAGGCCATTTCCCCTCTAATGCTGTAGGCATGTTCATCTCCTTCTGTGGCTGTTTACCAATTCTCTAACAGTTTAATATAAGAATAGTGACAATCTGAAACTTTAGAACACCCTCAAATGCCTCATTACAGACCACATAAAATAGTTTGTTTTCTGTGAATGATTAGTCCCTCTCAGCTCTTCCTTGCCCCATTGCTTTCAAAATGCTAATCTCAGGGTGTGTTTGTTTGCTTGTGCCAGCCTTTTTATAGCTACTGTATCCCTTTGGTGGCAGCTTACTGTATCTTCCTCATTTGCAGTAATCAGTGAATTTTCGTGATCTCTAACCATAATGATAAGTCAGTTGAGGAATGTTTTTTTCAGAAAACTAATTTCAGTTTCTAGGGCTGAGCTGTCTTCTCCACTTCTGTCACGTTATGTAAGACAGAGAAAAAAGAACCATGATGCTGGGCTGAGCAGTGTTCAAAAGAGCAAGCCTAAAGGGAGGACAGTCTTTCAGAACACATTCCTGAAGATCAGAGCTACTCTGTTGCACTGCAGCCCATTTATTTTTCATGAAGGTTTGCATGCTTTTTTATTAAATGGCTGAAGCATCATTATGCTCAGGCCATTTTGGTACTTCTGGGTTGCCACAATGTAAATTTAGGGCCAGCATAGCTGGCCTGGATTTACTTGGATGCATAACACCCATCAAGGGTGTCCGTGGTCTGTACACAGCGCCTCCACAAGAGCTAGAGAAAGAAGGGGCAGGAGAAGGCAGAGCAGACGTGAGACATAGCCATGAGTTCTCATATTCCTTCAGCTCCTTTCCTCCTTTGGCAAGGAAATAGAAATGTTATAGGTAAATGCAATGTATAAAAGAAGATTTACAGAGAGGATCCTCCCATGTTCCTTGGATTTGGGATCTGGGAATACACACACAGTATCTGGGAATAAAAGTCGAGAGAGTTTCCTCTGTAGAAAAGAGTGGCCTTGGTAGCTGAAAGCCAACTGAGGTGAAAGGTAGGGTGGGAGGGACATGTAGGTTTCATGTGATAATGACTATGTTTGGCTGTGGTCAGGACACAGCATTAAATCATTTGCATTTAAAGAAGGTTTGAGGTGCTCTCCAGTGACAAGTTAGACATTTGCAATATTTTTAATGACCCCTTCTCCAATATCACAACGTGACTTTTTGCACTACATGGCTTATTGCTGACAGAAGAGCATAAACACTGCACCTAACCTGCAGGCAGTTTCCCAGCAATTTTCAGTTGAGGTATTGATGCACTCTGGTGTCATTAACTGTGCTACCCCCACGTAGCATGGACGTTAGGTTTTTTACACATCATGGAAAGAAGTAAGAAGGAAATATATCAAGTCAGCTGTATTCTTACTGTTCCTGAAATAATTCCTATTTACATACAACGGAAAGTTATAGACAAATAGTGGGCATGTGCAGACAGATAAGCAATAAAAATTTAAAAGAGAATGAGTATTTCTGCAACATACAATTTAGTTTATATTGAATGTGAATGATGTATGGAATCATAAAAAAAATAAGGTCATAAGGGACCTTAGGAGTTCAATTAGTCCAACTCAGCACTCAAATTATATCCAACTAGATCAAGTTGACCAGGACCTTGACCAGTTGAGTTTTGAGTATCTCCACAGTGATTCCCCAACTTCTCTGGACGCTTGGTGCGGTGTTTGATCTCTCTCATGATCAGAATCAGAATTTTCTGTGTTCCAAAATGCATTAGTTGCCCTTCATCTTTCTGCTATGTACCTGCAAGAAAAGTCTCTCTCTCTCTCCTCTATACCCTCCTGCTAAGTAGTGAGTTAGGCAGAAAATGGCAGGAAACTTTAAGACAAGTAGTAGAGAAGACCTGATAACAAATAAGCGTGATCCTAGAAATTGCAGAGTTAAGTTTTCAGATTGCATAGCTATATTTTCAGAGTTACTCGGTGTTGGCAGACTGACATAGTATGGAAGAATTTGAAAATAAGATGACCTTTCACAAGAAGGATCTTGATTTCCAGATGTGCTAGGGAACTATAAATCAACATTATGTGTAGGTTTGCTGTTTCTTTTGACTCAAAACAGATTTTGAACTCTAACCATAGGGACTCAGAGGTGTGATTTCTTGATATCATGTCTAAATGAAGCATAAACTGGCTGAACTCGCCTAGAACTTGGTGGGGGGAGTTGGGATTTTGGAGAAGTTTCTACAAGACAGAGAAATGTTGCAAAAGAAGAAAGACAACTGAAAGGTTGAATATCAAATAAAAATTCCCCATCTTTGTGCTCAGAGAGCCTCTATCTCACGAAGTCTTCTAGTGTGATTAGATAAGAAGGAGGCTGTGGTGAACCTGTGTTTTTAGATGTGTCACTGAGCAGTCACCTTCATTCCACTTTCACATGAAAGCAAATTAAATATTGCAGTAGAGGTGCCTGAAGTTGTTTTTCTACCCTGCACCTCCTATCTACAGATCTCGTCTCTAAAAAAGAGACAAGGATTTGCCAGCCCCAGGCCCTGGAAGCGGGAGCAGAAGCTGTGCTGGTGCTGAGGGGTCGCAAGAGGCAGGAGCCACCCCATGAAGGGAGGGTAGTTGCCCATCGCACAGGCATGGACCCTGTGCACTGTTTGCCATTGCTGGAAAGGTTTTGCAGAGTGGAGCCTGTGCTCACTCCACAGAGTGGAGCCTGTGCAAAAGCTTCACCTGAAAAAGAAAGAGTAACGTTTAGCACATTTATAATGAAAAATGCTGATTTACTCGTGTTCTGTAGATGAAGCAAACCTTCCCCCCTCTCTGAATTACCTTGTTTTGTTGTTCCTCTGCAGCTCGGAGTGGGGAGCAGATCCCAAACCAGGGTGTTGGAGTGGTGACCCCCATTACAGAGCCTGCAAATTCGGTGGCAGCCTTGTCACTGCTCTGATGCTCTTGGTCACACCCAGCTGATTTCTCTTGTGCATTTTTTAATCTGTGGCTCCGTTTGGTTCAGTGCATCCGCTCCGCAGAATGCCATTTCCCTTTTATTGCTACTTTGTTCTGTTCTGTTTTCTTGTATTTGTGAGCAAGTAAACATACTGACAAGCAACCTTTAGGGAGTTTTTAAAGTCAGATTGGAGGAGGATAATTTGTGACGCTGCTAACCCCTGTGTAGTGTTAACTCTTTAAAATAAATCTAATTACGCTTTAAGATAAGGATATTAATGCCATCAATCAGCATTGGTAGCTCAGTATCATAGAATTCAACCCTTTGGCAACTCTTACGTGTAATATAATGGCATAATTAGTGGTTATAAAGACACCATTATGCACAACATAGTATTTCTATCTGTTGGCGTGTAGTCATTAGATACCATGAAAGTGAGGTTAACAAGCCAAAGCCCCACTCAGACAGTGCTGAGAAAGAAAAGCAGGGTCAGTCAGCCTTCCTTCAGCCCCCGGTAATATGGCAAAAGGTATTTTTTATCTTTGTTTCATAAAACATGGAGAGAGATACTTGAGTTGTTTTCCACCGCATTGCTGCTTGCTGAAAGTCAAAAAGTATCAGTCGATGCCTTTTTAGAAATAGAAAAAAAAAGGCAGCTGAAAATGTGTGTGAATACCACCAGTGCCATCTAGTGCCTTTGAGCCGTGGAGAAGTACAGTATTTCTATGCAAGCTCTGCTGCCCTTCAGACAGGCACAGCCTGACCTTATTTTACCGTGCCAAATGGGACAGGATAGTGTTGCTCCTGCTTGCTGGAGTCTTCAGAAATGCAGGTGACTGCTCCTGACAATTCATAAGGCATTTTATTACAAACTTCTGTGCCTATTTTGCTGGTAGGGTGGCAGGTTGGCGAACATTTATAAGCATCTGTCTGTGTTTTCTTGGAGACATTTAAGGTTGGGCTCAACCATCATCGAATATGTAAGCTGCATCCTAGCAAGCCTGAGAAAGGACAGCTGGGCTCTAGCAGGAAAATTAGCTGCAAAAAAGCCTCTTCCTTATTACACTTTACATCCCCTCACCCTATTTTATTTTTGTCCCTACTGCAGCCTTGTGCATTTTCTCTCCCTGCGTATACTTGACTCTCTTATACTGCCTTTGCTGCCTTGAGCCTGGTCCGTCCCTTTTATTCGAGAACACAGACAAATAGAATATTTACTGCCTGGTTTAGACTGATGTTAATATGCAGTAAATCAGAAAGATTGTACGTGTTGATTTACTGAGAGCTTTGCATATGGACAAGTGTCAAGGAATATCAGTCACTTCCTATGAGAATTATTTAAATTCAGTCAAATATATGAGCACTGAGCTGATGTGTTGTCAGCATTGCTTCTCTTTAGTGTCTTCTCAGCACAGATATGTTTGCTGGGCACTGCTCTCTTCTGGCTTTATTTACTGCCAGAATATGGCGCAAGCAGCAGGGGGAAGGAATGGGATTTGTCCTTTTATGGCTTCTCTCTTGCCCTTGCCTCCACAGCATGCCTGAGTGTTTGTTTTTCACTTCTACTCATCTAGCTGCCAGGAAATGTGCATAGGTTTTCATTTGAAGCCCAACTCTTCCCCTTGCCCGTTCTGGGAAACAGCGTGGCACCGAGAGTGGCCGTGCTTGGGACTAAGGGCACTCCAGGTACTTCTTGTGACCCCAACTGCCTCGTGCAATGTGGCACATTTGCACTGCAAACAGCGTGCACACGCTGCTGAAGAGGAATTGTTATTAGTGGCCTAGGGTCAGATCTGTGACTGCATTATCCTGCAGTGAAGCAGGGCTTGTTATTCTGGAGGCAAGACCTTATTTGTGAGGCTCTGTGGCTTTGCGAACCTGAACTAGCGTCTCATTTCAACACCATCCTTTAGACATACCAGCTTGTCTGATGCTAATGCCGTTACCTCTAATAAGGCTCTTTAGTGTAGTGAAGTGATCTGGCTTTAAACAAGAAAGCTAGCTAGTCATTGCAGTGCAAGGCTCAGCAGAGGCTAATTTACCTGCTTCCCAGCACTTACCTGCAATTTAAGTGAGGGGTGTTCAGAATTTAGCCATGATGGGCTGAGCAGGAAGATTTTACCACCGTGATAGAGCTGAGCATGCTGAAATCACCATGTGGCTGGTGACTTTGTGATGTCTTTTACTTCTCCTGTTCAAGGATGTTCAAGGAAACCCTGGAATCATCAGGTCCAAGTTGACCCCTCTGTCCCGTGATGCAGCCTTGCAGATGAGATGTGCAAGACTTGACCTTGAATCCTTTCAACCTCAGTCTCCTGTAGCTCAGAAGCTCCAGTTCTTGAAAAGGCTGAGAACTGACTTAGCATTCTTAAAAGGCTTAGGACGTACTTGGGAGACCTCTCCTCTGTTCCACATCTTTTTTTGTGGACTACACCTACCCTAGAAATCTCAGAGGTGGAGTAAGGCCTTATCTGAAAATCTTCCTTCAAAACCCCCATGTTCTGAATTACATCTTCAGACAGCTCTGTCGACAGTTACTTGGCAGCAGCACTGCTTTGGCAATTTTGTAGGTATCTGCTTGGAGAAACTTAAGTCTCTCTTAAAGTACCATGGGTTCTGGGATAGTAGCTGGAGGGGAGTACTGAGACTGTCTATCAGATGCGTCTAAACTGAAGTGCTAGTTGCCTGAAGAACCAGGTAGATTTTGAAGTATATTTGAACATACAGCTTCTAGCTATCAGATTCTTTATCCCAGGAGTGTTGTGAGAATGAATATGTTAAATACCAGTGCTCAGATCCCACAGTAAAGAAGGCCTATATCTTTATCTGCCTTAATGTACTCATCCCATGAGTGCTGTGATGTGTCCCTTGTAGCCAAGAACAACAAAGTGTAGTGTGGGCAGGTTGGTTATGTTCTCTGGGTTTGCAGAATGAATACGGTACTCCTGTATTCATGCACAGGTCTCATCACCACTGAAGGTCTCATGCACAAGTCTCATCACCTGCTTAAAAGGAAAGGTCTATCTATACCTTCCGTCATCTTGGATCTCCACTGGAGGAATTATCTGCTAAAACATACACAGTCATTTAGGGAGTCTCTGAAGTGGTTTCTTGGGAAGCAAAACTTCCACGTTTAATATCCAACTTGTAGGTTATTTGCGTTTGTTGAGTGTTCTACAGATGGAGATTTCTCTAGAAAGGTATCAGATCAACAGTGAACACTGTCCCCCTCTCCTTTGCACTATCCCCCTTTCCTGCACTATCCCATAACAGTCATCTCAGCCCCTTTCTCAACACTACCACTTTCTGAGTATCAACCTTACAGGTTCTTTTAGCTTTTCCTAGTTCCGAGGCTCTTGGTATTCTTCTCAAGCCATGTGTCTCTGTGAGTATTAATCCCAGGTATGTGCATGAATGGATCACTCAGCAGTACAGTTTTTGATCTGGATCCGGGGTTGAATTTCTGTCACATTTCTGTCAAATTAGCCAGAGCTTCTGTAGACTTTAAGCTTTATGCCAGCTTTGTGCAAGGACAGATGATGCCTCATCAGAATAAAGTTAAAGAGTTGAGGACAGCAGGTGACATTTGATCTGTCATACAGCTTGTTGGTGCAAAATTAACCCTTTTTTAAGCTGTTTGTTGTTGTAGCCTTTTTTTTTTTTTTTCTTTTTAAGAAATATGAATAGGCAGATTGAGTTCCTGACAGATGAGAGTTTTAGCTCATAATTTCCAATCTAGTACAAGATGCCCTAAAACTCGATTTACTGCCTTGTCAAATTATGCTCTTATATGAGTCTACTGGCTTTCAGAAAGAGATTTGTTTCCATTTTTGTCTTAGAAATTAAGTAATAAAATTAGGTGCCTTTCCAAGTGTTTAAAAATAATGCTGAAGTTTACTGGTCAATAAATCAGTGTTCTGTTCTTCTCTCAGGAGTGGATCAGGACAAATGTTCTCTCTTGATGCAGAGGTTTGATGATGGCTGTTTTATATTTTCTTTTGTATTTTGCTTCATTCATTATTTGAGGGCTTTTAACTTTCTTCTGCTTGGTATTTAGAATGAAGGAAATGTTACTTTTAAGCATTGAGCAAAAAAACAGATTTCATTATTCTTTTAAATCAATATTTTTAAAGAGCACTAGAATAATTTTTATGATTCTTTTAGTCATGCTGACGTTGCCATTTTTAGTCAAAAGGGTAATTCTTATGATAAAAAAAAAAAAAAAACAGAAAACATCCTTCAGCAAGATGAAAGATGAATGATAATATATCTCCCCCATCACACTGACACTTCTGTCAAGAATTGGAATCACAAAGGTCTGTGAAAGTGAAAGATGTTGAGGACAACCAGCACCTCAAAATGGACCCAGTTTAAATCTGAGGAATGGATTGTCAGATTTTTTTTTTTTGTCGATGGCGGGGGGGGGCGGTGTAATTTAAAAACTTTTCTAGGCAGAAAGCTAGACTATAGCTTACCCTGCCCTGTAGGTTCCATGACAAGAAACATACTATATTTCCGACCAAACATTTCCTGAGACTTTTTGAAGGTTACTGCGTCCTTTTATAACAGCATAGAAATTATTTTGCTTTGGTAGCGCTCACCTGGAATGTCCCCTGGCTCAGAGCAGATATTATTGCTTTTCCAAAAGCAGAGCCAGAAGTATTATGGATCCAGTCCTTCTTATATTCTACAAAACTTCTGACTTTCCCCCTCCAAAGTTTACACATGTGAGAGTAACATTAACGCCTTTGGCTTTAATCCTGCCCCACTGAAAGTGAAGGCTCCCAAACTGCTGCCTAAATGACTTTTTAAATGAGGCCTGAATTATTAGAGTACTTTTATTTATCAAAGGAGCCTAACTTCAGGTGTCTTCTTTAAAGAAAACCCCAGCATAGGCTCCTTTCTTTGCATGCATTAGAATTACAGATCTAGATGGCTGGAAAGGTACCTGGGAGATCATCTCCACCATCCTCTTTATTCAGAGATGGGATGCTGTTATAGCATGAATTTCTCCCAAGAGACATCAATCTCATCAGTTTTCAAAAAGCATTCAGTCCACTACCTCTTTGGGTGGCCAGTTTTGCCCTGCCAACACCTTCCAAGGGCTTATCTTGTGTTTCACCTAACTTTTCTTTGCTGGAAGATAACTTTGTTGTCGTCTTTTAGTGTAGACAGCCATTTGTGCACTGAAATACCCATCTGCAACATGCATGGCCTTCTGCGCTTAGCCACCTTAAGTGTATCATCATGAAAAGTGTTGTTTTATTTGTTAATTTATTTATTTTTGCGACAGCATCGCATATGGAAAAAATCACAGATACTTTTTAGCTGCCTAGCTAGCTATTCCCTAGGTTTATCTGAGCATTTGTTTTATACTTTTTTTTTTTTTTTTTTTTTTAAATACAGTGCTCTTTTCTTGTCTTTGCAGTGCTTGTCTTGCTGATTTTGGATATGTATTCACTGTATCGAGATCACTTCGCATTCCAGTCCTGTCCACTGCGGCACTTGTCATCTTTCTAGATTCGTGCTTTCCATAAGTACTGTTCCTTGAGCTGGAATGAAAATAACATGGAGAACTGGACTTAGGATGTTATTTGCAAGGACAATCCTTGAGATGTCAGCTCTGCTCCGTCCCCATTTTGTCAGGGAAGCACTAGGAACAGCTCTTTTGAGTGCTCTCCTCAGTGTGGTCCATTCACGCTATGACTACATATTCATGATTTGTTCCTCATAATAGCATAGAGGACAGTGTCAGAAGTCCTACTCATATCAAGATTTCTCTGTCACAGTTTTCCCTTACTTGCTTGGCCAGGTGTCCTGGTAAAGAAAAAAAAAAAGTCAGACTTTGACAAGATTTTATTTCAGCAGCTGTGTTTGGCTGTTTCTCAGCTGCTTGCAAAGTTTATGTTTTTGAAATAATTATTTAACAATTTGTTCCAGAATTCTTATAAAAAATCAAAGACATTCTGACTATTCTGTAATTCTTTGAATCTCTCCCACTCTTCTCTCCCCCCGGCATTTTCTTCATTATAAAATAGGCACTTCACTTTGCCTTTTTCAGTCCCTTGGGATCTTCTCACAATTCATCAATTCTGGAAGGCAGTTACTTAAGAATATTATTTAAACATTTGTGTGTTTGATTAGACCTCACTTATGTGACTGTATCTAATTCATCTAAATAATCTTCACCTTTTTCATGAAGATGAAACAAAAGAGAGTATCAAATCAACTTTTTTTCACAGCAGCTGTTAATCGCTCTCCTTCCCCTTTACAGAGTCACAGAACAGCTGTGGTTGGGAGCTACAGATAGAGATCATCTAATACACCCTTCCCCTTTCTGCCCTTAAGCAGGGTCATTTAGAGTACATTGCTCAGGATCACTTCCAGAGGGCTTCTGAGAGTCTGTAAGGATGGAGACTGCACAACCTCTTTGGGCACCCTCTTCTGGTTCTCTGTTGCCCTACCAGTAAAATAAGTTTTTCTTTATGTTCAGATGGAGCTTACTGTGTTTCAGTCCTGACCTGTCCTCCTCTCCTGACACTGGGTACCGCTGAAAGGAGTCAAGCCTCATCTTCTTCACACCTTCCTTTCAGATAGTTATCTGCATTGGTAAGAGCCCACCAGAGCTTTCTCTTCTTTTCTTCTTCCTTAGCCAGGGGTCTGCATTCTCCTTTGCCTGCCTTTGTTTCTTGTGTGTTTTTCTTATTATATTCTTTGTATTTTGCTAGCTGTATCTTGTGAAATAGTCTTTTTTGATTTAATTCTTGCATGCTTGGTCTATTCCTTTATAATCATCTGTGGCTGTGTATCTTATTTCCACTACTTTTCTTTGCAAAGCTCTTTCTGGTATCCAGACCTGGAAAGACCTTCTCACATAGTTGCAACAGTCTCTTGCAGTGCTTTTTATCTTTTATCTGCTTTGGGATAGTTTGTCATTGTGTCTTTAATAAAGTATCAGTACTGCCAGCTCTCAAGCAGTACACCTTTATCACTTGGTTTATATTCCTAACAAAATTTTTTTTGCCATTTCTTTGTTTTTGTTGAAGTCCATTGATCCTTACACTTCTGCTTTCATACCTTCCTAGTTGTTGCAAACATTTTGTGATCATTTTGGGAATGATCTTCTGACTTTATATCCTGACCTAGTTTGTATGAGGGGAAAAAAAAAAAAATTCCCCAAAGTTTCGCCTACAATCTGAAACAAATCATTTTTTTCCATCTTATCTTTTAGTCTGAGTCTACCCCAAATGTCATCTTGGCTTTGTGGTTAAGCTATTGTGGTATAAGAACTTTTTATGGGAATTACATATACATTTAAGTTTGCAACAGGAACTGCTATTCACTCTGATGTTAGATAATTTGGAAACTAAGGGATCAGCAAATGATAAAACTTTACTATGGGTTGCAGCTGATCTTTATAGAGGGCACTAAGTGCTTCTTTGGTTGGCAATTTGACTTATTGGAAATGTATCTGTGTATGTATAAGACATGTGTACTGACTATGTGGTTGACTGTCCTTTTATTGCAGTTGAGAATATTATTGAGAATATTATTATTATGAGTTGAGAATAATATTGAGAATATTATGTGGCTAATTCAAGTTTCCCATTCTCACCAGTTCTGTATGTTTTCACCCATTCCTCAAATACAGTTTAATTCATTTTCTGCTACTGGTTGAGTATCTGTAATAGGCAGCTGCTATGGAATCCCCTTTTTTTCTCCTTCAGAAGTGGCAGAACTCTGGTTCTTTTCTCTCATCTGAATGTAAAACAAGTGTGTGCCATGTTCTTATGTGTTTTGCAGCCCTTTCTCCATTTCTGCCTTGTCTGTCGTTGCTGATTGTCTGGTCAGCTGATTAGCAATATACCAGTCCTACAGTCTGCCCTGCCGTGTTTCTGCAGTGCTGGCCGTTTCATCCATGTGGTAAGGCTTCAAATTCTGCCTGTTTTATTTACCACATGGCCACATCTGGATGTAGATGGCTCAGCAGGCTGCCTCATTGCTCCCCCTGATGCATCTTGTCCTGCAGCCTCAGCCACCCACTAGAGATTCCACCTCTCAGGTCAATATTTTGATATACTATAGGCATAATGTCCTATCGGGTCGTTCTATATCGTCCTATATTCTTGTGCTACTCAAGCCCTCCTTACAGCTCCCTCTGTCCTTCCTCTGTGTCATGTCTTCGCCTCAGTCCCCTTTTATAGGACACTCAATGCTACATACTGCCCAAGTATCATTGTATTTTTCTATATCCTCAAGATCCACTTTTTGGGAAACCCCTCTGCACATTCACTGCTGTGGACAGGTATGGTATAGTAAATCAGTTTAAAATAGACTGCATATTGGACAAGGAAATGGGCCAGCCCAAGCACCAACTATGCTTCTTTGCCATTTATACCGATAATTAAAAACTAATGATAGTTTCTCATCTGCCAAATAAAAACTCCCTTGGTTGAATGGAGGAGAGGAATTTTCAAAGCAAGATTAAAACATGTTCCCTGCACTGCTGTGATCCAAGTGTCAACCTTTTGTTTGTGAACTGAGGAATTAATTGTACTGCAAAAGAATCAGGCTTTAAATTAATGGAAGATTGTGTTGTCACTTCACTTTCAGTGGCTCAGCTGGCAGGGCTACATCCCTGATCAGGGAGACAGTGATTGCCCTGCATCGTTCCATCGATCCTCTCCGGTCACATTTTTCATTCTCACCGAGCATCCTCTCATTCGTGTTTTTAAAACCTGAGCCACTCACATCCATCATCAGGGAGAAGTGGAATCCTCATCTCGGCACAGGTCTTGGGTGCTGTCATGCAGTGTCCAGTATTTCCCTGAGGGCTGTGATTTCCTGGGCCACGGACTCCATTTGGGTGTGACCACTGAATTCATGTCAGTGAACCATTTTAAGGTACAGGTAGCTTTTGGCTGCTTTCCACTTGCACTCCATTTCAACCAGCTTTTGGAGGAGCATCAGCCATATAGCACTGGAGCTGTAGAACTGGGTAAGTGGTGCCATAAATGACCATTATACACATTCATGAGGTTACCTGTACTCCGTTTGTTGGTTTTCTGTTTGTTGTTGCCCTAGCACCACCAAAGGTTGGCAGAATCTTCTAATAGAAATTCTGATTGTCTTCTACCCTTTCAAACTAGTGAATTCAGAAAAACCAATGAATTTAAATGAATAGCATAATAAATGAATAGCATAATCAATTTGCAACTGCCAGCAAACCAGTAGTTATCCAGAAACTACCTGGTTATAACATGTTTTTGTTTGTTTATTTGTTTGTTTTGCTTCTTTTTATTAAAAAAAAAAAATGCTTGCAATTGCAAGCCCAACAGCAATTGTAAACCCAGTTTAATATAATGGGATCCTATGACAGTATGTCTCATTGCTTTGCATATTTCTTCATGGATTTTCAATGAAGGGTGATGTTTTCCAAAATGCAAATTATATCCAAGCATCAGTTTGTCATTATTTCAAGTTCTTCATTTTTCTTTGAAAAGCTCTACAGAGCAAGATTACCAGTTCAGAATATGCAGTTGCCCTGAGACTGTAATACCGAGATGCATGGATGGTGTCAGGAGTGCAGAGATAACTAGATCTCATATACAACCAACTGTCTGGAGAAGGTACATGGAGCTTTGGCAATTCACTGGCCAGAGCAGACATATCACAAAGTGCAGTTTTATTATAAACAGGTGAGAGGAGAGTAGCTGGGGTAGCAAATTCACTGTCTTAAATTAGAAGAGAAGAAAGGTCCTCAGGCTCCCCCAAGTCCAGGCAGCACGGGCTCAGAGACAGCATCAAGGTGGCTGCCCTGGACCTCACTGTGCCAGGATGCTTGCATTAAGAGCAGGAAAGCATCCCCATCTCTGTCAGAGGAATTTGGACTGTTGGTGTGACAAGCTGTGGTACTGAGCCTGTTGCTGTAGAGGGAAGAGCCATGGAGGTCATGCCACATGGAGAAGCCATAGAAGAGGAGAATAGGGATGGATAGTGGCTGTACTTCCCTCTTCTCCCATTTCTGTGGTTGGTGCTACGTTGCCTTCACAGAGTGTCAGGCTTTGTTCAGCTTTCGTGCAGGGGGAGAGGTGAGGGGATGAGAAGAGGATGGAGAGAGACCACCTGAGTAGCGGGTAGAGCCATGGCCATGGCAGACAGCAAGCTTGCTCACATTCAGCATCTTGAGCATGCAGAAAGAGTGGAGCAGGCAGGAGAGAAGGGCTTGCCAAGGGCACACTCCTCCTCCCCAGAATAAGTTTTACTGCCCCAGCAACATGAAGAAAAAGATTTCTAGTTATCACTGTAGGGTCAGCACAGTTCAACCTTGTCTGCATTGCTGATACAGCCCCAGCCACAGAGAGCATGTATACTTTGCATAAATAAGGAGAGGTTCACACAAGTAACCAACTGCCTACGAGCCTAGTGGCTGGCTGTCTTTATGCGCCTGGAAGATTTACCTGCAGCCTGGCTAACAGTAATCCAGTGATTTGCTTCTCTTTTAAGAGACTTAAACAAGGCCCGTGTTTCTCAGGTGGTCCTTAGCTTGTCACAAATTTCAGGAGTTCAGAAGGACAAATCTTGAAATCTCTAGATAACCAACTTCTATAAACAGGTGTGAGTATTTTTGAAAGGGTAAAATTACACTGCTAGTCTATAAAGAGAATCAACTGATAAATTAGTTTTGAAGCTTTTGTATTCCAGAGCACAGCAACTGGCCTAAGTATCTGTGAAAAAATGCATAGCATCTTGCCAATCTGTCTAATGCTTTTAACCTTTATCAAATAGCTCGTGTGTTTTATGGTAAGATTACAGGAAAGGATTAATATTTATCTAATTAAATGAGATTTATGATGTTCCTTTTGCATAGAATCTGATTACCAACCTGTTCTTCTTTCCAGACAGTGAATATATTAAAACTGCTAAGTAAAAACAGGCCTATGACTCTATTTTGCTCAAGATCATTTTTCCCTGTTGAAAATGAAATTTAATTCTATTTACAAATGTGTCTCTGCTCTCAGTTCAACAATTAGCTTTCTATGTAGGTTATTTTTCTGACTCGTAAGCCATATACTAGCCATGTATTGATTAACTTCCCATTAGAAATGCTGTCAAAAGACTTTCTTATATTCTAGGTTATATTACATCAGACTGGCTCCTGTCCTGATGTTCTCATCAATGCACTCAGTCATTTTCTTCTGACAAGACATCATTTTAGTGAACCCATGCTGATAATTTCCCTTTCTAATGTGCCAATTTTTGCATCTTCTTATGAGAAGTTTCCCAAATCTCTCCTAGGGGCAAGAAAAGCAACAAATCTCTTATAGGAGATACTTACCTTACTATTAAAATGTTTTTAAGTCAACCCATCACCTCTATTTACATGCTAGGCAATAGATGTATAGGTAGATAGGGATAAGGGTAAACATTTGGCTAAATATTTAAGGAGGGACGGTTGCTTCCTTTTCTAATTCTCATATCTGTGAGTGACTGACTTGGGCCCCTTTGCAAGGCTTGGAGACTTCAAGGCAATGTGGTAACTGCACTTCTTGAGCACTCAGTCGTAATAGTTATCCAGTAATTATCTAACTACTGCTCATACACAAAGTAACGGGCCAAGACTCATGTGCTGTTAAGCTAATGGTTAATATATTTACCACCCCCCAGGGAAGTCATGCACTGAGTATCTACTAGCCAGGCATATTCAGGTAGGGAAATGTCAGCTTCCAGCGCCCGTGGCCATGGACAAACTCTTGATCTTGCTGATCTGCCATTTCTTCCTTTGCCTCCTCCATTAGGTTTTATGTCTTGTCTCATTCTAACCTTTTTCCTGCATATTAGAGTTTTCACCTCTTTGCTTAAAACTTACTAGAATTGACTTGCAATTCTCATCTCTGTGTCTAGTGTTTGTTTCTGCAAGGTGAGAACCTTGCCTAGATGATAGCCTGCAAGCTGTCACACTTGCAGATTAAGGCAGGAGAACAGTTTTGGCTCATCATTGAATTCTGTCAGTAAAAACAGTCTCTAGGTCACAACATTCCTAGGGTATGTCTGTGTGTTGGCTCCCATGGAAGGGCAAGTGGTAGGGAAGCAGTCCTGTCTCTTCTGCAACCAGAAACCATGGCTTCAGCAAAGAGGATGGCTCTGAGGAAGGTTCTTCTGAAATATGAGTTTGGTGTATTAAATTTACCATCTCCACCAGAGATGTCATTTTGTCATCTCTCTCTGTTCATATAGGATATAACCAGGGCCAGTGACTCTATTTGATGGTGTAAGAGACGGAAGAGAAAAGAAGGAGAAAATGGAACTTAGAAATTTCTGAATGGAAACTGACTTTAAAATTCAAATCCTTATGGATATTTGCTACTAAGTCTAGAATGCTAGCTTTTGGCTTCTTTCATTTTTATTGCAATTATAGTTGTAATGTATAGTTGTATAGTTAAAAAAAAAAAAACAAAAAACAAAACAAAACTCTATAGATAACAGAAAACTTGCATAATAAATAATGTATTCTCTTCTCTGCTTACCTAGTATGGAGGCAGTTTTGCAGTGTGCTAAATGTTCCAGAGCAGACCTACATGGGTCTAAAGCTGTTCCCGATTTCCTCTTGTCTGGCCCTGCATAAATTACCAGGTACTATAATTACAGAAAACACATGTGCAAAACTGCACATACTAAATATTGTTTGCTGTATGTACAGTGTTTTTAGAAAAGAATGAGTTCAGGCTGTATTTTACAAACAAAATTCTGTGATACTCAAATGGGATTGAGAATCTTATATTGCTATTTTCTATTAAATAATCACATACTTCATTGCTCTATTTAGCTTCTGAATTGCACATTTCATTTTGAATTTGATGAAAGTGGTATGTTGCCTATTACTTACGAATCGAAGAACGGTCGGCACATTCTAAGTGAAAATGCTGATTGAGTAGGAAAGAATAACTGGGTCCTCCTACACAGACCAGAAAAGAGGAATAATTTCTTGCAGTGAAAGGCCATTCAGCTTCTCACAGACCATCTATGTGAATCCCTGGTGTAGATGAGGATTAGGATTTTTAGCTCCAAGGGGAATATGGGGAGTCTCTGACAACTTCAACATTTTGGAGCTGAAAACTTACCTGTCACTGTCTTTGATTTCAGCCTGATCCTTCCACAGTCTTCATTCTGCTTATTATCTAAAGTAAAGCAAAACAAAACCTCTTTTATTTTCTTTTTTTCACTCATCTTTTTCTATAGAAAAAATTAGGAGATTGGCAGCCTTCCACAAAAACCCATACCTGCTTCTGGTGCTGCAGAAATCTAATTCTGCTGCATAATAGTTTTGCAAAAAGAAAATGTCAAAATATAATTTAAAAGTAGTGGTCCAGCATTTCTAGGCCATTTATAGAGACTCAGTCCAGTTCACAATGATTGGACGACCAGTAAGTGCATTTGTAGCTCTGTTCATGTAAAGAAACAATTGGACTTACCTTTAAAAGGAAGGAGCTGAAGGAAGCTGATCTCCATTGCAGATCAGGGGGACTTAGTACCTACTTCCCTCAGCACGTAAGTCCTTTTGCCTCTCTGAAATCCAGCCTGCATAAGAATTGTCTGTAGAAGCTCCTGCTCATGGATGAAGCTTCTGAAGGAGAAGAGAAAGTCCCGTCTAAGATCAGTCCTCATAAAAAGTAATGAGAGGCTTGAAATCTGTCCCCCAGCTCTGCTAGCATTGCTAGGATCAATTTGCTTGGGGTAAATGACTGTCATTCATCAACTCTTTAATACTGAAATCTCACAGTTCCTTTCATCAGTATGGATGCTTGAGAAAGACATGCTGTGCTTTTATTTGTACATCTTCATCTTCTTACTCATTATAAGTAACGGTCTTACAGAAAGTTTCAATGCCTAATCATGCTGTTAGGTTTTTTTCTTTCCAACCCATATATATGGTTTAATATACCATTACAATTTAAAGTCCCTGTAAAGAAAAGTGGTTCTTATGTGCTGAAGAAATGACTTTCATTAAGCACGTTCTAGCAATGTATGGGAGCGTGGAGGTACTCAAGGAAAAGCTGTAAATTGTGGTGCTGTTAACTGCAAGCATGCTAGATGGCAAAGAAGCCTCAACAGCTTCAGGAATAATGGATCAATGATGGTTTTTTTTGTTTGCATTAAAGCTGATTGCAAATAAAAGTAGCTGTATTTTTGAATTGGCACTTGACTCCCACTAGGTTGTGATCAGAGCTCTTGGTAGGTTTCAGGAACAACAGGGCTCTTCTCCAAGGAGAGCAGTCCCTAAAGCTACAGTAGATGCATGCACCCTGGTGGCAGACACCTAGCAGGATAAAGTCTGATTTTCTAGGGAGATTATGCAGTTTGTCGCCATCTGTTCCAACCTATGACATGGAGATTTTGAGTGACATCTGCTGTTAGAGAAACAGCCTATTAAAAAGCCAGTAAATTTGTCTATATTTTGAGTTGTAATGTCTTGTTATTTGGAATTAGTAACAGTCCAGTGCATGCAGAAGCAGGATAGGCTAGGAGACTCCTATATGCTGCAGTGAACAGCACGTGTGGTTCTTGTAAGAAGAAAGAAAACACATATACCCCATTTCTTTACCTTTTTTCTTTCTGAAGAATTGTCCTAAATAAGAGAGCAGTTCTCTCCAAGAAGATTTAATAGAGCTGACTGTAGCAAATGGAAGAGATACTAAGCCTAAACTGTCCTGAATTTCACAATATTCTCTTAATTACTTTATCTTTTCCTGTTTCCACCTTTGTGATAGAGTGATAGAGTCACCATTTGGTTAATCTTGATAATACATAATGTGTATGATGAAACAGTGATATTTT
Organism: Nothocercus julius; assembly: GCA_013398735.1. Classification (NCBI taxonomy): domain Eukaryota; kingdom Metazoa; phylum Chordata; class Aves; order Tinamiformes; family Tinamidae; genus Nothocercus; species Nothocercus julius. The sequence goes on from VZSV01000025.1 coordinate 6,033,974, forward strand.
TACTGTATTATTGCCCTCCTAGGTAACCCAAGCAGCACACAGACTGTAAGGTGACAAAAAAAATGGATGTCCCTTTGGTGAGTGGGTGCCTTGCAGGCAGAATTCATGCCAGCAGGAAAAGCAGTAGATAAATATCCCTCAGAAGTTGACAGTGGATAGAGAGTGGTCATGGATAGAGAGATGTTAGATCGCGACTCAGTGGAGTGTCTTCAAGTCTCTCTGACCAAACACTGTGAGTAGCACTATGCAAGTTAATTAACATATGAAAGTTTATTTTTTTCTAAATTGAGCGTAACAGCAGCTTGATACTTCACAAAATCACTTGAGACGTTGTAATTACCAGGTAGTCCTTTGATTCATGTCCTTGAGTCAAAGGTTGCATAGGAGTGAGAAGAATTCTTGTTATTTAAAACATAGCATACTGCAGCTTAAGGTACACCCTCTGTTCATGAACTACAGTAGTCCTCTAGTGCAACTCAGTCCCTTTGTGAGAGAGTCGACGTGTGCCTCAGATACCTGGCAATCTTCAGCTTCCCACCACAGGAGGATTTGGACCATTCCTGGGCTAGTCATTTGATATTTGAAACTGCACACTTAAGTGACATTCACTTAAGTCTTGATGAATATTCACAAGCCTTGAATAAGGCTTTGGTATAGCAAAGATAAGAATTTTCTTTTATAGAAGTATGTAAAGCTATATATGTAGTTGTTAAGCATTTGTTTTTCAGGAATAAACACTGAATGGTAAAATTCATCAGCTGATGTCAGATATAGAGGAGGTGACTAGACCAGATTTGACTAAATGCTGTGCTATCTGGTTTACAGTTTCTAAGCACCACCTTCAACATAGCAGCATAGAGGTAATTTAACATGGTTATGTTCCCTTGATTCTATGGAAAAAAACAGCAGTAGTTATTAGAATTATTTTCAAGAAATATCCCAGAGGTTAATACGCATGCAATTATTTTATTTCATGGGTCTATTAACCTATCCCTCCTTGTGAGATTTATGCACAAAACTCAGTGGGAGTTTGCTGGGAAGATTTGCATGTCTAGTTTCCATTAGCGTTAATAGGAGGTGTGCATGTAAATGCCTTCTATACTCATAGAGAGTAACCTTCCTCTGAAGAAAGTTCATAGTTCACCTTTGCTCCAGCTAGTGTATGAAACTGAACAGTCGGTTCACAGATTTTTCCTTTTCTTGTATGTCACACTAAAATCTTCAGCTCACATAACTCTTTCCATCTTCTTTTTTCTTCCTCTTAACTCTTATTCATCCCTTCTGTTTTCTTCCCCTCCCATGGCTTTTCTTTCATTAATAGACAGCTTCAGCCTTTCAGCTGATGTTGGGAACAACATTGCTCTTTTCACTTCCTCAGTATTACGCTCTTTCAAGCTAGAAGAAAACCAAGAAAATACTCTATTCAGCTCCATTCTTATTGCAGCAGGTGATATATGTATGCCGTTCATTCCAAAAGGAGGGAGTCTTTGCAAGAGGGATGGTACATGATTTCAAGAGGAGTCTGGACAGGTACTTGTTAGAGAAACTTATGGAGGGTCTCTAAATAGACAAACTACCTCAGGCTCAGGAAATTCCCTAAGCTGAATATAGCTGAAGCTGGAAGAGTGCTCAGGGGAAGTATCACGAATGATCACCCTGTCCTTTCTCTCTCTCGCTGTTCACTTATGTCCCCTGTTGGAGTCAGGATACTGATGTGAAGCAGTCTGCCTGTTTTTATGGGATGTTGGGCGTTTCAGGATTACTCCCTGTCTTTCTCCTTACCATGTGCTGGCACTTCAGAAGATTAGTGGATTCAGTTTTCAGGGCTGCAATCCTGATGTAGCAGGGAAGGAGCTGCCTGTTTGCTGCTGCCCATTGAGCAGGGGGCAGGTATGGCATATGCAGGAGTGCCACCCCTTGCCCCAGCTTTCTCTGGTTATTCTGAAGCCTGAAGGAGAGACAGGCAGCACCAGGCTGACTTTAGGAAAGGAAGGAAGAACTGAGACAAGAAACAGATTCCCTGTACCTCAAAATGGCCTTCCTAGGAGAGGAGGTATAGAAGAATAAGCAACACAGTAGCAGCTACAAAATGATGCTGTGAACAAGAGTAGTGAGCATATATGCCTTACCTGCTTGTCAGTGAGACTCAGCCCTGGAAGCTGCTTCTCAGAGAGGCATCTCCAGGGGAAACTGAGGGGCTGGGAGACTGCTCGTAAGTGGTGGTCTTCATCTCATGTAACGTATGTGTCAAATCTGAAACTCTGTTTTGTCCAGTGTGCTGCTGGTCATTCCTTAGCCAGCAAATAAAGGAGAGGAGCTGAATTAGCAGCTGGAGCATACCAGTTATAGATCTGCTGGACACAGGTGAGCAAAGCTGAATTTTCCTCAAAGTCTTTGACCAAGTGTATCAGTACCAAGATATCCATGGCACCTTTTGGCAAAGGAAAGAAGCAGTGTTTCCCTTGCATTCTGGCTATGGTGGTGAGGTTTTTCCTGGGAGTGGTTTTACTTCCTATGCTGAAGTGTGGTGGGAAGTTGTGTGAAGTTGAACAGATGCTGTGTGGCACCCTAAATAGACCATATGTTTCAATGCCAGGAATGTTGATACTTAAATTTATCATTTGCAGAGCAATTTAGTATCCTCTTGTGAGAAATGATTCAACTCCTTAGAGCTCCTGTCTCTCCATCTGTGTTTGTATAGCAACTAGTTAGCAAGTGGTATTGCTATACAATAGTGCTTTAGTTCCTGTTTGGATCCTTTTGCATGTGGTATGAGTTGCTAGCACTTAACTAACTTAATTTGGCTAACTGCCCTTTCACTTGACAGCATAATTCATGAACTCGTGAAACAGGGCCACAGGTTAGGTAATCCAGTGGGGCAGTGGATAGGAAAAAGGGGTTTTGTTTGCTTGATTTATTTTGTTATGAGGTGATCAATGAAAATAACACAAGTTGACAATGGATCTCATAGCATGCACATGTATCATCTTCTCTCTCACTCAAAATAATTCTTCCTTTTTTTTTTCCAAGGTAAATATTATGGAACAGATGCTTTTGGTTTGCAGTTCCCTATAACATTGCAAAGGGAATGTGTATCTCCTAAGGCACATTATTGTTCCAGCAATTGCAGCTTCCAAAGGATCACTGCCTTAGAAAGGAAACAGTTTCAAATTAAAAAAAAAAAAAAAAAAAAAATCCCCTTCTTTTTATATCTTTGGCTTCAAAAATGGATATGTAATTCATTGCACCTGTAGTCAATTATCCATTCAAAACAATTGCTATTTCGCAGTGATTAGCTGATTTGCCAATATGAGAGGCAGCTGGGTTTTCCATGGCCAAGTAGTAAAGCACAAAGCAATGAAATCTTCTAAGCCTCGGTTCTTCTCCTTTTAAAGCATGCAGAGAAATAATCTTTCTGCTTCAAAATAAGGCTTCCTTCTAAAGTAAAAACAGCATTATTTCAGGTTTAAAATTGGAGGTCCAGAGTGGGGGATTTGGGACTTGTTTTTTTTTTTTTTTTTTTTTTTTTTTTTTTTTTTTTATATGAGATGACTGCAGTGGGCAGGTGCAGATCTTCACAGGTTCTCTGTGAAGACTAATTGCTCTACCCCTTTCCATGCCAAAATCATCTGAGATGCTGTGTGTCCTGAACTTCTGTGGCACAGCTTCTTGGTCACAGCTTTGTGACTTTGTCATTGCTCTCATGACAAACTCTACCTGTCCTTTCTGTGCTTTTTCAAAGTGTTGGCTTTTTCTACCAGCTACCAAGACTGAATGTTAGTTGTTGTTGAATTGTGAGGAGCAATTTGCCATCTTTTGTCCATTTTATGCATCATATGAAATTTATGTTGGAAAAACACAGTTTTAAGGAAATAATCTGACCCTGCTGCTACCTTTAATCATACTGGTATAAAGCATGTTAAACTTCATTGAAGTAAATGGCTTTTTAGGTGAAAATAACCTAGATAGGAGACATGAAGTAACAGGCTATGGTGTTTAGATGCTGATCTTTATTTTCTTCTTAAGAGGTGCAGGGTAATTCACTACAAATAAGTGTTTGAGGGAGGTATGGCTAATAAACATGGTTCTTCACCGCCTACTTCTGGATTTGTTCCCTGCTGTTCTTACTAAAACTATTAGATTGTTAATGGAGAAAAAGTACTTCTCCCTCTCTTTGCTTTAATGTTTTGGGGAGAATGAAATCACGAAATATACTTTTGAGAGAGCTATTTGAGGACCGGATACAGCTTTCTTGTACCCTGCTTTCTGGGTAACTTCAATCTTTCATATTTGCTGTGAGTTTGATTAGCATCTAATGAGATAGGCCTGGTGTCTTGGAAGATGCAGCTGCATGGGAATGGCCCTGTGGCCTGTCTAATCCAGTAAGGCCACAATACTCTTCAGCTGTCTGAAAGAAAAACAGTTGTTGTCTGAGAGGTAGGGTGCAATTCAGTTACCTTAAGCATAGGCATCTTGTGCTGTCTGAGACACCATGGGCATCCATGTAGGGTTAGCAGCTTTGACAGAAAACTGAGAAGAGACCGGACCTTTTGGGGGCAGCCATTAAAGGTCAATAAGGTACCCTGGGGTGTGTGTGATGCACTCAGCTGAGCCCATGATGGTCTGAGAGATGTGTGACATGTCAGAGTAATGAATTCCCAGTCAGATAGCTGAGGAAAGATCACAACCAATCAAGCAGGCAAAACAAGAGCTAATTTGATGTCGGTCATTAATCTCAGGACTCTTGCTAAGTGGTATTAAGAGAAAAAGTAAGAACTAGGCATGAGTGAAGTACATAAGCTGGAATGTTAGATGTGGTTGAGTAGATGGAACCTGGCTCCAAATGAATACCAAACTTCATGGTATCAGAGCCAACCACTGCAGGTTTTTAGAGTTGGTAACATCAAAAGTTAATCCAATTTTGTGCATATAATTAAATTCCCCCCTGCAAATTTCTTCCCTGTTACTTTTGGAATCACTACTGGCAATGGCTAAACTTCAAAGGGTATTAAGATGGAGCTCTTTTGGAGGCTTATTGCAGCCTTCAGAACTAGTGTGACAGCCTTGCGAGGACAAAGGAAAAAGGGTCCTTCATGAGAAACTGATTTCCTTCTAGGAGGAAATAATTTAAGACAACTTTTCTTCATGATGGTTTGCATTTTTTCTTCTCAAGAAATCAGAACTAGGGTGACATTAAAATATACTAATGTAGAATATAATAAAATCAAGATGTAATAAAAATACCATAGACTGTGGTTCAAATTTGGCTTTCATTTAGGGCAGTATGGATACCATTCTCTTAAAATAAGTTTCCTCTCTATGCAGATCAAGGAGTAAATCAGCTTTTAAGAAAGGCAGAAGAAGTTCTTGTTTTAATGAGGAAGATGTAATCCACATTTGAATCTCAGTACCGTGGGGTCAGTAGAAGGAAAATTCTCTCTGAAACAGCAAGCACAGGCTCCTTGGTGCTCAGACTGTTCAAACGTCAGGAAGTTGCATGGTCTAAACAGTAGAAATCTTTCATCTTGGCTGAGCCCCCACCAGTAGCAAGGCAGGAAAACTTTAAAAGCCTTTTCTTTGCTTTTTTTCTCTTCAACCACCTACTTGCTTGTTTCTCTGATCTACATCTGAAAGAAGAGCTTGTTCAAAATCAGTTCAAGATATGACAAGGGAGCAGATCTACATCTAAAGCATTATATTCAGTGGATGCAATCCCAGACTCCTTAAAAAGCCAAGAAAGGAAAAAAATGCAGTGATTTTAAGACAAAGAGTTCCTATATTTCATTTTCTATAGCGAATCTGACAAGAACAATTTTAGTAACTGCAAAGCATGATATAATGCCACTGTCTGTCTTCATATGTCCATTCTCCATCTCATCATGAAATCTGAACATCTGAACTTCTGCTGCAGGGTTTAGTTTGAGTGCTATCAATCTCAAGGATTCATAATCGCAAAACACCTCGCAACTAGGGGCTAATATTGGAATGAAATACACTCACATATATGCAAGTACGCATGCACTAAAGAACTTATAGAAGTAATGAATGCTAGGGACATGGTAGAGATTTGCCTACCCTTCTAGTTTTAGCGCTTTTAGGATCCACTTATTTCATAATTTAATGCTTTTCTTTCAACGATGGGGATAGAAATCTCATTAAAAAATAAGCATCAATATTCTCGCATAGTTGCATGATTTTGGCCATGATACCCAAGTTCTTAAAGAATATACTAAAAATACCGAGGAGCATGATAAAATCATGAAGGTTTTCAACCTCACATCTTCTGAGCAGATCCAGGACAAGATCCCCTGTGTTAATTTGGTAGACTCAGATCATAAATAAGAATGGTTAGAAAGCTGCTTTTCTAGAAAAGAAAGGAGATGACAAAAATAATGAGAATAACTTAGCAAATTGTTTTGCCACTCAGCTGCTATTTACCAACACATATACATATATGTATGTTTACATGTATACATATATATACGTATTACCTATATATAAAGAGATGAACGTGATGAGACATATAGATGTATTTGACATAGCAATAAAATGGCTTATCTTGAAGAACTTCCAAACTGAGAAAAGGCTGTGGGTGTGTACTTCCTGAGCATAACAATATTAAATTAATAGATATGTTAATTCCCTACATCTGCTTCTGAATGAGGAGAGGTAAAAATCAGGTTTTAATAATTTTAAAAATGAAGATTTAAAATAAAGAATTAGAAATTAAAAGAAAAATGCAATAGGAAGAATAGGCTATTGGGGATGGAAGACATCTTGTGTATGTGGCCCTTTGACAGTCCGGTGTATGTTACTGCACAGTACAGTTCCATTCTTGACTTCCAGTCATAGAAGTTCTTGAATCTTACTGGCATGAAAGGATAAACACGGTATTTTCCAACAACCAAAAATATTTGTTCTTCCTCAAACCAAAATCCTGTCTTCAATGTCCATCACATATTAGAAAGTCCTAGTCCTATAATTTCTAGCCCAGATGGGCAAAGTGAAATACATGGATCATTTCCTGTACCTTTTGGGAAATAAGAGCAGTTTTTGTCTGCAGGTAGAAAACTGTTCTGTTGCTGACTTTCTTCACTAGTAGTTACTACAGCTCTCTGTCCCCATTCCACCTAGCAAGTTGAGAAGAATATTCTTGATCCTGCTTTCTTATCATAGAATCACAGAATCACAGAATGCTGAAGGTTGGAAGGGACCTCTAGAGATCATCTAGTCCAACCCCCCTGCACACGCAGGGTCACCTACAGCACGTGGCTCAGGACTGCGTCCAAGGGGTTTGGAAGATCTCCAGAGAAGGAGACTCCACAACCTCCCTGGGCAGCCTGTGCCAGGGCTCTGGCACCCTCACAGGAAAGAATTTTTTCCTAAAGTTCCTGTGGAACTTTTGGTGCTTCAGTTTGTGGCCGTTTCCTCTAGTTCTGTCAGTGGCCACCACTGAGAAGAGACCAGTGCCATCCTCCTCACTGCCTCCCTTGAGGTCCTTATAGACACTAATGAGGTCTCCTCTCAGCCTTCTCTTCCTACTAAATTTTGCTGCTTCTTATTGCAACAGCTCGGCTTTGGTCTCTTACACATTTAAACTGCAGACGCTGAATTCTTCTCTTGCCTTTTGCTCTGAGCATACAATTTCCTTTTTTTACCCGTTTTATTTGCTCCTCTATCTTTTCCTATTCCTCGCTGCACAATCTGTCTAACCTTGAAGGTCGTTCACATCCATACTCTCCCTCCCTGTCTAGTCTAGTCTAGTCTCTTATCTCAGAACATTAATTTAGCTTGCCTACAGTGAGTGAAAGTAATAAAAAAATAATTGGTTATTTGCCGTACTCCTAATCAAGGTTGTATTCATGTGTCTTTCTTTAGAGCTAAATGGTAATAAAAGAACTTGCTTTCTGTAAAATATATTAGAATCCACTGAATCCATCAATAAATATTATACACAAAGATATTTGTTTTTCTTACACTAGAAAATTCCACGTGGAAGTCTAGTAATGCTACCTTTTAATTATTTCCAGAAGATTAAGATATCCACCTACTAAATAAAGGCACCAATTTAGTTCTTTTATCTCTCACAGCAGAGTTGTCCAAGATTGACAATTGAGGTTAAGATGGAAATTTAACAATATAAATAATAACCCTTTTGTTTAGCTCAATGAAGCCATGATTCTTATGAAATGTTTACCATTTTTGTTTCCTTCATTTCCAAACATTTAAATTGCAGTCAGGACACAGCAATAAAACTGCAATTGTTTTTAAATGCTGCTTTTCGAATCAACAAACATTAAAAAATTGCTGTAGACACAGACCTCACCATCTTTCCAGTGTTGCATGATCAAAGTTATGGCCAATTTCTACACCAGAATTCCTGATCTTGTGCTGTTATCTTCATAGCTGAGTTTCTGTTGTAGGGAAAGACCATTGATACAAGTCTTTTTTTTGGAGGAATCCCAGTTTCTAAAGACATTTATTTAGGCCACAGCTTGAATTGCAATTTTGTCTTCAAAGCCAAACAAATAATGTTAGGGTTGAGGTGGCGGTCAGCTTTTTTCTAAGTCTCTCTCTTTTGCTGTTGCTCATTTGAGGTCTCTCTTCATTGCTTCTCACACTTTGCTTCACACAAAACAATACTCTGAAATGCTCCTCTTTACTTCAGTGCTTGATTTTTCCCAGGAGCCTTACGTTCTTCTTTGAGTGGAAAAAAGTGCCTCATGCCTGGTCCTAAACAAAGAGATTATTTTCAGTGAGGTGTGAGACAACCCATGACAGTAACCTGAAATGCCGATGCTACACCATATTTGCAGGCTTATATTACTTTGCAGTCCCAAAAATCTGTTTATAAAAGAGTGGATGTTTTGTATTAGTCGTAGACTGAACTATTAAAACCTCACACTCATGTAACAATTTATTTTCTTCTCTTTTGGAAATTAACTCGGAAATGACTCCTCAGCACACAACAGTTATGTAGAACAGATTATTTTGCGGTTGTATTAGAGTAATATTCGGGCAAAATAACACTTTCTAAAAAAATTCAAACCATTTTAAACAATTCTCAAGCTGTCCTATGAGGCCTGTGGCCAGTGTTGTCCCACAGAGTCAGTACTGGGCCGTTCAACTTGTTCATCAGTGACTAGGATGAGGGGACAGAGGGCACCCTCAGCAAGTTTGCAGATGATCCCAAACTGGGTGGAGTGGCCAACACTTCAGAGGACTCTGCTGCCATTCAGAGAGACCTAGACAGGTTGGAGAGTTGGGCAGAGAGGAACCTCATGAGGTTCAACAGGGACAAGTGCAAAGTCCTGCACCTGGGGAGGAATAACCCCAGGCACCAGGAAAGATTAGGGGTTGACCTGCTGGAAAGCAGCTCCATGGGGAGGGTTTTGGGAGTCCTGGTTGACAACAAGTTAACTATGAGGCAGCCATGTGCCGTTGAGGCCAAGAAGGCCAATGGGATCCTGGCTGCATCAGGAGAAGTGTTGCCAGCAGGTCAAGGGAGGGGATCCTGCCCCTCTGCTCAGCTCTGGTGAGGCCGCCCCTGGAGTACTGGGTGCAGTTCTGGGCTCCCCAGTACAAGATGGACGGGGGAACTTCTAGAGAAGGTCCGGCATAGAGCAACAAATATAATCAAGGGACTGGAGCATCTATCATATGAGGAAAGACTAAGCGAGCTGGGCTTGCTTAGCCTGGAGAAGAGAAGATTGAGAGGGGATCTGATCAGCATGTACAAATATCTGAGGGAAGGATGTAAAGAGGATGGGGCCAGCCTCTTCTTGGTGATGGCCAGTGACAGGACAAGGGGTAATGGGTACAAATTGAAACACAGTAAGTTTCATCTCTCTATGAGGAAGAACTTCTTTACTATGGGGATGACAGGCCTGGCACAGGCTGCCCAGAGAGATTGTGGAGTCTCCTTCTCTGGAGATCTTCAATCCCGCCTGGATGCCGCCCTGTGCCACGTGCTCTGGGTGTCCCTGATTGAGCAGAGGGGTTGGACTGGATCATCTCTAGAGGTCCCTTCCAACCTTAACCATTCTGTAATTCTGTAAAATAGATAAGCAGATTTTAGTCTACTTAGGTAAGAGAAAAAAAAAAAAATAGGATTGAGACCAAGTATGGAGAATTCATCAGCAAATAATGCTGTTTTTGAGAAATTGACAAGAAAATGGAAAGCAGAAAGAAGCCTTGAAAAATAACTCTGTCTGCAGTACTAAGCAGATTAATGTCTTGCTGATTCCTCCTTGAGCTGTAGCTCTATTTATGAGGGATTATCATGCTCCCCCTGGCCTTGTGGTGGTCTCTGCATCTTGCTTCTAGCTTCAGCTACATTCTTGCTTGAAGACAGTATCAAACCTTTTTTCCATTTTATTAGGAGCAGGCATCCATCCTGGATCTCTTTGACAGCTGATTCCATGACGTTTTGCTGCGATGAGCAAGAGGCCGATTCTACAGATCTCTTTGACTGCCATAAACTATTTTTTTGCTGAGTCCATTAGTATGTGCTATTCACCACGTGATAAGGTGATAACATTTGGTCACACAGCTGAAGCAATGCCATACCCAAGATGACAAACTAACCCAGAAAATCCAGTAGCTTTGTGTAAAAATTTAGGTTCAAAATTTTACTAAATGCATGGACTTCACCATAAAGTGTTTGATTCTACAAGCTAGTTGTGTGCTATGCCTGAACTGTACTAAGACAAAGATTTATCTGTATCGACTGAAGGGTTACGTGATTCTAGTGTGGCATCCTGTGAAGTGTCACCATCCTGAAGGCCACCAAGCATGTTCGGTCACTCACATTGGGAACTGCAGGGGAAGAGGGACATGCGGAGCTGGTCCATACGTGCAGATCGGCGTGAATCAACAATCCCTGAAGTACACGCAGGCAGAGCTGATGGAGCCCGAACAGTCTTTTCTGCTGTTGATCCATAGATAACAGGAGCATTTCCTAATGCTGCCACCAAAATCCTATTTGCACAATGTAGCATTTTCCTTTTATTTTAGGTATGAACTCAATCTAGTGAAAATAACATGAACAGTTTCTTTTTCTTTTTTTTTTTTTTTTTTTTTTTTTTTTTTTTTTTTTAATGAAATCCCAGGACAAAAAGGATATTAAAGTTTCCTTTCTTTTTCTTTAAACTGTATTGCTAGCCAAAAGAAAAATATCATGGCAACTTGTGATCTTTTGTAACTCATGCTTACACCTACAGAGAACTAGGTAAAACAAGGATGCAGTGACATGCCTTAAATTAGATCTCATTTAACAAGCTTCAGAAGGATATTTATAGTAGCACAATGTCAAAAAAAGGAATAAATTTGTGGACTTCTTTTTTATAATAAATGGCTATTTCCTTGGCTGACAATTCCCAGTATCTCCTTTGCTATTATTTAAGCAGCAGTACCTTTTTGAATAAAAATTTCCTGCCTGAGAGAGATTCTTGCTGCAGTCTGGTCACAACCTGGACCTGAAAGAGTCGGAACTCTTTTGGATTATGACCCGGATTATGCTAGAAAGCAGCATCACAAGCTTGTTCTTAGCCACACTCTGTTGTCAACATACATTCTGTTGATTGATACTTTAATAGCAATTAAAGTAATGTTTACACAGTGAATACAGAACAGTCAAGAATAATGTTTAATCTGACATAGTCTTGACACTGATGGACACCTTAATGTGCTGCCCTAATATAAATAGTATTTTCAAACTGCCAATGAGAAATGTAGGAAAGAAAATACAGCCAAAATTCAAAACACATCATTCTGTTACTTGCAGACTTTCCAACTTCTGTTTAGCAAAGGGTAGTGCAGTAGCACAAACATTGTATTTCCCAATATCGCTCTCTTTGCTGAATTACACGTTAACATTCAGGTCCAAAATGAGAAAAGGCTAACTACTTCTTACTCTTTATCGCTGTATTAAATGACTTAGATTCAGCAAGTTATTTGAGCACACAATTGGCCATTGAGTTAAATGGGACTTACTCACCCGCTTAAAACTAAAGATAGCCTGCAGGCTGAACACTGTAACATCGAGATATTAAAAATAGATTAGAGTACATCAATATGAAAATCGAGTCCTTCCACCATCCAAATTACAGAAAGAATTGAGAAGCAAAGCAACAAATCCAGCATACGATATATAATACCTTTAGGCATTACGGGATAATAAGTAATTATTTTTTTCTGAGCCATTAAAGGAAAGCATTGGTTTTAGAGAAGTACTTATTTCTAGTAAAATTTTAGTTTTCACAGGAAATACAGACAGACAATTCTATGAGTTTGCTAGAAACAGCCATCTGCTTCTCCTGCTTTCTCCTAAAGGGAATAAATTCCTTACATCTGGCCTGTATAATAGGACTTAGTGCCTGATCCAAGACACAATGAAGTTAAATGATGTCTTTCCCTTAGTCAGGAAAAAAATCAGGATTGTATTGCTTTTATAGCTAACATATCCTGCTGCTTTTGCTGCTTTTAGTTTTGAATGTTTTCCTATTCTGGATAATGGGCAGATGTTGTTGCCTGCATGTCCTTATTTCTAGATTTATGCCCTGGAATTCGCTTACCTTTCCAACATTGTTCAGTACTATCAATTTTCAACAGATCAGGGAAAAAATTTTTTAATTGCCTGAAAAAAACAGAAATTGCAATTGAAGCAGTAGCTTAAAGCTTTCTAGCTTTTCCAATGTCTGTATTTTATTGGCTAATTAGATAATTATTTCTAATTTCTTTCAGCTCTAGATATTTTTATTGCTTTTTGGACAGTACTATTAGTTTCATTCTCCATGTAGTTTACCTGTGAGCACAGGAGCCTTGCCCAGCCATTTCCTTGATAGCGAGCTAACCTCTTCCTTTCTGAGGACCTGAGACAGATGTATTCCATGGGGAAAGAAGTCCCTAGGAGTTCTCTCCTCCTCTGCCATATCTTCTATGGGCAAGAGCTGCTTTCCATTTTGGTACAGGGCAGGTCTTTGGCAAAATATTAGAAATCTCTTTACCATTTTTTTGTATCATTTTTAAAGATGCAGAGAAGTTGTGCTTTCTGTTTTCCACAAAAAAAGTTATTAGTTTATTAGTTATTATCATTATTAGTTTAAATAAACCTTTGTTGCTATATTGAATATTGTGTATGGTGCTGTTAAGCACTACCTTATACTTACATGTACAACAGTTAATGGATTTAGTGAGAATGCTGTTGATTAAAGATATGTTTCCTCAAAAAGGATGATGATAAAATATGGAATGGCAGGTAACTGAGGGGAGATATAACATAAATTTATAAAATCATGAGTGCCAGGGAAGGAGCAAGAGAGAATGAATGCTCTCTAGGAGTTAGCAAAAGGAAGTGGCCCATGGCAGGTTAAAGCAAGCAAAGGATATCATTCTTGCAGCATGTGGTTTAGCTGTGGAGCTCGTGCCCATGGGATGTCAGGGATTCTTAAGGCTTATACGGCTCAAAATCATGGAATGTGACTATTAAACACAAATTCAGTGATCTCTAGAGCAGGAAGCCTAGAGCCAAAAACTTTCCAGAAACTGAAGAAGTAATCCTGAGGTTTCACTGCACACTTACGCAACTCCTAAACTCTTCTCTAAGTAGGTACTGTGGTTCCTTGTTGGAGACATCTTACAGGGGCCAGACAGACCTTTGTTTTAACCTGCTTCATCTCTTCTTACGTTCTTAGATAAAGTGTGTGCTAAAAGTCTTAGCAGGTGCCTGGATTTGTGGCTTCCCTGATGCAGCACTGGTGCAGGGACTGTTATTGCCTCTAATGGGGTCTGGGAAGCAACCAGCTCGGACCTTGCATTTAGCTGGGTCATTTAATAAAACAGGTAGAAGATTGTAATTCAAAACATTACTGGTGTTTTAATGACTTAGAAATTACAAATGATTTTTGGTGAACTAGAAATGGTGAGTAAAGGAAGTCATCTAAACGGCTTGAAATCTGAAAAATATTTGTCTGTGATATGTAATCCATAAAGTAAAAGTCAAACTCCGCAATCTAATATACTGTAGAGTCTTCTAAACTTGTTTTAGAATTGGAAAAGATGCTGCTAGTGTATGGTATTTTTAGTTCTTGTTATTACCTGTCTTTTTTGTGGAACTTGATAATTCAGTGCATAAGAAGTTATCATTAGCTCATGAAATCACCTGGAAATTGTTTATTGAATTCAGCAGATTCACCCTTAAATGTTTTGGTCATTCTTTTCAAAGCCTTGGTGGCAATTTTGTTGTCAGTCCAGATCTAATACACTTTGCTGAATGTCCCTTGGGATTGTTATTCTGTTCCTTCAAGACAATCTTCCTGAGCAGAGAATGCAATTATTAGTATTTAAATAGTAGTTTGCTTCGATGTAAAGAGTAATAAGCAACCTACAAAAGAACATTCATTACTGGATCTCTCCCTTGATGCATGACTGTAACCTTAAAGGTTTATACCATCTTTACTTGTGCATTTGCTACCATTGTTTCTTCTTTTTAAATAGTGTCTATTTCATCTATAATATATGCTCATCTTTGCTTTTGGTTTCAAGACTGCTGTTTGAATATTGATGTTAAACATACACATGCATATATAGACATATATATGTATGTATGTGTTTTGCTGATTCCTGCATGGAGATTTGGTGCCTGATTTTGCCTATTCTAACCAGTACTGCCAGAGCTGATTGGATGTACATCTGTGTAGGAGATTGGTATCAAGTCTGGTGTTCTAATTCAGGACAGGTGCAAAATGCCATGGATGCGAAAGCAAAACCTTGGGTGGTATCTGATGTGAGAGTGTTTCGCAGTATACTTGGCTAGCCAATGCGCAGGATATGTTTCTAAATTGCTCCTCAAGTTACTTGGTAGAAATAAATGTAGAAAAGCTTTAGTAATGAACACTTTTTTGGTCCTTTTTTGGGGTATTATTAAAAAACCAAACAAATCTCCATCAATTTGGTTATGTTTTGTTGTATTGCTCTAATTTCAAAGAACACTTATTTCTCTGTATGTAGTTGATATTTTGTGTTCCAATCATCTGTGGGGTTTTTTTGAGTTAGGCAAAAAAGCCCTTCCTTATTGATCTTTACTTAAAATATTTGTCTTAGATTTGTCTTTTTTCACTCCATTCCCATGAAAGGTTTCCCATGAAAGTGGTCCAAACTGGGAAGACGTTATAGGAAAACATTTTCATACAGAAAATATCTTGGTGATAAGTATTTTGTGGAGTCAATTAATGTGAGTAAGCAGACTGCATTTTTTTTAAAAACTATTTTTAAGTTTAAATTAGTGGAAATGCATTTGTAATTGAATCAGGAGTACAAAGTGACAAGGGATACGAAACTGTGATAAAGACTTGGCAGAGCTTGGACTGGATAAGAACCTTTCATTGCTTATGCTTAAATAGTATTGTCTTTTTTTACTTTATGCACTACAGTAGTTGTTGTGTTTTCAGTATTCCATGATAGATATGTGGGGTCAGAATCATTTGTGCTGTCTTAGTTTCCAAAGCTTACATCAAGGATGAATTTGGCCCTCATATTTATTATTTTACCAATCAAAATGCATGAAAAATCCTGGGATTTATTTCAATTATATGAATAAGTGAAATGAATACTATGAAAGAAATTTACATTTATATAGCACTTCTCATTGACAAAGGTTCTCAAAGCGATTTGCTGATAGTCATGTAAATTTCTAATTAAGGATTCTTTTCCCAATTATTCCTTTTAAAATGGGTGTCTTTTTAATCACCAGAACTCTAGGCTAAAGTATATTAAGTATGTCATACTCCAATCTACAGCCTTGCAAATTATGAAGTAGAATTGTAACCCCTCTCTCTGTTAGCTAAATCCTTACTCAAATGAGTAATCCCATTGAAGTCAATGAAGCTACTTACACAATTATTCAGTAGTATATTAAAATATTGTATAGCTTAGGCCTGTATAAGTCAGAGACAATCAGTTAAGGTTATTCTCCCTCTATACATCTTCCTTTCAATTTAGTAAATGATAATGCAGTCTTCCAGAATAATATGAACTCATTTTTCATCCAGAAACTAACAGAGGGATTAACCACTCCATCAAGAGGGAGGTCTTCTTGAAAAGGGTATGATCCTTCACAGGAACACGTGTCAGTCCTCATGGTGTGTAAGTTGTTATTTGGCAATGATGAGAATGGCTAAGAGTTGCTTCTGACTTGTTACATGATCAGGGCAGAAACATGAATTATTTTACAGATTCTCTGTCCTAAAATAATGAGACCCAAGTCTGCTCTAAACTAGTGTTGCAGGGTGTCACCATGTATTACAACTTCTTATGTGCATGTATTCTAATTTGCATACAGACAGAGGAGTTAGATACTTCATTTGCTCTTGGGAAAACTTATTCTGTAAGATTTTTACACTGATCTAAATGCACCAGAAAGGCAGTTCTACCAGGAGTATATGGATGAACCAGAGTTTTCTTTGTTCTCTGTCAGCAAGAATAACTGCTTTTAAAAAAGAAGTGCTAAAGCTTAAATGGCTTGGAACAATTGTCAGTGGTTCACTAAAAGGGAAGTGAGAAACTTTAGTTTTGCCTTTGCATAACAGCATTTAAAAATAAAAGTTCCTTTTTTTTTTTTTTTTTTTTAACTTGAATCTTTCCACATATTTTAATCTATATCTTGGTGTTCAATATTTTTAGACCTCACAGCAAATGCACTGTGGCAGAAGAGCAGGATGGGATGATATTTCAGGGTTAGAACTACACTTATGAAGGCAGAGTGAACATTAGAATTAGGCATCAGAATTAGAAGATTTAAGCCAAGTTAGAAGATTTCAGAATCATAGACTTTTAAGACCAAGGAGAACTATTACAGATCTCATTGATCTCTTGAATACCACAGACTATAAAGAAAACATTCAGTCATTCTCATATTGAATAAAGGGTATCACTGTCTCTCAGCAAGGCTCTCCTGTCAGTAGGACCAGAAATATTTACACAAGCAGTGAGTATTGCAGTCACCTTTTCTGATCTTCTATTTATTTCACCTTTTTCTATCAGTTCTGCCTTTCAAGATAGCAATTTCACTTTTGATACATCATGACCATTGGAGAGCTGTTACCGAGTCCCTCATCCACAGGGCCACCTTCGCAAGGAGAATGCATTTGCTCTTCCATGCATCTTGTCTCCATGCATCTGCTCTGTGTGCCGTCACTCCTTGAGCCGGATCCATCTCATATTCATGTCTCATGTTTTCTGATGTCGGCAAAACTGTTCTGGATTTTTCATCAGGGCAATTGAGATAAAGGAAATGGTGAAATGTTGAAAATTTGATCCTGTCAGTTTATTTACCATCATAATATAGTTGTGATGGTAAATACCATCACAGTATAGTTATATGAACTTTTAGATTTCCCTTAGGAGTAAACTCAAAAGAAAAACTGCAAAAATAAGTAGGTCTGAAGTCCAGCAGAGGTTGTAAGCATAACACAAGCCAGGCACCCGCACATACCCCATTATATAGTGGTAAACAGAATAGATTCCAAGCAATTGGTTCAGTTTGTATTACCAGAATCTTGCAACTTGACTGTCCAGGATGCATACAGATGTTTTTCTCAGGCAAAACTAACATATATTTGTTTTGCAAGGGAAGTAGCATGGAATAGGAATATTTTTTTACATGATACCCTACCATATGTCCTAGATGACTCACCTTTCCTAGGCATAAACACCAGTAATGAATGCCAAAGGGAACTAACATTGGTGTGTTTAAGATCCTGTTTTGAATCAAAATAAGCAAGAATACTTAGGTGAAGCATATTCCTGTGCTAGACATGTGGAATGGGGGGCTCTGAATGACTTGGCAATGGAGAGACTCTCTTCCAAGCCTGTAAAGTAAAGGAGATGGAACAAGTTGGGGTGGAAGAACAACTTAAAGAGAATTAGTGTATTAAAAAAAAAAGGGGGGGGAATTAGTGTATTAATGGTTTATATGAATTTACCAGTGACTACCAGTATTCTCTAGCTGATTTTAGTTATCGTACCCATTAGACAACTTCAGTTCTCAAAAGCCTGCAGTCATTTAGATGAAGTCACCACATCTTGAACACCACATATTGAAGCTTCAATAAGGCTTGGTATAATTGCACAAAGAAGGACACAGAAGGACCAGAGACCTCCAGAAAGGATTTCATGCTCATACTACATATGCAGGGGAGAGTGAGCTAGATGGGTGATTGGTAAGATGGGCAAGAGACAGTGAAGAGGACTGAATGATGGAGAAAGTAGGTCCTCAGGGTTCTGTTCACATAGGCCTCTGTAAGCATCATTTAACTGGCATCGGAGTAGTATGACTGATAGGTGCCTTTAGATGCAGCTAAATTGGAAGCCCATCTTACATGTCATGAACAGTTAGTACTGATCAAAATAACATAGAATCCTAGCATCATTCAGGTTGGATGGGAGCTCATCCTGCTTAAAAGAGGGCTAACAGTGAATTGAAACCAGATTGATGAGGGCTTTGTCCAGTTAGACCCTTAACACCTCCTCTTCCTCCTGCCCTCTTACCCCCTGCCCCAACTGAATGTGCTGCAATATTCCTCTCTTCCTTATTCCTTTAAAGAATTTTCTGCTTATTTTTGTTCTTGATCCCATCACGTAGTTTCCTAGTACATACAAATATTAAGGCCTATCCCCTCAAAGCTCTTTTTAGAAATGGCAACCTCCTTTTTTTTTCCCGTCAAGTCAATCTTTACTTTTCTTCAAGTGCTACCTCTGCACCTCTTGAGGCAGGCTGCAAAAACTAGAAGTCCCTTCTTGTCTTTAATATGCAGAAGAAGTGCTACACTGAGGCATCAAATTACTAATGCAGAACACAAGAACAAAATATGATTCATTCATTCTTAGTCTGTCTAGTCCTGCACAACTATTTGATCAAGGTGATATTCAAGGAGGATAGTTTTACAGTGTAACAATAATTTTTATGTATTTTTTCCAAATGTGTGTATTTTAATATTGATGCTAATTTTTGAGGGAGACCGTAGATGTACTTTGAAAAACCAAGTGGTGAAGCAAGTAGGTGTTACATACAATGCAGTGATGCAAGGCTTAGATGGTTGTACCACTCCAGGAAATTTTTACAGCACAATGCCTCATTGCACTCCATAGGGTAGGAGTAGGTATTGGCTCTTTTGGAGACAGCTGGAGATACCTAATTCATCACTTTATTGGGTACACCCCAAAAGCAAGGACAACAGCAAAGAAGTTGTTCTTCTTCAAGAAAATTCAAGAACTGAAGTTTTGCCATTGACTTTACTCGGAGCTGGAGGCAGGCCATTGATGCTGAGAGATGTTTGTTGGAGTGCGCTATTTAATTATCCTTTTGAAGTTTTAGGAATCCCTCACTGGAAAGCAGGTTGCATGACAGAGCAATTAAAAGGCCACTGTCTTTCGAAGAATAGGCAGAGGTTAATGAGCCAAGAAAAATGATAGATTACCGAGGCAAAGACGATGCATTTGCCCAGTGTTATAGAGGAATGGCAGCATGGAGCTCTGAACACGGGAATAAGATAAATGCAACAGGTTTTTACATTATTATAGGAATGAACGAATGAATAAAAGTCTTAAGTAGACATACACAAAAATTGTAATGAGATGTCAGGAATATACTGGGATTTCAAAGTTCCATGGTCTGTGCTTATTCCATTTTAATACTTGGGCTGAACATACAGTTCATTTTTTGACAGTTTTAAACATTAACTGAAGTGACATTTTATATGCCTTGACTCCAGCTATACCATTTTTACAGTACCCAGGAGGAGTTTACAGTGGAATTAACTTTCATGATAGTGTGATGGGAAGAGGTACAGGTTTAATTATATTTGCATTTGTGAGCTGTGCAGCTCCACAGAGCCTGATCAACTGTAACAATTTTGCTATGTTTCTATAAGACAAAAGAAAAGAAAAAAAAGAAATCTATTATTTGAATTGGCAAAGGTTACTCTTAAATTGCAGTGTTGAAATTAATTGATTGTTTTGTGTCAGTGGAAGACAAGATAAACAATTAAGTGTTTTGATATATGCTTTTCTCATTGCTACTTCTAGTGAGAGAAATAAGTAGGGAATAAGTGTGTGTCAGGCAGGATTTTGATGTCTCTGCAACAGAGGATCCCGTAGAAACTGACTCAGCTGCAGAACTGAAGTGACATTTGACTCCAGGAGATTCTGAATGGCATCAGCCTGGATGCAAAAGGTCAATAGGATTTTGAACTGACAGTGGTAAACCAGATACAACTGTGGGTTATTCTTGGCATAGAATTTATATCTGGCTTGGTACAAGTTGTTGTAATTACAGATGATTACAATTATTGAAAGATGGCACTGAATTAGTTATGGATGAGATCAAAGATGTTCTACAGCACCGCAGTGGTAGTCAAAATGACTTTTATATTGGATTAGCCTGTCTCTTCATTGAAATTCTTTTTATAGATTTAAATTTTATTTCTGTCTCTAGGCCTTGTTTCCTTCTTATTTTCCTCCCTTCGGAAACTGGTTTCATCATTCTTATCCTTAACAGAATTACAATCCTTTTTACTCCATACCTTTCTTAGAAGATGCATGCATTTCCATACTAATAGCCTATGCACTGCTAAATAATCCATGCCAGACCTAATACACTTAATCTTTCTCCATTTGTGACAGAATTAATGGTAAGAGCCATTTTGCTACAGTTGAGTATAATTTCCTATCTGTTGATATAATTAATGCCTGACAAGATATTATTCAAATATTCAATATTGCATTGAAAAATGAAACCTTCTAAATATTTCATAAAGTTACATAATTCATTTTAATTAATTAAAATTCTGCTAACAATACAACATGACCTGCTACATTCAGTTTAAAAGTTTCCAGGCTAGCAACATCTGACAGTCTTGGAAAGAGCACAGTGGGAACTCTTGAAAACCAACACACCAATTCAAAAGCCTCATCAGTTTTCAGTCAAATGCAACAAATTGGATCTAAAAGCAGTAGCTTTCCCTGCTTTCATGATCCTTCATGCCAGGCATCTGGCTTTTCACTCAGAGCTGGCAGTGGGGAGGAGAAGCAGGGGGAATCTTGGAAATGCTTTTAAAATCCCCAGGGATTTCAGAGTCTCTGCAGCAGATGTGTAATGTTTTTAAGGTGCTCCTCGTTTGCCAGTGAGCCTAAGTGCAGAGTTTTCCTTGCAAATGTTTAACAGATGTGAGAACCCTGAAACATGATAAGCTCCCTTCCATCCCAACAAGTGGCATTCAAGTCATAACACAACAGGGAAAGCAATTGAAATAGAGACTCTAAATAATTTTGCTTGAGTGCGGCGTTGCAGGTCTCATTAGTACTAACAGTGTAGCCACAGCACTCTGTCCCTTCAGTCATGTTAGAATTTAGAAACAGCTAAGGAGACAAGGCAAAATGATCAGAAAGAGCTTGCTTAGCTTTATGTCCATACATGAAGGCAAACAAAGAGTGAAATGGAGCCTGAAGATTTATCTTAACTGAGAAGCCTTAATTTGATGCCTTAATTATTCATCATTTTAATTATTACTGATATGACACCAGAACTGTGTGATGCAAAGCTGTGTGAGAAACAGGTGCTTGTCTTAAAAAATCCCCAGCTGCAGTCATAAGAATGATGACTGGTAGTTGAGATACTGAACTGTAGCCAGACCTCACCACCACCACTCTGAACAAAAGAGGGAAATGGGATGATGTAAGTGGGTGACTGTGGGACCAGATTTAGCTTTATGTCTTTCACTCCTTCTTTTGGCTTCCCTTCTTTCAATTGCTTCTCCCAACAGATCTTGCTGTGTCTTAAAAAAAAAAAAAAAAAAAAAAAAAANTGACTTTCTGTTCATTTGGGGCAAAAGCCTAGTCACTATAAATGATGGTGTATCTTCTCATGTCACCTCTTCAGAACAGAGGTGAGAAGGGTCTATTAGAAGGCAGATGAGTCTCTAAAACCCTAAGGAGAATGCATCCATAGTATAGCCATTTCTAAACCATTTTATTGTTTTAAAAGGCTCAGATGGCACAGATAATATTGGCACATGAAACAGGCTATTGAAATTATATATGGAGTGTATGCAGAACTTTGAGTACCAGAATCCTTTGGCCGACTGGAGTGCAAAGAAATTTTTGAACTCTTCTCGCGTTTAAATGTGAAGCAACTTTGACTGTGTTTCTTCATGTTTACTCAGAAACTACTAAGAAATTAATTTGCACTGGTTTCCAGGCCTCTAAAAGCAAAGGAGGATCTCAGAGTTTCAGCCCTTCTTATCTTTGATTTCTTCCCTGATATGGCTCACATATTTGAAACATAGACTTTAGAGCCCTCTGAACAGGCTTTGTGACAGGGAGCGAATTTTCTATACTATCCTTGAACCTGAACCTATAGGACACACTACCAAGTGGCATTGCCCTGCCAGACTAGGCATCTTTTCATTCTTTTGAACAGAGGCTACCTTTAAAAAAGGGTAGGGAAACAGCCATGAACGTGGCTGTAACGTACCCAGCTTCAGCGATTCTCTCTTGTCCAGAGGGGCTATGAGGAACATAGCACATATTAGACAGAGCCTCTTTAAAACATAAGCCTTTAGCATACTCCAGGAGACTCAAGAAAAGTGATAACCATGTTTAGAGTAATTCTTTGTACCATAACATGGCTCTGCAGAAATGTCATACAGATTTGCATAGTAATACGCTCCCAGCCTAGTGTTCTTGAAATAGTATCCACCTGTCCCTTGTCAATGCCACCACTTCTAGGTGAGTCTTTTGGGATTTTTTTTTTTTAATTCAAGCTCTATCCCTTTTGATCCAGGATAAACTTTCCTTTCTCTGGCTTCAATTTCTAATTGACAACCCTGCATGACTATAATCTTCCCTTCAGCACCTGGAGACTATCCTCTAATTCTGAAGCCAAATTTAATCATGTTATTTGTCTGCCATCTGATGGTGGCATTTTCCTGTTCTTCAAAATGTGGGCTAACTGAGTTTTGGGTGAACTAGCCCCCTTTTCCTATAGGCTGGTTGCATCTAATAGAGCTTTAAAGGCATTTTAAAGCAACCTTTAATAACTCCATCCATTCTTGAGCTCCTAACAATATACACAACACTATTCTGCTGAAAAAGGATTGCCTGGTTGTTTTTCCCCATCATAGTATGTCCATGTGCTTTAAAACTGGTTGACAGGCTGGAGATTAGGTTCAGGGGTTCAGGAAGCCCTTTCCCTTCCAAACCCCCTGGTTTTTTCCAGTTACTGATGACACTGGTGCAACCAAGGCAGTTCTGAGCTTTTGAAAACCGTTTTCACTAGTTACTTTTGGTTTCCTTGAAGTTCTGGGAGAACAAGAAGCCAATTAACTAGATAAAACTACCTCCTTTTAATCAAAAGCATTGTGATCTGGAAGGAGAGGAAGGAGACAAAGCAATCTGACTCAGAATATGATCACTGCTTTTCAGTGATTTGCCTCTCTGTGAGGAAGTGAAAGAGTATTCTTAATTCTGCCCAAGAGATACAGGCATCAAACGTGGCTCTTCAAAACATTCTTCTCCTCAAAACATGCCTTTGATCCCAAGATCAGCAGGCAGCTAAAAAGCTTGTGTTAGTGCAAGTGCATATTGCTGATACTTTTCATTATATTTGACTTCCCTAAGGAGCTCCTTTTTTTTTATTGTGTACTGAAGCATACAGTACTTTGGAGCCATTTGATTCAATATGGCTAAAGAAATACCAGACAATAGACATACCAGTGGTTTTAGTGACTGCCAAACACTAGTGTCAGATGGTATGTGTCTGTGGCACTTCCCCAGGTGAGTCCAGATTCAGGCTTAAGTCGCGTACCAAAAGGCATTCACGCTTAGTGCGAGCTAATAAGCCATCCTGATGCCATTTTTGGACTCTGTGAGAATTACATAGAGTTGTGGAGACACTTCATTCTCTTGCTGGATTGATTCATTTTTCCACTAACAGTGAAAGGCAGGATAGGTGGCTGAAAGCCGTTGTAAGGAAAGGATGGTCCCGTGGGAGATGGTGAATGGGCTTGAGCTCTGGAGAGTACTCTGGAGAGTAAGGAGAGAAGACAGACTCTTGACTTTCTGTCTCAAACTTGCCACAACTGCATTGCATGCTAATATTAACTTAATCAACTTAAAAATGGTTCAGAAAGGGGTATGTCAGCTGTAGCCAGGATGAAAATTTCAAAAATGATGGGAGAAAGTGTTCTGTGGAGTGTTCCACTGAAATTTATTTTGTAATATTTAGTGAAAAATGAGAACGCAGACACAGGAAAACCATTTCTCTATTTTTAAAAGTTTTTGAGGTGTTCTTTATTAGCCTCATAACTGCATGGTCTTCACTTTCTCTTTTCTTCTTCCCTTTTCTGGCCTCATAATGCTGATATATCTTTCTTCTTAAGTTATCCTCCTTCTGGTAGAAAGTTTGAAAATGAAAAATATGTCTGTTAGAAAGTTTTCTGTGGGAAAAGATGGAGTTAAGAAGAAATATTCTGTTAGAAAAATGGAAACAAATAGTTTCACTGAGTCCCATCACTCAAGATGGCAGAGCAGCTGCAGGGAAAACCAGGGTGTGTGCGGTCTGCCTAAATCTGGGAAGGAGAGCCTGGAGAAGAGGGTGCGGATGGGAAGGACATAAGGAATTGGAACTACAGCTCCCATAGGGCTGGGTGGGAGCCAGCACTGTCACAGAAAGTAGTGGGGACCCATCCCTACATGTAACTTTACAGTATTTTTTCCGAGTGACACACTTGATGATAACATTTTTTTCTGCTGTAGGAATTGTTCTTTTGGCTTTCTAATCTGATTCCACAGAAGAACTAATGATGAAATTGAATTTCGGAAAACAAAAGTGTCATTTTTGTGCGAGCTCCAGTCCTCATGGTCTTAATGGACGCAGTCATACATTTATTTATTTTCTGAGGTCTCCTGTCTCATTTGGTGCACAAGAGCAGCAGTGAATGAAACAAGATAGTCTCGTGAATGCCTACCATTCACTGAAAAATGAAACTGAGAACCATTTGCAGAGATCAACATTATTTATGATCATGTGCAGAAACCTATATTATGTGTTTCTAATGAATTTGATCTATTTTTTCCTCTGATCATTTCTTTACTAGTAGAACTGTCAGTTTAAAACACTTTTAAATTAGAACAGATCAAGAAATAGATAGAATAAATAGAATGTCACACCTACAAATGCTGATCCTGCTCCTTTTACTAAAGTAAAGGGCCTTCGTAATTCATTCATGCCTATGCAGTCGTGACTTATGGGCCTTTTACGCTCATGAAAGAAACATAATAGTCACCCTTCATGGGTGAAATATTCTATATATACTTGGGATTTATTCTTATTGGTCTCTTTCTGGAAATACTCCTCTTAAAGGTCTGACCAGAAATGTTGTTCAAGGATTAGATTTCTTTATGGAAATAAAAGCCATTAATCTCCAAACTATGGACAACAATGTCAACTTCTCTCTCATTATTTTGGATTACCCCGTCTTTACGTCATTTTGATCTTCTTTGTGGCTGGGTTGGACGTGAAGTAGCAAGACATAGTGTGTAGGAGTTAGCTGAGGATACGGTACAAAACTAGTTCTAAAACTAGCTGTCACCGAGCTTAGTGTTTAACCACAGCAGATACCTAGGCAGCCTGAAGAAATCTCAATCACAGGCAAGCAAGTAGATGTCACAGCATCTCAAGGCAAATGCTGCCTAGCTGAAAAGTGTGTGTTGTGCAGCTCATTTCAAGAATTTCTGAATGGATTTTGTATAGATACTCTGAATGGTAGTTATGCCAGAAACAAAACTGGGTGAAGCAATCATAAGCCTTGTGCATAGTTCATCAAAAGTTACCAGTAAAAGCTACCAGTTTACATATAATTCCATCTCTTATAGCTGTATGCACATGCCTGCAAATAAATGAACCACATGTAAATACTAATGTTCTTGTATATGGTACTGGTACCTGTATGTGTCCTGTATCGATAGCTGCCACTGCTTTCGCTCAGACTCCAATCCTGCCATCCTGCATGAACTGTGAAATTACCCTCCGCTGAGTTAAGCATGTATATAGGGTCTAGGTGCCAAATACCCAGAAATATATAGGAATACCCAGAAATACACAGAGATGATGATACATGGCTGGCAGGATTTGCAAAGGCATGTAGAAGCTATATAAACCTCTTTGGGTACCCTGAAATCTTTAAAACACTGGCCTGAATTGAGTGATTTTAGGCAAGATATGTTAGCCCACTTTTGCATTTCAAAATAGTAAGATCTGAGCTCTTCTGAAAACTTGGATCTGTGTGACAGGGCTGGGATTTTTCTGAAATCTGATGAGAAGGTTGGAATATGGATTCTTGCCATATATTACTGAAACCAGTACAGGCTACAGCTTTTTAAAAATTAAGGAATTGGCGCAACTTCTTTGTGCCTGAGTTTACCCTTATGTACTAAAATGCATGAATAGTATTCTCAGACATCATTTGGTATTTTGAGGCCAACTTAACATTCATACCACACATGGGGAAGTTCAACTGAAATTGGAAACACATGTACAAATCATAGCACAACTATGTTATGAGACTTTTCTTATATAAAAAGTCTGAGTCTGAAATAGTTATTAGAGCTGCCATATGAATCTAATTCTGATATTGTAGAATTGAAGATTTTTATCTCTTTGAATGGGATTTTTTTCTCTGTTTTATTTCTGCCTTTTTGCTCTACTTTTTTTCTACTGGCAAAAAAAATATATTGTGTAACACCTCATTAGATAATTACTTGATTACAATTTAATTTCTTAAATGTAGATTCTTTCGGAAGTAATGTGCTTTTAGTCAAAAACTTTTTGTGGATGGTGCTGTTAAGTTGTTAGTTTTTAAACAGATTGCATGGATATGATTATTTCATTAAACTACACAGCTGTGCTTGTGTGTATGTGTGATGGCAAGGGAAAAATCATATAAGGGATATTAAGGCCACAATCAAATTGCACACTGATCACCTGTAATTTTAATGCAGCATTTTCCCCTTCATTAACATGCCCTGAAGTTATAATAAAGTTATAATTAAATTGCACAGAAGTCAGAAAATTCTGAAATGAGGCATTGTTCAGTTCCGCAAGACAGTTGGGTAAAACTGGCAGGTTTTTCAGTGTGCTTAATTAAAATAAGCTTTTACTCTTGCAGGAATGCGGCAAAAAAGAGGGGAACAAGTGAGAAGCAGTGAGTGTAGCACTCGCCTTTTCTTCTTGCGTGTGAGCAGCAAGACGTACTAATTTCCTGGTCGTGACCTCCGCTTGGCCCTCTGACTGTGAAGGAGCTACAGGTGTAGCAAAGGCAGAGCTCTGGGGAGCCCAGAGACTCACAGGTGGGAATGATGAACTCATTGGGTGCCTCCCAGCCTTTATTACTGGGAAGGGGGAGGTAGCCCAGTCTTTGCTGCTTCTTTCTCAGGCTGAGCTGCGAGCAGGTAGAATATGTTTCTTTATTTTTGTGCTTGTGAGATTTGTGGTTGATTTAGATTCACTTCTTAGGGCAGTCTGAGTGATGGTGGATAAAGAAAAGCTTTTGTTTTCATGGGGCTTTTGCTATTTACTGCAAAAAGAGGGTGGTTAATTATGGTTTAATTGGTAGATGCATAGCAGTGAGCGATGTGTCCTGAGGTGAGCTGTCCCTCTCTTTCTCTCCCCAATATATAGGCTTGTGAAGTAGCATAACTGAAACACAACATGAGGGCTGGTTTCCCTGATATCAGGGCAGTAGATTCAGGCTGGAATAGAAAGAATGAATTAGAGATGGGTGATAAGTTAAGGAAAGCAAATGAATAGGTAGAGTATAAATCCTGGGAGAAGGATTCTTTTTTTTCCTCTCTCCTTCCTCTACCATGCAGACTTTGTGAGCTAGTGTGACATGGCGAAAGCATTAGAAAGAAGGTACAGAGCAGTCATTGACAATAGCAAATAATGGCCTTGATCTAGGAAACAAAGCAAGAAGATAAGAAATGGGGATAAATAAGATGTATTTATAAAGGAAGAATACATTTGTCTGCTGAAGATAAAACTCATTAATTTGCCTAGTCTTTTGTTTATCTAAGAAACATTTGGTTAGGAGTCTAGGAAGGAAAGCTGAAGTACAACCACATTTCTCTTTTAATTGCTCTTGTTAAACAAAAATATCTTGTTTCAAAGAGGTAGATGGAGGCAGAGTAACTTTTCTGCCATCCAGGTGATGGTCTCAGCACATTGGGTAGATGGAATGAAGAGCTAGGGCTGCCATATCAATATGCTGTCAATAAGGTGGGAACGTTGTGCTACAGAAATCTCAAACCAGCATTTCTAATAGCAAAGTAGTTTCTTTCTTTGAAGTTAAAAAAAAAAAAAAAAGGGGGGGGGGCAGCCTATGAAAGTAGTTGCCTCTGATTCTTCTATTCTTTTTTCAAGTGCTCCTGGATCTGGGTTTTACACACACACATACACACACACGCAGCCCCTGCGCCTTTAAAATGTCTCTATTGAATTCAGTTTTCCCTGCAGGCAATGAGTGAGGAAAAATGGGGCTGGAGACACCTAGCTATCCTCTGCCTCATGTACAGTGCGCTTACTCTGCACAGCAGCAGCATTGGGAAGCATGTGCTAAAGAGATGGACTTTGTGATATGCAGGGCGAGTAGTTCCTGTAGCTAAAATTGCTCCATACTTCCTTTTATTAAATACATCTTTCATTTCTTTAATTTCATATAATTTTGCTCAGATGCAATCCTGTCAGTTGATACTTGAAATGTTAAGCATATACTGCAGCTGGAGTTACTAACTTGAAATTTTCAGTTACCATAGTTTAGCCACTTCCAAAAATGAGACTTGGGGCAGGGGGAATCATCCCTATTTTGAAAAGTCTCTGTTAGTGTCTCTTCATAATATGTATGTATGTATAGGGGGTTTAACTGTGGCTACACTAGCAATCCTTATTTTTCCTTTTTCTGGCAGCTGAGTTCTTGACTTCCAAACTTCATGTTGTTGACTAGTAGTCTCTGTTTGCGATACTACAGAACTTCACTGTGAGTCCACACAAAGGCATTGCACCCATCTAAATGGACAGAACAAGAATTGCAGAGAAATAAACCATCCAAGTCCTTTTAAAGGGACCCTTGGTTTGCTATTGCTGCACATCCCCTGCTTTTGCTTCTAACGAACGTAAACCTTTGTCTTAATATACCTCTCTCTGCACTGACATCTGTTTCTTATTGCTGTGGTCTAGTGTGTATACAGCTATTCCTGGTGTTTGTTATATGTGGTTCTCATTGGCACTTGGGTCTTAGACCTGTGCTGAAAGAACAGAATGAATGGACTATAGTGTAGCTCCTTTTCTAAATGTGAGGTTATCACTGAAAAGGTGATTTTTTTGTTTGTTTGTTTTTCCCCTTATTACTTGTGCATTCCTCTTTCATAAGCCTAATAGTCATCCTTTTAGGAAAGGGGTATTTCCCTTGTATTCCACAGTGAACATGGCGTTGGAAATCTAAACATAAACTCTTCAGTGTTTTGTGAATTGAACTGGCAAGTGCTTCCAAACCATTTTTAAAAAAAATCCAAATCTCTTGGAAATCAAATAAAAGATCAAATTACATTTTCAAACCTTCCCTGGATATAGAAGTTTTGGACAGTCTAAGAATCTTTCTTGTTCTGATTTCAGATCAACACAAACTTTCTGTAATTAGAGGGTGAAAAGTGTGTTTTCTAGTGGTGCAAACAAACCAGTGATTGATTGCTACTTCTCCTGAATATATACTTTTAATATAGTACATATAGTATTAACCATATATCTATATATGACCATTTAAGAATTTGTTAATTAAAGCTGTATGATCTTTGGAAAAGATTCTTCCTTAGCTTGTTTTGAAAGATTAGAAAATATTTGTTATCCTATTTTATAGTCAGAATCAGCACAGAACTGTGCCTGAACACTTAGAAAGCATGACTATGGAATGCACATGCATCAGATTTTGCAAAATATCTTACTAACTTTGACACTTTCCCATAATGGACTCTTCCTGTATGTAAGTCAAGTATATTTTTTGAAGGAGCCAAGTGAAGCCCTTTCTCCATGAGAAACTTTGGCAAAAATAAAATTGTACTTTTACCTAATTCTTTTTAAAATTCCTTGCTATTATGCAAAAATGCTTTGTATTCTGTCTTCCTCAGTGCAAAATGTCAGAAGATTGTGGATCCTTGAAAAATGAAATTCGGGAAAGAATTGTTGAAGTAGCTTTTAATAGTTGGGGTCTCAAACTCATGTAATGACTAATGAGCAATGATTCTTTGTCAGAATGCAGGTGTAGAGTGAGAGTAGAGGAAAAGATGAAGTCTCCTTAAAGAGTTCTTTGTTAAAAGTCTCAGCAAGAGAGATCACCCAGCCCTATGTTCAGACTGCAGAGATAGCTCTAGGTCTGTTGCAGTCAGTGAGAGTGTTGCCTTTGGGATTCATCATTAACATTTATTTCTGTCTTAAGATTATTTTGAGAAAGCCAGAAATAGTGGGTTTTTATGGAGAGAAGATTGTAAAAATGTTGGGAACTCCATACACTGCCTACAGAATTGTAGGAATGAGACTCAAGTAACTAAAGAAGGAAACAAAAGTCTAGAGTCAAAATGATATGAAAAACAGAACCCAGACAGAGGTAGTAAAGTGAGTGGAGAGTAATTTTGGTTTTGAGTGTGTTTTTCTGCTAGTGTCTTGCTAAGTGCATAAATACCAACCTTATAAGGCAAACTGAGTTAGTTAAAAAGTGGTTAACAGCAGCAGTTGTGTGTAAATAGTTTTAGATGTTAGGTGACAATTAAAGACTTTTTAAAAGTGAATTGCAGAGTAATGAGCTCAACTTTATGAGGAATAGAAAGAAAAATATTAAAGCTATGTTCAGCCACAAACCACTAACTATAAACAAATGACTGGCAGCACATCTGTTTCCTTCAACACCTTATTAACATGTTGTCTTTAACTCTTCCCTCATGGAACAACACTTATCAAGAGTTACAGTAAAATACCAAAACCTTTTTCAGCTTCTGAAATCTGCAAATCTGTGTGAAAGTAGCTAGTAATCCAAAGATTGGATTATTCTCTTGAAGGCATTCCTACTTTGCGTCCTTAAGATTAAACCTGTGACAAGCAATGTCAACAAGGTTTGAGTCATGAGCTGCTGTAGATACTAGGAAAAGGAGAATAATGAGCAGCTGATGGCAATGAGTGGCATCAATGGGAAATGGGCTTTGTAGGAACAGCTAGACCCAAAGGAGGGTATGGGGTTTGCTGTGTGCCTGGATGGAGAGTAGGGCTTGCTCTTCAAGTAAGAAGTCTGTGGTGGCCATGGCACATACAGCACCCTCTGTGTGTACAGGTGACCATGCAGAGGTCTCACAGCTGTGCAAAAGAGGCTTTTTCTTTCTTTTTCTTTGAGTGGGAGGGTTTTGCTTGGTCTGAGGCACAGGGTCCCAGGGTCCTGCATCCACCTTCCTTCTAACACTTAGCTGAAGCTCTGTGTTTGTGTGTTGTGGTTTTTTTGTTGTTTTTTTTGAGAAACCTCTCTCTGGAGAGATTTGGATAGGTAACTGAGCCCATGTCTGAGGGTGCATGTTGGCATATTGACTACCTCATATCTCCATTGACTACAGATGAAGTCCAGGGTGAACAGGACACTTGAGGCAAACCTGGGTCCAAGAACCTGGAGGATTCTGGCCAGGAAAAGGCCTCCATGCATTTTCCTTCACCTGCCTAAGAAGGGGGCAGAGTTAGATAATTAAGGTGCAGCGTGGAGCTGTATGTCTTAAACTGTTTCAATGAGTATTTCCCTCTGACATTTTTTCCAAGGCCTTAGTCACACTCCAGGATGGCTCTTTCCACAGCAGTTTCCCTTAGACCCAAAATCACAGAGCATTAAATACCAAAAAAAAAAAAAAAAAAGCTATGCACTGGTGCTTAAAATTAAATGTCATTTTTGCTTACAGATGCTAACAGGTGTTGAGCAGGAGAAAAATCGTGTACCAGGATAACTGTGTTAGGGATAGAAAGGAGATGTGAATGAGGCTTACATGTCCTTAACTAGCTGTTTCAAAAACTAGTCCCCATACATGGGCTCTCATTCTCCCTCCCGCCTTTGTTCCATACCCATATTTCTCTGTGCAAGTTCAAGCACAAACTCTTCTCTGTTAAGCCCTTGCTTTCTTTCTGTTGTAATCTTTAGTATGTGATCTTATCAGGGAATGGCTCAATATAACCTAAACTATAGTAGCTGCTTTTAAAGATTTAATAAACAGAGATGGATAAGGACAATAATAGAAGATGCACAAGGAGACTCTAAATCTACCTCTTTTCTACTTAGATTATAGTCCCCTTGATTCTTTTGTCCTCTTAGCATACTCCTGAGCCTAACAATGTTCATCCCTTAAGTGATTTATAGAAACAGTTGCTTCCTTTTTGGAAAAGGAGAGAGTGAAGCATTTGGATTTGTTTTTAAATTGTTGGTGGTATTAGAAGGAGCAATTTGCATGGCTCAGTATGTAGAAGACCTCAGGACCTCTGTTGCTCCATGGAGGCAGGGGAAGGTAGAAGCAACACCAATGTTCCTGTACTGCCCCTGAGCATCTTGTAGAGGAGCTTTTTTCTCTGTTGGAGAGAAACTCTATTAAAAGGTGATTTTATATGAAGGGGAGCCTTTTCCCCTATGATATGGATTAAGATCACCGATTTATTTCTATGCTGGGCACCGAATAAATCTCAAAATCTTAAGGTAATATTTTAGTCCTATCTGAACTTCCTGGTGCTGCCTGGTCAGCTTTCCAGGCTCTACAGAATGTACATCATTTAAATTTCACCCATTTTCTTCTTAGAGCAGATTTTTCTTAACTTACTCTTTATCTGCTCTGATGTGTGCATGGATAGTAGTTTTGCTCATATAGGTCTTTTCATTTTCAAAGCATTTTACAAACATTAACTAATTAATGGAGAAGACAGAGCATTGAATAATAAATTTTTCAATTTATGGGTGAACTGATTTAGACAGATAATATGATTTCTTCACTACCTGAGCAATTCAGAGGTGTATTGTAATTTAAAATGCTGGCCAATTTGACTGTCACTGATGATAAGGGGGGAAAAAAATCAGTTTATGTTTCTTTGAGATGCATTATAAAATCTGCTACATGAAGCACCTCTTTTCAATTGAATTCATGCTTCAATCCTTCATTTAAAATTAGTTCTGTTGAATGGGATGCCAGAAGTACAATGTGCTGATTTGCACATAAACTAAGAAATTAAGATCCACACAATTATTTTCAAATGGTGAAAATCCATGGATTTGATGTTTGAGCTGAAAACATAATTTCATACAATTTTGGAAGCTACTTTTATGCAATTTCATGCTCTATAAAAATCCATTTGGAGACAGAACTGTCATGTTTTGGGCGAGCAGATCACTTATTAGTTAATCAGCC
Organism: Nothocercus julius; assembly: GCA_013398735.1. Classification (NCBI taxonomy): domain Eukaryota; kingdom Metazoa; phylum Chordata; class Aves; order Tinamiformes; family Tinamidae; genus Nothocercus; species Nothocercus julius. The sequence continues at coordinate 6,067,490 of VZSV01000025.1, forward strand.
TGAGTCTGGTGGTTTTTGCTGTTGTTTGGTGGTGTTTTTTTAACCCTCTCCCCCTAATCTCACCACCACCACCTTTGCTTTCATTGATCACCCATTATTTTCTGCTCAGGAGACAGATGGGCTGCCAGTTTATTACCAGAATTAAAGACAAATGATCAAAATAGGCCAAACTGCAAACCGAACAACAAAAAAAGTACAGTGTTGTCCTATGGCAACAAAAAAAGTGATTTTAAATCTCTCTTTCAAAATACTTATTCTCTGATTATTGTCATAGTGGTAGGAAGATTGAGTGGGGTTTCTTACAGTGGGAATACGTGTACATACTCAGGAAAGGGATACCAGCACTGGAATGTTTAACTCAGTCTCCCAGATTTCCATCAGGTCTATGTGGATTAACCAGAACTGAAACTATGCAGGAGCTGATTAATGGTGAAACCTTGTTCTTGGACCAGAGGTAATTCCATTGGGCATAATTTCTTCACCCTTTTCAAATGCGTGCAGAAGAGGCAGTGTTTGAATGGATCATGGAAAAGAAATGAGCTGTTCTGATAGCATAAAAATAATAGTGGCAATGGACCTCTTACTGAGTTTTAAAAACTCCTCATTCTCCACTTTTGAGTTAACGTGTAGGTTCCTGTTACTCGTGATTGCTGGCAACTACTGTTGTCGTCTGAATTGCAAAAGCATCAGGAAAATGTGAATACTGGAAGACTGCTGTTCAGAGAGTGGTGCTAGGTATGGGCAATGTGGGCTGCTGCTTGGGCCATCAGTGGATGGGCGCTGCACTGCCTGCTTCACTTGGCATGACATGATCAAGGTTTTGGGTTGAAAGGTGCTGCTGAAGAAGAGGTTTCTCTCGGAAGGAGCCCTTGCTAGTCCCAATCCTCCTATCTCCTTCCTCAATCCTCCCAACAAGCGTGTGTTTTGGGGACTTAGATCCCCCCTTTCTATTCAGCTCTGTTCCTTCTTGTTTTTGTCCCGTTTTCTGGGAGGAGGAGCGTAATTCTGGCCTTCATCTTCAGGGCAGCTCCATTTTTGCCATTGCTAGCCCAGCAGCTTGAGTCAATGCTGGTTATTTATCGTTTTCCATTTTTTGGTTTGAAAAGGGTTCCATCTTCCAGCTGAGGTCCAGGAGATGTGCCATGAGTTTTGACTGACCAAACACATAACAGTAAACAGTCAGAAACATTGATGAATCAAAACTAATTTAGCAAATACTTGTGAATAATTAGTATCTTTCAGGATGAGGTTCTTGTTAGAAATTTGTTAGCAAAATCAGAACCTGATTTATAATGATTTATCTTTCCAGTGAGTAGTCAAGTCACTCTGAGCTCTTAAAAGTGGCCTCTCTGGGGCAGTTTTGTCTACATTATACATCTAACAGTAGATACCATTTTTCATGGCAGTGTATCTACCATGTTGTCAGGAGCTCTAATTGCAAGGTTACTTTTTTTTTTTTTTTTAAGAATGAAATCTTTCTATTATCTCAGAATTACTGTGGTAATGAGGTAAAAATTGAAACAGAGAACCTTGAGTCATAAGTTTTTTATTTGTGCAAAACAGCTGGGGTGCTTGGCTAAATTCTACTTAATCCAAGTTGAGAAGGAGACAAGAGAAGGGGAGGAGAGGGAAGAAGCTTCTGTATTTAATTCTTGATTCACTTGCAAATTGCTTGGCAAACAAGTTGAGGCATATTAATTACATTTCTAATGAAAAATATTTGTGGGTTGCACCTGCTTTCCTGGCAAAGTATAGATTGAGCTTGCAAAGCTAATATGCATCATTTAGGAATTGTTGGCTCAAATATTTTGATAGAATATATTTTACTGGAGAAGCATGTGATGTTACATGCACTTCTGCTCACATCCCAAGTGAAGGGCTAACCATAAATAAACAGTTGAGGAAAGTCCTCTAGTTTATGTATGTAAGACTTGCCACAGGCTTGTTTTCACACAGCGGTATTTACTTGCTGAAACACAGGTTTTGTCACCATAACGGAGTCTTTTGAAATTTGTCATCAGTATTGCTTCAGTTGGTACTGACTTTTCTTTTATTGCAAAATGACCATGTCACAGATGGGACCTGCTAGTTTGACCCAGAAACAAAATATTGGTCAAAATCAGAGCCTAGGCAAAGTGAAGGTAATAAGCACCTTGTGCAGCTGGGGTTTGTTTCTAGAGATATCTCTGAGCAGCAATAGTTATTTTTACTGATATAATGTGATGCCATGTGAATTTTGAACTCCATATTTGCTTCTGTTATTTTAGAGAAAAGATAAAATGATTAAATGTTCACTGTTTTTTCTGCTTCATTATAAAAAGTGTTTATTCTGTACCACAATTTAGTCTTCACTGAGCTTGTAATGCATCTTGTATAAAATTGTGAGCACTATAATCTAACATTAGCACATCTAATGCTAAATGGTGCTTGTTAATGGTTGAAATTATAGTTTAGATCCTGAGAGTATAAAAGCATAGTGAGATCTTTTGCACTTGGATGTGGGTTTTGGAATTCATATTAATGTTGATGGAATTTATGCTTGAGGATCCAGGAGGGAATAGTCACCATGAAAACATAGTTGTATTTCACCACAGTGCTTATAACGATTCCCCTCCTGTTGCAAGCCTCACTCAAGGCATAGTAATTACAGTAATTAATGGCATTATAAAGCACTACTTATTTTTAGTAGGTGTAATTGCCAAGATGCTTTCTTTTGAAATGCTTTGAACTGTGTTCTCTGTCAGTAAGCACTGGGGCTGTCAGATGCTTTTTTTTTCTAATTGAGAAAAACAAATCAGTCATCAAAGTCAAAATTCTTAGGAATAGTGGAGTCATAGTTCATGCTGAGAAGGGACTTTTTCCATGAGGAGTGACACTGATTTTTAACATGTCTGCTCATGGAGAAAGATACTGTTTTAACACATGAACAAGGATGGCAAAATTAAGTTCTTAAGGGGATTATGGTAAGTGATGCACCAAGCTTACCTTGTCACCTAGTTTTTGGGGGAGACCTTGCTTTTAGCACCTTCTGAGTTCTCTAAAGATCTCGAAAGATCTGTTTTCTTTGCTGCAAGTCTTTGCTTTTTCAGAGATGCAGTACAGGAGTCTTTTACTCTCTTTCTGCCACTTGAAGTGGTAAAAGAGTTACTAAAGTAAGAACAAAGAAAATATGTAGGTATGAGAATAGCTTTTGTTTGCATAAATGGATTTTTACCTCTGCAAAATCAAGCAGAACCTTCATGTTCTGTAACATTTAAATGACTAAGTACTGCCGTGCTGGAAAAAAAAAAAATAAAACCAGCTGAGTGAAGAACATATGAAATGATTTATAGAAGATATCCCAAAAGCTAGGGGGATTATGAGGCAAAGAAACAGAGTGAACAAATATGAAGTCCACAAAAAAAGATTATTATTTCTGTCACGAGAAGGCTGATTTTTAAAGATACAATGTCAAGATGAACCAAAGCATGGTGTGCATCTCAACTAAAGAAAGTTACTATTAAAAAGAAATTAGAAATAAAAACAGTAAAATCCAAATGATATTTGGAAAAGAGGAAAGTGTGATCTTGTGAGTAAGGCTCTTGATATTTCATCAAGAGATAGGAGATTTCTTTTAAACTCTGGTGCACAGACTTTCCCCTGGTCTTGAGCAAATAACTCTTTGCAGCTGAATCTCATTTTCCTGATGACAGTCATCTTTGTCCATAATGTACATGCCTTGAATTAACTTGTGTTTTTTTAACAAATTTTTGAAAAACATATAGCAACTCTTATCCTTTCAGATTCTTTTTATGCAAAACCAGGCTTCTTTTTTGCCATCTCAAAGGGGCATATTCAGATGAAATGCATTAATAAAGAGTGATACAGTTATATCACTCTAATTCTAGGTCAAGCTTATGGTGGGGTCTGGCAGATCGGGAGATGCTTCTCCCACTGACATATCATTTAGAAGACTGAAAATTGGTTTAGGTGTTGGGCAATGTTGTGTGGCCCAGCCTTTCTGTTCTGTAATCAATGCAACAAATGTTTTGAGTCTTGATCCAACACAATGTTGTCGCCTTGAGTAGACCTGGTAAGTGACAAGGGCAACAGTGTTTCAGTGCATAAAACACTGAAATCTAAGGATAGGGCAAAGCTCTGATGTGAGAACCTTGCCATCCAAACACTCCCAAGTGCTCCTGTTGCTGCATACCATTTCTTGACAACTGTGGTCTGATAGTGTCATTTCTAGTGGAGGGTCTTTACTGTGCATGCTCATTTCTACAGTTCTTCAAGATCAAGTCCTCTGCATGGAGTTACATCACCAGAACATTATTGATTTTCAAGGAGCTAGCCCTCTCTAAACTAGCTGAGGACTCAGCTTTAATAAGGAGATTTTGTTGAGAGCAGAAGAATCAAATGAGCATATGTGGCATAAGGGATTGGTTCTATCCACAATGGTTTTTATACTGGAGTAATTTAATGGCCTAGATGAATGCCTCCAGGTTTCTAATGTGGTGAATATAACTAGTGTCTAAAAAGCAGGGCCTGTTGTATAGTGAGGTTCAGGAAACAGCTGGTAAAACAGACTGGTTTAGAGGAAGAACTTAATGAGCACAGCACAGTCTTTGAGAAGGGAGTGATAAAGGTTGCAGTTGTCTGGGGTGTGGGTATTAACTGTATTTACTATTTGTCTCTTTTTTTAAAAAAACTTAAATGCAAAGAAGGGGCATGTCTGTCTAGAGAGTGAGGTGGGCTGTATCATAGAGCACATGAGAAATTCAGCTGCTTTGCCTTCAGAAAAGCCAGTCTTTGCTAGCTAAGGGCATGCGAGGAAGCAATGATCTGCTACATGGGGCTCTGCAGTGGGCAGCCATCAGAGCAAGACTGAATGCTGCAGGAAAGTTTTAAAGTCTGTTAAATCTAGTCTGCTCCACTGCTATTCTCCGTGAGCTTTACCAAAGGAATCAAAGATTCCTTGATAGAGCAGCATATGTATTCAGTTGTGCTGGAGGAGAGAGCCAAAAGTTGGTAGAGAATTTGGAGCATTTAGTTCCAGTGTGCACTGAGTCTTAAGATACTTATTTCATGGTTTGTTTGTATTGGGGCTTCAGAGTTTTTGTTCCTCAGAGGAAAATTCTGTCCCAGCTAATGTAGGCGTTAATATGTGGAAAGAGTCTGGAAGCAGCCGTGGAGGCCGATGGACTAGGATTTCTTTTGTTCTGTGTGATCTCTGATTTAATATCCACAGCTCACTGGAAACCCAAACAAAACTAATGAGGAGTCAAATGGCACACTTGTGTCAATATATCCATTTTCTCATCATTTCTAAAGCAGGAATTTTCACGGCTTTATATGCAGTTGAAATAAGGCTAAGCAATAGTGCAAGTATAGTAGGGTGCTAAAAAGCAATAGTCAACAAATAACAACTCAACATGCGTGCATTTTAACAAAGTGTTAACTGAGAATGGGGTGAACCTAAACAGAGACTTCAGCAAAGGTGCTTGTTGGATTCCTTGGAAGAAGGAACCATCTAAGTGCTGAACTCTGTAATCCAGAATGAGGACAAGTTCAATTCTATTTTTTTCCACTTCAGGCTTTGTTACAGTTACATTGGTTGGAACATTTATAATTGATTTACTAAGAGCTATCACTCCAACTTCAAAAACCAGATGGATATTATTTAATTGCTGAAGCAGGGCTGCTCACATATTTACATATAGAAAATGAAAGAAGTAAAATATTCATTCTGACTGTGTCCTATTTTTAATCCTCTACTAAAACTGGAAGTGCGTCTAGGGCTGTGTTCTCGAAGCACATCACAAAACACTGAAATCATTTTACAGCCTTTCCTTTTCCTCCTGAAAGACTACACCAACATTATACTTCCATATTTCAAATGTTTCCACCAAGGAGAAAGTCATATGAAAGGCTCTCAAAAGTACCACTTTATCTCTGTATTCACTATTCAGGCTTGAAAGGGAACCCTTTTTTTTTTTTTTTTTTTTTGTTGCCTCGCAGAATAAAGTATTTAAAGGCATGCCTTTGATTTCCTCCTTTAAATAGAAAATAAAAGCACTGTTTTTAGAAAGTTAAATTGCTTTTCACTCTGATACTTCATTAAGCTCACTAGGGACTTGTCTCTCAGTTTTCTAGGTATTGTAAGAGTTTTTAGGTTTTCAGTTCCTCTTCAACTGAATCCCTTATTCCCTGCTTTGAAAATACAGTAAAGCTGGAATGTTAGTCCTGTGAAAGCTGGGAACATGTGTGTGGTGTGTTTGTGTGTTTTGTTGTTGTTTGTTTTGCAGAACTAGGTTGCATGTACCTAGTGGGGTAGTTTTTGAAGAAAATGCAGTGGGCATAACCATAGCCACCTTTGCAGTATTGTTTTTTCACCCCAGTGCTGAGCGAAGTAAGTCAAAGCAGTTCTGGTTATGACAGCTGAGCAATCCTCCTGCATTATCACTTATTATGGAGATGCGAATGCCATGTTGATGTTAGCATCAACTTTTTCTTTTCCATTCTGCCCAAACATGAGCAACTCAAAAAAAATCCAAACAAAACCCCTACTACTTTCCAATGGAAGAAGTGCCAGAATGCCACTGATAGGGCCATGCTTCTTGCATATCCAGCCCATCTGGAAGGCATCCAAGACTGATGGCACTTACAATTTAGGTAGCTGGTGAAGATGATTGAGCTTGCTGACACTACATTTCTCAAACTGGAGCACCTGAGATTCTCTCAGCCCTTTGCTGAATTGTTCAGCAATCATGCTCATTCAGAGGTAATGCTCCCACCAGTGCAGTGTAGCCTTGGTGAACTAGCCCTGTGTAGCATTAAGGCTAATTTTCATTCAGTCATGATGAAATCTGTTGCATTATTAAAAATGTATATATATTTCAATAGACATTATTCTAAATGTCTGTGGAAGTTAGAGAAGAAAATCTTATTTATAATGAATTTTAACGAGCTTGTTGAATTGTCTTGCCAGAATATTCCCTGTTAATTTTAATTAGATGGCTATTTCAAAGTTGCTATTTTCTAGAAAGCATTATATTGCACTGTTTAATAGCAACAAAGGTAAGAATCAGCAAACAAAAGAATATGAGTGGATATCAGCAGCAAAAAGTGAAGCAAAATAATGTTCAGTATGGCTTTCTCTCTCCTTAACTATACCTACACCGAACCTTTCTAAGCTTTATGCTTCAGTCTATCTCTGCTCAGATGTGCAGATGAACTTAGTACATTAAAATGCATCCCAGTTTTAGGAGTCAGCGTAGAAAAGTATTGTTCATCTTGCCAAACAGTCAAGAGCTTTAAGTCATACTGATTATAAACCTCATGAAAATGCCCAGGTTGTATATTCTAATAAGTCCCTGAGCGTTTTAAACCCAGTTTCCCCTGTTTGTGTTCCTATCTATAGTGTTTGAACAGATTTCTTTAAATACTTCCGGTAGACTCAAATTTCATTATGAAATTTAGAGAACCTCAAGATCCAACACAGTTCAAGACAACAGGTATTCTGCACAGTGGACTCTTGGCATCCATTTGGTACAAATCCATTAACCTTTTCTAGCTCATTATGCTTACTTACAGCATGCAAAAACCTTGCAGGATCTGCTACAGGGAAGAAAGGGTTGACCAATAATAGATTTCACCCTTCAAAAACGTGGGGGAGAAAATCCATGAGACCTGGTAAAATAATTACATGGAAGTGGTGTGCAAATGATAATGTCTGATTGCACACCACCTTTACTAGAGAATCTATGACTATGGTAACAGACAAAAAGCCTAATATATTCTGACTAATCAGGATTGATGTTAATTAAAGAAGAGTTCAAGATAATGACTTCTCATTACTATGTGATCGCTAGAAATAGATTGTTCTACCTCTAGGTAAAATAGACAATTAGATAACTTCTGTTTTTAAGGACTCTTTTCAGAAGTCTTATCTCATTCTCTGTTCTTCTGTTGTCAAAATATTAATATGTACATGTCTGTTTTTTATCGCTGCTCGCAGAGATGTGTTTTTGTGTGTATGTGTTATCAAGCTTTATTATTCTTTCACTTTTTTGAATTTTTTCCTCTGCTTCTGTAAGAAAAGCATAGTTTTTGATTTAAAAAAAAAAAAAAAAAAAAGGTAGAGGCTGGGAATAAGGCCTAGGATTATACATGTCAAAGTAGGATGAACGTGAGGTAAGGGTAGGATTCAATCCCTCAGAGAAGCCATAGTGTTTCCTTCAGAAAAGAAAAAAATAATTTTTTATCTTAGTCATTTTACTGTGCTGCTAGAAGTTTTTGCGCACATGTGCAAGGCTGCATGGAGAAGCTAGGGAAGCACTTTTTTTTAAACTAAAATAAACTTGAACACTGAACCCTGGTTTGGAAGGTCCTAAAGTGCATTTCTTTTTGCAGTATAGTAAAAAACAAGAAGACAATGGATGGTGGTTTCAGCATCATCAGTGCATTTTTGTAAGCATGATTGTATAAGGAAAGCTACAGCTATTCCGAATAGTGGGTGTTTATGAATGGGCACCATCAGACTCAAATAAAACAGGCACTGTTGCAGTTATAGACTGGTTCTGTCAGTTTTCTATTTTTTTGCGGTGGGAGAGGAGGGAGTTGTCTTAGACACTAGATTTTAGATTCTGCAGCCCTTGAATTAATAAAATAACTGGGTTGTATCATCATGAAGTAGTAGTCATCATTAGTAATCAAAGGACATTGGCTTAAATTGACTGCATTTGTGCCATTTGTCAGTCTGATTACCCAGGGTTGATACTGATACAGGGGCAGAACTGGAGTCACTTTCTGTAGGAATAAGCTGTCATGTTCTCAAAAGAAATACTTTTAAATGGTGTTTTGGTGATTCTAGGAGTTTTCTGAATGCTTACTGTAGCCTTGTACAGTCATTAGAGTTGTACGGAACCCAATAAAACCAAAACCTCATTGGTCTGGAGGTTTCACTGAAAACCAGGCATGTAGCATGTATTGGACTTAGAAATCTTTTGGCAAACTGAGCTCAAGACTTGAAAAAGCAGGGTGAATTTGGGGAGGAGCTGGGATGAATTTTCAATTAAAGGTGGAGGAATACTGGAACTAAATTCTAAGCATTTCCGGGGCACTGTATGTATTACCACACAGAATACAATGGCTTTAAGACATCCTTTGAAACCCAAGATTTGTTCAAACTCAAATATCAAATGATGCTTTAGGTGAAATACATGTGAAATAAATTAAAAGGTTATTTGATGTGGTACTCAGTAACAAAAACAGAATCTGTAATTTAAGGGAAAAGAAGTAAGGAAATTAAGAATAGACTTACTAGTTTACCTATTCCTACCTTTTTTGACACTTAGTATATGCTAGTATAGACATTTAGTATATGCTAGTGTTTGTCAACACTAGCACTGTTTTATTTTGCCTTGCTCTAAGTACCTCTAGAAAATTCATGTAAATAGCACCACCTGGTATCTGTGCAATTCATTAGGAATGATTAGAGAGCTATAGTTTAGGACCCATTGATTTAAGAATAAAATAAAGTCAAGCACCAAAACACTAATGGAAATGCATTTTGCAGAAATTATAAAATGTCAAGCAATATGTCTTTGCATAAAGTATACAGAGTAGAAGTGTTCATAGACAAAAGGGAACAAGTTTTGATGTTATCTGTAACGACAGATTAAAGAACAGTTTGCATCCAAAATACGAATGCATTCTCATTGTTTCTCTAGGTTAATAATTTGTTGTGTTGCATGATACAGCCACATGGAGCTGAGCAGTGAAATACTGTTTCCTAAAGTAATTTGTTGTCCCCTGAATTAAATGAAGAATGTTCACTTACTGCTGTCAATAGAAGGCCAGGGGTTCATAGCTGAGGCATTAATTGTACATGAATTCTCCAGTTACATCATTATGACATTTTATAAAATTGTGCCAAGCTATATAGAAATCATTAGGACCCTTCTAAGCAAACCTCTATGGTGCTTTCTAGTAAAGATATATCAAGTACAAACCATTTTAAATAGAGTGAGATGGTAGGGAGCTCTTTAAGTTTTACAATTTCAATTTCTTAAAAAATAAAATAAACTAATGTGAATGGAACACTTAATGATGTACAGGGATTCAAAGCACTCAAAGTTTGAAAACAATTAAATGATCCTCCCCTCACAGTTAGATATCTCTTCTTCCTCCTGAGCTTCTTGGAATTATGCAGTTGCCAATGATGTTCATCCCATGTTATTTAAGGCCCTTGGCCTCTAAGAAAAATTCTTGGTTTACTCCAGGATTTCTGTTTGCTCACATAAGCGTAGATTGAAGAGCTATGGAAATGTTTCAGCTTTCATCAGGATTTAGTAACAAAGAATGTTTATCATGTCTGATGAGGAAGAGGGCAAGTAGAAATTGTGAGGTTACAGTCATTATCTGTCCAGGAGAAAAATAATGCCATAATTTGTACTTAGTGAGGTTTAGAACAAACAAAAACTAGTTAGCTTTAATGAAGAAGCTGAAGCAAGAGAAGGATACTTAACAAAAAGGAGAATTAAGTTGCTGTTGGAGAGCTTGTTAGCAAAATAATAACAATACAATAGAATAACAATAAAATAGAAGTATCAGTACACTAGTAACTTGCCTAAGTTGCCTATGAAGAAGAGAAAATTATGCTCGGTGTATCTCTTTATGAAAAATCAGTCACTATATCCCAGTTTTAAAGCAGTATTTTTAGCTCATAATATGCTGCTATTCTAGACTTTTCAACAGACTAGATCAATAAGCACCCTGTTGCTTCTGTGTTATCATTTCTTGCAAGACACCAACTGTTAATAAGGTCACTCTGTCTAGTAAGTGCTCTGGTGGGAAGGAGCTATGGCAGCTTTAAGGGAAGCTGACCAACTTTTAAGTAACTGGTGGCAATCTCAGCAAGAAGATGACCAGAACCTGCTAGATCTGTCCCCCCTTCTTTTTCTCTTCTGTCAAAATCTTGCAGGGGTAGCAGTCAGAGCTCCTCCTTGTCCTCTCCTGTTGCACTACCCAAATCCCAAAGCAGTTATTTGGGCTGCTACCAACCAGAGACCAGGATAGAAATTTCTTGCAGAGTTTTTTGTTTGTGTTCTCCAAAGGATGAAGTCTGAGGAGAAAACTTGGGATGAGTATTATAGCTCTTACTAGTCTTGCTGATGCTACAAAAAAAAAAAATCCGATCCTAATTTCTGGGTGTACTTTGAGAATGAATTCAGGAGTCCATTTATCCATCTGAAATAAACTGGCATACCTGGGCCGATTTCAGTGTAATCATTGGCATGAAATTTGCTTTGGTGGAGGATATGGCCTTAGATACCCCACTCGATGCTGTGGGAGCTCTGCTGACAAAGAGCTATTGTCATTTTGTGTAGTATCTCTGAGATTCATTGCATAATGGCACTTAAAGAGCTGGTGAGGTAGCAAAAGGAGACACTGAAAAATTGCAGCTGTGGGCAGAAGGCCAGAAGTAGTCATTTCACTGTAATGCCCATTAAAAGAAAAGGGGAGAAGCCATCTGTGGCAGCTAAATTGGTATAATAAAGCCAGCAGATCAAAGCAAAAAGATCAGAAGGAAAGGAACAAAAAACATAGAAAAATGTAACTGACGGGGTTTAAATGTGTTTTTTATTTCCATGAGCTTGCAATGGCATAGGAGGTAGAGGAAAACATTTTATTAAAAGCATATGAAGAGTTGAGACTGTTTCTTCCTATACAAGGAAATCCCGCACAGAAAGAAGCCAGGATTGTAGCAAAGTGGAGTTCTCCCAGCAGTGAGGGAGAGGTCCTGTCACAAGTGAGACCAGGGCATAGCTGGTGCTCAGAAATCTCTGAAGACTTGCCGTGAGTTCCCGCTGCTCTGTTTCTCTTGCCTTTAAGCTGACACTTTTTTAAAAATGAGCTTTCAACTACTTTTTGCAAATGACTTCATGGCACATTTCACAAAGTGTGGATCCTTGTGTCCTGGAGAAATTCCAGTTTGGGTAATTGCATCTGCATTGGGTAATTACATCTGCATAAGCTCAGCTAGAGATATCATTCAGAGCACAGGCCGACTCCTGCATGCAAGCTGTTGACCTCAGCTGTAAAAGAGACCCTGAAGTTGATGCATATTGTTAAATGGTTGTTGTCCCTTTTAACCCAAGGGTAGTAAAAGCAGGATGATTGTGTTGCTATCTGCCTATGCTGCGTTTATCAGCTGAAGTTTGCAAAGTTTTTACATCCTTAGAGGTAAACAATCATATAAATGTAAGACAAATGGCCAGAAGGAAGAAGTGATTGTCACATCTAAGCTACTACAAAAAGTCTATGAAATTCTTATTATACAAAAATATATGAAAAAAAAGACTCATAGCTCACAAAATGTATTTTTCCAATTTTATTTAGGGCTATTAGAGAACTGCTAGGCATTGCCCTTAAAATACAGAAGAACTTTGTTATTCAAATGTGAGTCATATTTGATGGCTGTCATGAAATTCTGGTATGTATCTGTGTATAAAGTGATTTTTGAAGAATGTGCAAAACCTCATTCAGTTCTGCTGAAGCTGAGATTTTCTCACAACTTGTGAGCTTGGGAACTTATTTACTCATATTACTGTGAAGGGAATGCCCTTATTTATGTAACACTGGGAGTAGTTTCTAAAATAGCTGACTGTTCACAACTGATATCATCACTAGATTAGATATGCTTTGACAATTAAAACTGTGTTTCTTGTCTCTGTCAATTTAATTCATGGACCATTGAGTTGTCTATGTAAAATTGTACAGGAAGGTTATGGAATGTAGCAATAATGAATTATTGAAAAAATGGTGGACATCTTTTTAGGCAGATGCCTGATGAACAGAACAGTGGAAAAAGAATAACTAAGGAAAACATTCTTGATGTATGGTTATTTGTCAGTTATTGCAATGGCAGAGACAGGCAGCTCTTGTGATGAAATAAATCCAAATGACAAAAGCCTCTGGATATAAATAGGTTTTCTGTGATTTGTTCATTTAAGTCTTGCCTCCGTTTGGTTCCACAGAATGGAATCAATCACCCAGAGCAGGTATCTCTGCTTTCTTGACATTGCCTTTAGTCATTAATGTACAGTTTTAAAGAAAGAAGGGGCAGAACTACTTGCTCATCTCCCCATTCCTGGCTGTGTTTTAGAGTGTGATGAATGTGTTTTTGTTTTCTGTAGTCACAGCTAGTTACACTGCGAGCATCCCAAGGCTCACCGGAGGGCAGACATGGGTAACGCCTCTGTTGTAGATCCTGGTGTGTGGCACTGACCGGAAGCAGCTTCTGAGCTAATCAGTATTGGCCAAGACAGCCTTGGAAATGTATGGAAGGAGACCTTCCAGGTGCCATAAAATACCGACAGGCAGGAATGTATGCATCTGTGGACAGCAGGTACCTACATCCTTTTGAGGATTTATCATCCGGGTTTGTTTTGATGCTGGCCTAATTAATGAGAGGTATAGAAATGATCCCAGTGTAATAGACCTCTTGTTTCTTAGTTATTATCAGGACCTTAATAACAGTGTGCTTGGGCATGATCCAAATGCATTCTGCTTTATTTTAGACAATTCATTTAGGAATACAATCTCTCTGGTCAATGGAGAATGGCCAGTATGCACCCCTAAAGATAATTCATGTCTTAACAGGGCTGAATTACAATCTGGAGATACCTACATTTTATTGCCATGGACAAGTGAGGCCTTCTGTGTTGGTTCTATCCTAAAGTGCCTAGGTGAGGTGTGAGCCTTTTAAGGAAAGGTTTTACAGGCAAAGGAATGATTATGTTCAGCTGGTGGACCTCCAGCATAATGTAAGCTGTAGGACTTCATTAAGCAATTAGTATGCCAAGCCTTCTGGTTGAACTGGAGCATATCTCCTAAAAAGATCAGCTGGAGAAACTGCCTATTTAAAACCAGGATGTTTGTTTTTATTATTATAGTTCCAGCATATTTCCTAAAATTGCTGTAATGCCAGATGCCATTTCAGTGAACTCCAGATGGTGGAACTTTAATCAGTAGTGAGATGTGATTTACTAGAAATTTTCCTTTATAGCAAAAGTAGATCTCAGATTTTTTTTTGTAAAGTATTATTTTGCTTTTTGGATTGTGCAGTTATAGTATCTTTAATGCATGTATTTATGATAAGGACCATTAAAGTAAATAAGTACTGCAGAACTAAATACTGCTTGAAGTGTTAGGGTGGTGAGAAAAACAATTCTTTCATATAAGGATTATCCAAGAACCTAGAACATCAGCCTCTTCCCCCTGCCGCCTTTGGATAAAAGTCTACTTTTGTTTTGTGCTCACAGTATGCCTTAAAATACTTTCTCCCACTTCTCAACCTCAGGGCATTGTTTCATATGGTAACAGCGTGCCTAGTTTTAAATATTTACATAAGGACTAGGTTCTCTGGTCTGCTTTGCTTTGCACTGCCTGTAGCTTCCCAGCTGGGGTTCCTCCATTGATGAGAGCACATAAAATCAAGTATAGCTCTCTCCATCTTTCCCTTTTCCAACACACTCACAGGAGTTAAGCAGCAGCTGGAACATGATATTCTGCTGTCCCCATCCATCCTATCTTCTCTGTGATCACATCCCTCATCTTTGAGGAGACAGAGATGCTGGAGAGGACCCGAAAGATGTGACTGCATCTTTCTGTTGTGGAAGCCCCTTATAACCTGTCTTTCAGCTAGAAGCACATTCAGATAATAGCATGTCCTACTTCCTCCATGGGTTTAAGAAATAACATGAGCAGTGTCACATAAAAAGACAGTTACTGTGGAAGCATATTGATGTGATTCGCTGGTTGTGCCTCCTTAGAGCCTTTACTTGTAACTTTGTGTGAACACAGTTCAAGTGGCACAAAGACATTAGTAGTGGAAACTAACCAATCTAACCTATCTGTGAGAGCATTTGTGTGGGGGGCTGTAATCTGCACTGAAGAAATTGTAACCAACAGCTGGAAATAGCATAACTATGTAAAGCCAAGGTCATCCTTGGATCATGTATAATTTATGAGTGTTCTGGAGGTACTCCACCATAAAGACCAGTGACCAGGACTCTTGATTTCATAGGCTGCACCTGGTGTCTAGTGGTAAATTTAATGAGTCTCACTCGGTTTTCATGGCCATCTAGCTGTAGAGGTGTATCCTGATGCACAACCCAGGTACCCAAATACCTTGCCCCATTTCTCAGGAGAGTCTTGAGCCCTGTTCTTCCATAGTTGTCCTCGATATTAAAAGTAACAGCTTTAATACAGGATCAGACAAAGTCACAGAACACTCCCAACAGTCCCTATGATGCAGTGGCCTGCATCATGTCAGGTATACGTATGTAGGGCTGCATATGTCTGATAGAGTTTTGGAGGGAGTAGGAGGGCATTACATGACAGACTTGCAGTACTACGATCCTCACTTTCCCTCTGGGCGCTCTGGGATTGTGTCTTCATCTGAGGGTGTGCCTTAAAAACAAAAGCTAGGGAAAATACAGTTTAGGTCAACTCTACTTATGGGTTAAAAACAGATGATCTCCCCATATCTCCCTTTCTCCATTTCTTTTGGATAAGTAATAAATTCTGTTAGAAAAATACAATGTATTGATTTGGTCTTACCCAATTTGTTGTCTTTCCTTGGCCTCAGCTATAGGGGGATCAGGGAGCAGAGCATATGTTTGGAAGGAGAAGGAGCAGCGGAGGACCGGGTGGTTAGATCAGATGAACACTGTTGGGACCAAACTTCTCTCTCAGCTTTTGTGCCTCTACCTACAGAATCATGTGTAATTTTTCATCCTCAAATATTTTTATTGCCGAGTGTCTTGTAAAACCTGAGCTAGCTCTCCCAGAATGACTTCATGCTGTGTTGAAACACAGCTCCTTTGGGATTGCAAAATCTCTATTGAGACATATTGTGACATGACTGAATCTGCATAAAGAACTAATTTGAGGGTGGCCAATGTATTGGAATTGAGTGTCTGTTTAAGTCAAAAGGTTGGTGAGACAATTAAGGACACGAGGTATTCATGAGATCAATTCAACACCTCACCTGAAATCTGCCATCTCCATGAGCCTTATGTTTTCTCAGAGTATAACGAAGTCATTAGTTTGGTGCTCACCAATAGCTGTCAATTGCATAATCACTGTCATCACCTGCAACTTTAAGTTTTCCTTGAAAACTGTAAATCCTAACGTTAACTGTGCCCTAGTTAACTTTTCTACACTGTTAAAATCTCAGAATCACTAACACCACTGCAGAAGTGCACTTCTGTTATGGAATCTCTCTTCTGCTGCTACCCCAGTAACCAGACATTTATCATATAATCAGTTTCAAACTGATACCCTGCTGAACTGTGTGCCATATATGATCAGATGAATGATGAATGAATTCAGAATGCAATTTTAGCTAGCCGATTTTTTGTTCATATTTTGTTTTTCATAGATTTGAGTCTTCTTGGCCTTGTGAAAAATGACTGCACTTGAACTAAAAATGTGTTTTATTTCTAGATAATGGACTATGCCAACTTCCATTTCTTTTGGAATTCAGTAGGAACTGTGTGGTATATCAAGACATTTTCTATATCCCTATTTACTTTTTCTTCATTTCAGACTATAGCTAAAAATCCAATCTTTACTCTTATCTCCTGGCTTCAGCAATTCTTTTTTGATTTCCATTGTTTTCTATGTCATGAGAACTCTTGCTATCAAGCATTACATTTAGTTTTCCACTTGTGCAGCTATGAGCAAAGAAAGTACACCAATTTCTTGAGGCCTTCTGAGCTAAGTGAATTTGGCTCAATATTTCCTATCAGCCCTTCCATTATTGCTAGAGAATGCTTCACTGATATTTATTTGTTATTCTGTAATGCAAGTTCTTTTGCTTTGATGCTTAGACTTTGAAACGTGGATGCCTGATAAGACACCACTTCCTCTCGAAAGAGAGTAATTAAAATGTGCTAATGCAAGTGACCCGTTATCGCTTGTAAACTCTGAAGACCTCTACTAAGGATATTTGTTTTTGTTAGATGTCAGCTTTCAGCAAAGCAAAAAGGGTTGAATTTACTCACACTATCATGTAAAAGGTGGTGTGGGTCTTGCACAAGACCACAAATATCCCTCCCAGAGCTTCTGGGGAACACTGTGCTCTCTGCAGCCCTTCGGGAAAGTGAAAGCTGCGCCCATTCTGTGATGGGGAGCTTGGCTCAGCTGCTCATGAGACGATTTCTGCCACTTTAGTGAGCTGATTGCATGTTTACCTATATTTTGTGCACAGCCATAAACATTTTTGTTAGATGGTGGTTTTTTTGGCAAAACTGAACAGTGGCAGATGGAGACTAGAAATATCTGACAGAATTACCCCACGACAGTAACAGCAGACTTGGGGTGGCGGCAAACCTCATAAGAAGATGAGGCAAGAATCTGTGAGGAAACAGCTTTCTGAGCTAACCAGCTCAGAAATGGATTCAGCTGCTTAGCAGAGGGGAACCCTCCTGTGAGTGTCCTGAAGGTTATCATTAGCCTCAGTAACTTTTGGCACTTTTTGGTCCTGTCCTTCCATTTTGTTCCTTTATTTAACCCCTTGACTGCTTATGCTTTTCCCTACTTCTAATTTTCTTCCCATCAGTGTTTTCAGTTATGTTTTCTTTCAGCATAAGATCTGAACACACTTCCTCTCTCCATCTCTAGTTCTCTTTGTCCTTGTTTCTTCTGCTTTCTTCTTGCATGGTTCCTGTCCCTTTCTTTCCCATCCATTCCTCCCTGCCTCTCTTCCACTGTTAATGCCTGCTAGTGGCACTGCCAGTGACACTGTTGCTGTCTCCTCTTTTACTTTGGACCTTCTAGACCTGGGAACCCACTTTTTGAGCCCAAAGAGCCCTGTAGTGCCAGGTTGGAACTTCAGTCCTCATACACTAGCTTACTGGAAGCCTAGTGAATTGAAATATAGAGTAGAAGAGAGTTGACAAAGCAAGAGTGGGAGGAGAGTGAGTTTTTGTGCCAAACAAGACATGTGATAAGATTTTAATGTAAAATTTCAGGTGGGCATCCTGACTACTGGGCTATAGTTCTCACTGAATAATCTTAATTTATGAGGATGCATTGCATAAAAAGTGTAGAGATGACAGAACCTGTCATGCTAGGACAAGTTTTCCATGAAACAAAACAGCAGAACAGCTGCTGTGCCATTACCCTTGATCTTGGTTTCTATCCTCTGTGCTTAAGTGCCAGAACATCCCTGGAAATTTAAGGGACAACTCGAGGAAATCACAGATTGCTGATCCCTCATGAAGGTTCACCTCAGGCACAGGGTTTTGCAAGCATTAAAGGTGACTCACTGACAGTGTTAACAACCAGAACAAGCTGTGCTAAGACAAAAGAGCTGAACCCAAAGATAGGATATATGCGGTCTAATCAGTGTAGCACATACTGTTTCATATGAATGTCTCTGAGGCTTTTCTCCTCAAGCTTTGTTGGAAAATACTGAGCTGGTCTGTGCTGTTGACTGATACCATGCCCTACAGTGTGTCTCTTCTGCAATTTCCCTCCTAATACTTGTTAGATAGCATGCTGCTGCCTATAAGCAGCACCCCAGAAAGAATGCATTCAGTGACATGAGCTCTCCATCTTTACACAGGCATAATTTTTTCAAAGCAAAACTTCTTCAACAGGGAAGATCAGGAAAGCATTCACCCTATGCCATGGATATTGCATGTGTAAATAAGCTGAGAGGTGGTGCACATTTCTACAGGCTAATGCTGGAAGTGCTCTAGATCACTAGTTTACACTTTCACACTATCATGTAAGATCAGTTTAGGAGGAGTCAAATGATCACCTAATCCATTCTGTAACCTTTAAGATCAGCTCTCTGTAGTCAATCATACTCTGTTTTATTTTTGCATTTCAAGTCTACGAGAGGTTAGAAATGATAACAAAGTTTTCATAGTTGAAAATTAAAAGGGAATATGTTTGTTCTTCTGATAGAAAGGACAAAGTTGCCACTTTAGGATGATGTACTATTGAATCATTTTAGAAAGAACCAAGATAAATATTTTAAACATGAGTGAAAAGTGTAAGGGGAAATCACAGTATGAAGAAAAAGCTTATGTAAAGCTAAGCAGGTCACTACTCAGTAGTCTAGAGGTGCATTTGAGTTTACTGTAGCTGAGCAAATGTGACACTACAAACACTGCTCAGAAAATTTTGCTCTGTTTTGCAAACTTTGTAGTAAGGTGTGTGCACTTTATGTACATGACAAAAGCAGTTGATAACATTTATTTTGGCTTGATCCTTCAAGCCATCTGCTAGCTATGTTGGGGATCTCTAGGATCAGGCTTCATGTTTAAGCTTATTGGTATCCTCTGTGATTAGATGCCCAAAATTAGGGGGGGGGGGGGAGCAGGGAGGGGAAAGTTTCAAAATCCCTCCTGCTTGTCATTCAGTTGTGCTAGCAGGCAGCCTAAGAGCTTTGTAGGTTGGAGTGTAGTTGGATCCATCAAAAGTGCTCCTGGGGGCAGCAATTTTAATGTGATCTTGAAAAGCATGGAAGAACTCGTTGTTTCCAGAGGAGTGACTGCAGCAAGAAAGCAGAACTATAGATCAAATGGTGAGATTGAACAATAAATGAGATGAGGTATTTTAAATTGCACAATGGTATAATGGTGGGGAGGTGCCAAGCCCTCTTTGGAAAGTGGTTTCAGATGTCTCCTACCCAGAACAATGCAGATTTTTGAGACTTCATTTAAAAGCAGTCACAAGGCAAAAGGTCATCCTGCAAGCTGACTAATTGGTTGCTGTCCAGATGGAAGCCTGTACTTAGTTCATTTCAAGGACAAGTTGCTGCTGGCTAATATATGGCAGATGGGGAGCCAAGGAAATTTATTTTCATGAGTCGCGTTGATGTGAGGGCTACGTAACACTTCATGTTGTGGGTCAACTGGTACCGTGGCTTTCTCATCTCATCTCTCTTGTCTGTGCATGCCCTGTCTTGAAACAAGAAGGTGGACATGCGTGAGAAGTATATGTATCACCAACTGCTCTTATTTCCCTGCAAGCTCAAACTCAAGGATCATGTGCTTATTGTCAAGGTACTGTACGGGTCTAACCCTCTTCACTTTTTTGAGTCCTGATTAGTATGTGTTTTGGATGATTAGTGAAATGAATATTCATTCATATTGCTCTCTACATAAATGGAAATATATCTTTTTGGAACAAATCTACTAGATGACCTTTGTGTGTCTGATTCTTCCCAAAGACCCACTTCTCTAAACTCTGCTTGGAACTGCATAGTAGCTTACTTGAGATACGAGCCCTAGATGATTGTATGAAGTGACAATTAACATAATTAAGTCATCTGAATGATAATCAAACAAGCAAGAGCGTTGTGTCATCTGATACTTTTATGAAGATCCGCCCATTTCCACCTTGAACATCAGCTCTTTTTCCACACTCTTCGTGCATTCTTCAGCTTTGTCTATATCTTTACTTGTCAAGAACTTTACAGCAGCTCGTCTTTTCTGCTTGCATTTTGGAAGCAAGTGCTCTGGCTTTCTGCAGAACATATGAACTTCTCTGTCTTTCAGAGCTTTGTAAAGTTTCCCTTGCATTCTTTTGTTGTATCCAGGCTCCCAGGAACAGAGACACATTCATGTTTGAAATATCAAAATGTATCAGTTATTCTTGC